>CM030362.1:259362254-259694754 GCA_017893485.1 Hemerocallis citrina | reverse complement strand
TTTATAAAAAAATTAAAATTTTTTATTATACAACACTGTTCTTTTACATCAACGCAGCGGAATTAAATAAATGCAACATGATAAATGCAACTTGAATGACAGTAACTTAAATCTGAAAGCAATCTTTAGCATCGGTTCATCTTTGAGTTCTTTTTGCCAATCCAAGCCCTGCACTGGAAAACTGTGGGCACGTCAATTGCTTACAACCGACGCAATATTATAAACAGCGACCCTCATTATGCTGTAATATAACGATTCTTTATACTTTAGCAAACATAAACTTGAATGCAGATGAAGTGTACAAGAGTGACTATCCTAAATATGTCAATGTATGATAAGACATAATGCCTAATGCAGATTTACACTACGATGCACTAATGCATACTTGTTTGGATTCAATGCATCACATACTATATAGGTCCGAGGACAAGCCCTTAAGGTACTCCTCATTATAGGGTTTATATCCCATGCTATGCAACCTAACCCAATGAATATACTCCAATGCGTAATCACCAAAGAGTCGCACCCCCAGGATATTGGACCTTACCGGCCTACCCCTAGCCTACCTCAGTGGATTTACCGGGCGTATCCTCTGCCACGAACCCTAGCAAGTGGATCTCTTGCAACTACGAATCAGGTCTACCACTAGCCCACCTCAGTAGATTTATCGAGCGAATCCTGTCCGTCCCGAATATTTCTAGGAACTACAGTCTTTTTACCGGCCTTTTCGATGATAGATAGACATACCCCTAGCCCACACCGTGGATTTACCGCGTGTATCCTCAGTCGTGAACATTCCTAGGGACTGCAGTCCTTTACCGACCATTTCATCGAACTCGCCGGCCTACCCCTAGCCCACACATGTAGATTTACTGAGTGTACTCCTCAATCTTGAACCCCGCGGAGCTGCACATTCTTTACCGGATATGTTCGTCGTTGTTTCTACCATATCTCCAACTAGTGTCTGTCCTTAAGTTTAGTTAAAATCATCACAACCTAGCGCTATATTACCCTACCGGACTTAAATCAACACATGAGAACGTTAGCCCACACTGGCTACTTCTCAAAGAGAGAGTCAACCCACACTGGTTACTCCTCAAATTTCATAATAATAACTGCCGGTCACTAGGATCTTGCCTAGCCTCTAGATTCCAACAACTATCTCATTCTAGAGATCAAAATAGGTTATATTCAACCTCAACAACAATGTTTCAACTTTTCAATCAATAGGTGGCCAGATTCCACCTTTTCCTCAAAAAAAAAAAAAAAAAAAAAACTTTTCAATCAATAATTTTCTTCATTTCCAAAGTATTCAACCTTTCACAGTTTACTCAACCATAAATTCGAAATCTAAATTTCTCATTAATCAATTAGCAATTTAAAATAATCACTTGTAAAGTTTCTTCAAAACTCTTTTCTTCAAAAAAATTTAATTGTTTTCAAACGAATAAACTGTAACTTAATCAAAACAATTCTTTTCTTTAATTTACATTATTTAATTTTAAATATCAAAACTCTTTTTAAAATCGACAAAAAAAGTTCTTGATGTTCCAATTCAATATTTTGTTTTTATATTTCGAAAAGACTAATTTCTATATTTTCATTCATATTTGTTTTATACTTGAACTCCAATTACAAATAACATAACCTTGTCTTTAATTAATCCCAAGTGTGTGTGTGTGTGTATTTCAAAACAGTGTAAAATTACTAAGAATATTTCTAAAATTTATTTTTCACATTAGTAAATCAGCTTTGCAAGTGACAAATATGAGGTTGTTGGAAAGTGTACCACTTTTCTTGTCAAAACATTAGCATTAGTGAAATCCCATTTTGAGGGAATTCAATAAGTAAGGTTGGACTCTCAGAGAGGAGAAACTGGGTTGGCTCCGGCGATGTATGAAGTTTTTGCCTCAAAATAAAACTCCAAAACCAAAAAAAAATCAAAATTTTCAAAAAAATGGCAGCACCCTGGCTCGAACCCGTACCCCTACCTTGGCACCAGAGCGCACACCCACTGAGCCAGCGCTCAGATCCACAACATATATAGCATTAAAATCATTAAGTACTTGGACTTTCTTCTCATGCATTATTAATAAAAAAATTGAATTTCTTCCCTACAAAGAAAACGCAAGGATTCGAACCAGTGCCAATAGCGAGGCGTCCACACGCCTACCCACTGAGCCGAAACTCAGATCACATCCTCTATAGGGTTTAAGTCCTCAAATATTTGGTCTCGGTCTATTTCCACAACATATGACTTCTACCGTTCATCACAATAATCTAATTCGATCACTACACATTCTAAAATATTCCGAGGCAAAAATATACTGAATAATAATGCCATAACAATAATTCTACACAAATTAAAAATTTCTAACACACGAAGAATGTCTCAAATACCACATGAATTTATGAAATATTAATCTACATCACATATATACAATTTTTTTCTTTCATTTTCTCTTTTCCATGAAAAATAATAATAATATGAGAAAGTTTTCTTCAAAATCAATTAAATTCATACTCAATCAATTCTTCTCACGAATTAATTATAAAATCTACTCACTATAAAAATAATCACACTATAATATTTTACATGTTAATCTACACAACTTCTAAATTTTTATTTCGTAAATCTACTTCAAATAACATGCACTTCACTCAAAATTATTGAATTTCTCCTGCCACATGCATCACAATCAATGAGAATAGATTGAACAATTTTACATCTACGAATTGAATTTTAGAATACCTACACTTGCAATTACTCAACAATTTAAATAGTCTAAAGGAACACCCGCCCTAGAAGAGCACAATAGTCGCAATTTCCTTCACAAAAGCTCCCAAAAATTCCCAAAATTCACCCAAGCAATTCCCCACCAAAACACAGTAAGCCCGAGCACTGTTTCTCTGTTGGTTTTAATCTTATTTTTATTTTTTTGTTAATGAATGGATTAAGTGGGGAAGGGAATTTATATAAGAGGGTTTTAATTAGGTAGTTATTAAAACTACTTTCCCCACTAACCTATACCACTACTCCACTCATTTACCGAGTCAAAGAGAAACAACTGGCTACTCCTTTTTCTTTGGGTGTGCACACTGCACGTGTGCACGTGCTTTGTGTACACCTTACCTATTTAATTAATTATTTTTTGTGAATAAGAAATGTGTGTGTAGGTATTATACATGAAAAGTAGTGTAGATTTTTTATTTAAATAAATTTTGTGGGCTTTAAGAACAATTGTAGGCCCATGGGTTTTTATAAAATAAATAACACTAAGTATAATAAATAAAGTGAGAAGAAAAATGTGTATTACTTCTAAGAAAATTTTAGAAATAAAATGCACATAAAATTTTACGTGCAAATGCATGTGCATAAAAAATTTATTTTGAAAAAGAATACAACTAACACGTGCACTACAAACACATGCGTCATATGTAAAATATTAAAATACAAAATAGATTTTATCAACGGAAAAATGTTCATAAATAATTGAAATACAATATACGAAAATATATTTCGTTATACATATACCATATTGTAATCAATACGTACATAAAAAATATGTGCACCACACGTATAAAATATTTTAATCAAGACAGGAGGAAAAATGAATTTCCGTTTATAAAGATGAATTCGAACAAAAAAATAATAAGTGTAACAAATAGAAAATATTATACGTAATTGAAACGTGCATCGATAACACGTGCATACACGTAAAAATACAAAGATTGAAATTTTAATATTTGAGTTAGCTCAAAATAGGATAAAAATGAATTGGGAGATAGCAGAAAACATATAAATAATTGGAATATAAAATACATATGACATTTACATAAAAATATGTTACGAATATTATTCGTAACAGTACGAAAGACACCTGTGTAACACACGAGGGCAAAATTTTCATTACTCAATTTTGCGGGGTGTTACACCGAGCTCGCCTCTCGTCCAGGCGAGTTCGAAGGTCGACTCCTTGTTGGCGGTTGAGAATGACCTAACGGAGGTCTCTTGAATCATGAGAGATGTGCAAGGCTGCCGAGTCGGTAAACGAATTCTGGATCGAGACGTGACCATGGAGAGGGGGCTGTTTTTGACGACTTCGGCGGGAGCCCCCCGGTGCAGCCCTTCCAAACATGGTGAGGGTCTGCTGAGGAGGTAGCTGTCCTTGTCACGCCCCGCTTCCCAAAATACGGGAATACGAGTCCGTGATGAAGGCCCAGCGAATGATTATACATCATCCATAAGCTGTACCAGTTTAACTTAACAATATACAAGAGAAAACAACCACGCAGGAAAACTATAATCACATAAACAAATAATAAACTTCAAAATAATCATGAAATAAATTCACCAATAATAATCCAACATTTGGAATAAAAATAAACTTCGGGTCATAAAATCCCAAGAATACAAAGTATAATAAAAAGCAATACAATAAACAAATAACAAAAGATAGCTAAACAGTTTAATAGTCCAGCTCCGATATTCAGAGAGTTTGCTGAACAATTTCTTCTGGAATTGCTCCTTTGATACCTGTTAATACTTGATCTAAAAAGAAAGAAAAAAGTGCCCTTAAAGCAAGTCGTGGGCAGCAAGTAGAGAAAACAGAGGATAAAGGAAAGCATGAATATCAAAGAAAAGGAATAGGGTCAAAGTCAAAGAACAAAGCAAAGACAGGCAATAATATCAACGGTTTCAATAATCACGCATTTAATGAGTGATGTCAAGTCAATATAAAAAATGAGATGCATGTTATTAAGTATTTTATTAATCTATATAGTGCACGTACTACTACGTCCTATTCCACAAGTTCGGCGCAAATACATAGTGAACGTTTTAGACTACTGGTGAATTCACGGATCATGTACTCGGCGTCGATGACGATAGTTTCACAATCAATAATTTACATTCAATAATTCTTCTTCCAATCAATACTTGTCCTCCTTCCAACACAATATTTCTCCTCATTCCAATACAATATAACAATAAGGCCTTGCCGAGTACATTTTCCGATCGTTCACTACCAAGTCCTACCCATGATACCCCGACGTGTTATTAGTTTATTTTCATCCTATGTGAGCATGCAAGAGGGTGTCAGTATTTTATGGTACTAAGTGTGTCTAATTTTACGCGTTACAGACAAAGAATGAAGCAAACACATCATATAAGTACAATTCACACAATCAGTATAGCATGACTTTGCTGTACTAAAATACTGATTACTGCCACTACAAAATAGCAAATCTGAATCCGTCAGATGGTCTAAAAAGTCAATTTCCACACGGTTCCAGTGAATATAATTAAGGCATATAAAAGATACAAAAACTAGAGTGAAAACTCTATTCTATTCAGATTTTATGTTTAGGCAGCATGCAGTAAGTTGTGTTCAACTAATTATTTCAGGTTAGAGAACTCATTAATAAAATCTATAAAAATTCTGGGTGATTCCTACATGTTTCTAGGTTCAACTAGATTTATTTCAGATTTTTCTTTTACTGTTAGCATGGTTAATTAAATTAAGAAACACATAGTACGCATGCATTTGTGAATCTGGAATTTCTAACATGGCTGTACTAAAATGATGATATCTAGCAGGTTATACATCGGAATTCAAATCCTCAAAAAGGAAAAGTGAACTAGACATCCAGGGCTACAATTTATGTTCAGCAAGTTATTTCAAATTATGACAGTAGCATGGTTGAAAATCTGATTCAAAATAAAACAACTAGCAGTCCAGAAATTATTTTAACAAAAAAGGGGCAATAAATAAATTATACGATCATGTAGCATGCAAATTGGTAATCAAAGTGATCCTAGTTGTCAACATACAAATTTTTAAGTTTAAGATATAATTATCACAGGCATAGTATCAATTCATCGATCAATTTCAATCTAGCACATACAATTTAACATGTCTAACTTATCAAGTAATCCTATGCATGAATCTACTTATTTAAATGTGCATATGCATGAGACAATGGGGACTAGTTTTTAGATCAAAGAGACGACACGATGTTAAGAGTATGTCGGGTTAGCTCGTGTTAACCCTCGATAAACTTAACGGAATTGTCAAAACAGTATGATAACAAATGGGACTGGATCTACTTGCAGAGATCAAATAAACTTCAACAGAATAAAATGCTAATTCAAGAAGAGACTTGCCTGTTAAATTAGTAGGTTCGAATAATATGGAATAACGAGATCAAAATCCCTGGCGACGATCCACAAGAACACGTGCGAGTCACGTGCGAAACCAAAACAGCAGAAGACCAAAACTCCACACTGGATCACGCAAAACAGCAAACAGCAATATCGGATCCATTGCACCCAGAACACCAAATGGCAAAACGAACCAATCGCACTCCTTCTCCCTCCTTCGACAGAGAGAAAGAGGGAGCGGGAGAACTTCGGCAACGGCACGACACTGTGGCGGGGCACTCGGCAGCAGAGACCATGGCGAGGCGGTGGCGGTTGGTCGCTGGCGATTGGGAAGCAACGCAACGATGAGAGCGACAGCGACGCTAGATCTATCTTTGCTCGAAAACAGGGAAAGACGACGCAACTGGGTGCTCGGCTTGGACGATGACAAGGATGTGCTAGGGGATCTGCGGTGGATGTAGGGGGTGCACGGAGGGGGAGAGGTTGACGAGGGGACGGCGAGGACGAGATGGCGAGGACGAAGATGGGTTAATGATGAAGTGGGTTCGGCAATGGGGGAGGTTGAAGGCGACGAGGACGGGGAGATGGAGACGGGGATGGTGGTTGGAGGCGACGGGGGTGAGGGGATGCAGGCGAGGGCGAGGGCAAGTACAAGGATGTTGACGGGAGTCGGGATCGATTGAAGTGGAACAAGGGAGGGTAGGGGAGCGGGGTGGGAAAACAGGGAGGAACAGTAATGGGGGATTAAGGTTAATGACGGCTAGGGATTAATTAGGGTTGGACTAGCTTATTTATAGGGGGAAATAGGATATTGGGCTATTGGGTATTTGGGTATAGATCCAATAAAATAAAATACATTGTATATAATACAATTGATCAACATAAATCCAAATATATGGAATACGATATGTGATAAAAATATAATTTGTGTTACATAAATTATTTGAGACAATTATAAACACAATTATCAAATAAGAATGGATTTGTTTTAATAATCAATCATAAATAATCACCATAACCATAAGAACACTAAAATAACCATGTCAACAAAATAATAATAGTAATATCAATCAATCAATAAGAATAAAATGACTATCAATAATAATAGTGACAATAGTAATAATAAAAATAATAGTAATAATAGTAGTAATAACAAAATAGCAATAAATTATTCCAACAACGATAATAGCAATTATCAACATAATAACAGTATATAAAAATAGGAATTTATGGAAATAGTCCCAACAGTAACAATATTTTTGAGGGTTAAAATGTAAATAGTTGGTCAAGTAGAAATGGAAACAAAGTTTATTCGAAATAATTAATTATAATTATTGTTTAAGAAAATATTTTAACTAAGAACTCAATACGAATTTAACAATAACAATTTTATAAATCTCGAAATACAAAAAATACTCAGAAAATACGTATTTCCGAAAATCGGGGTTACAAATCTTATCCACCTTACAACAAAATTTTCTCCTCAAAATTTGCTTAAGCGGTACATAGGACAAGGCAAAACAAGCTGGGGTGACAAAACAGAGAGTTAAAGGGAAAGGAACATTGCAGTGGCAACACCAGGAAGAAAAAAAAAGTGAATAACAATGAGGTCAAATGGGATGCAAGAAAGAAGTAATTGGTATCAAAAAAGTAAGAAGAAACAACACATGATTTGCAAGATAGCATGCAAAGAGATGAAGAAATAGATAGAGTTAGAATCGAAGATAGGATGGACAGGGAAGAGTTAGACCAAGCAAATGAGTCAACAGGTGAGGATGAATGCAAGGGATAGAGGGAAACAAACAATGCAGGGAAGGAAAAACAACAAAGAATCTTGGGACCTGTGGGTCATGGGCCCACCACGCTTCCGCTGCGCTACTCCGATGGTGATGTCCCAAGCAACATATATGTCGCTGTAGGCCACATGACACCAATCGACGGACCGAGCAGGAAGACGAGAAAGAGACACCAGGATCAAAGAGAGTACGGGCTCAAAATAGATATAAGCAATAATGCAAAATGAATATAAAGTTGAGCTTCAATTTAAATAATCAAAAGATATAATATAGATCAAAACTAATGGCTTTAAAAAATATATAATAACAACAAATATCAGTAATAATAGAATAATAATAACAATAATAAAAATAATAATAACAGTAATAATAACAACACATACTAATAGTAAAAATAATAACAATGATAATAAAAATAATAACAACAATAAAGGTAATGGAAACAATAATAATAACAATACCAATAGTAATAACGAAAACAATAGCAATAATAATAATAGTAGCGACAATAATTTTATACAACAAAATAAGAATTTGGCTTATCAACTAAATAAATCAACAGGACTAATATATAGTCGATCAAAAATGGAAAGTGAAGTCAAAATGCACCATTATTTGAAATACATAATTTTCATTTAGAAAACATTTTAATAGAAGATCCAAAATAAATATAACAAATAATAATCGAAATACAGGAAATATTCAGGAAAAATAATTATAAAGAGTAAAATAGGTAGGAGAAAAATAAATTTATACCCCACTATAAAAAGGTTGATAACCATACAAACAACAAAGGAACACAAACTTTAAAGGTTATAAAAAAAATAGTTTTGGGAAAATAACTAGTCAAGATACATAGAATTACGAACAAATTTAGCTAAGTAAAGAAAATATTAATAACAATGAATGTAAAAGACATATAATAATTAATGAATGTTGACATTATAATCAATACTCGAAAAACACATTAAAGGGTAACGAGCAAAATAGACCCAAAATATATATATGCAAGATGACCTAAAAGGAGTTCATTAAATATTACAAAAGTAAGCTTCAAATCATTAATTAGGACGTTGAAACAAAAGTAAGTGAGAAATCTAAAATATTAAAGAATTGGAAAACGGTGGCAATAATTAGTAATTCACAAAAGAACGGAAACTTAGTCCATAGTTGATGTACTCACTCTTAAAATAAATGTAAAAAAAAATTGTAAACACAAAATAGAGTAAAATCAACTATACTAGTTCAAATTGTATGGAAACATAAAGTGTAATTGTATAAACAAAATGTCATAAAGAAAATATTTCTTTACCATTAGTTTCATTATATAAGTAAAAAAGTCTTGAAATATCAATTAATAAATAGGTCGAACATCTTGCCTGCTTAACATCAAGTTGCATGTTTGCCTTCACGACATCAGGTTGCAGGTTGCCGTCTAGATATTCGGTTGCACATTTTGCCTCCCCGACATCCAGTTGCAATTTGCCTCCATTGACATCGAGTTGCATATTTGCCATCTCGATATTAGATTGCACCGAAATGATGAAATGGAAGATGTAACCTTCCATATGCACAGGGATATAGGACATTTAATTTAAGTATGATGTTATGTTTTGAAATTCGTGATATAAAAATAGTAGAAAAGTAAGAAATAGAGTTGAAAGTCACACAATGGAATATCAAAATATATGTATAGATTATAAATATCAAACACAATAGTAAAAAATAGTGGTAGTGAAAATGATTTATAAAAGTGGGGAGAAAACGGAATGAATTACATGCATAAGAACAATGCAAATGTGAATGAGAAAATAAATATATAGTGTAGAAAATCTACACAATAAATATCACATAAAAATATATAGTGACGTAGGAATTAAACAAGCCTCTAACATGTCGTTGAAGATCCACCGATGCCGATTGACAAAGTAAGTGGGAAGAAAAGCATGGACAACTCCAAAACCAAAGAAATATGGGCACAAAAGAATAAAATTATACCCAGCAGAGAGCCAAACAAGAGGATAACTGCAAGGGACGGAAGGAAACAAGGAATCAAAGGATTGAATGCAAAGGGGTCAGATGTGGAACGAATAGGATTAATATCTAGATTATATTAAAGTTTTTACATGTTCATGTGATCAACGTGGCGTGCATATTAATGAGTTAACCTGGCTTGAGCCAAACTTGACTAATATATCAATCAAAGCCAGACCTCCATAAAGTTAGTCATGTTTGACTGATATATTACTCAACCCTAGGCTCTGATACCACTAAAAATCCTATCACGCCCCGCTTCCCAAAATACGGGAATACGAGTCCGTGAGAAGGCCCAGTAAATGATTATACATCATCCATAAGCTGTACCAGTCTAACTCAACAATATACAAGAGAAAACAACCACACAGGAAGAATATAATCACATAAACAAAGAATAAACTTCAAAATAATCATGAAATAAATTCACCAATAATAATCCAACATCTGGGATAAAAATAAACTTCGGGTCATAAAAGCCCAAGAATACAAAGTATAATAAAAACTAATACAATAAGCAAATAACAAAAGATAGCTAAGCAGTCTAATAGTCTAGCACCGATCTTCAGAGAGTTTGCTCAACAATTTCTTCTGGTATTGCTCCTTCGATACCTGTTAATACTTGATCTAAAAAGAAAAAAAAAGTGCCCTTAAAGCAAGTCGTGGGCAGCAAGTAGAGAAAACAGAGGATAAAGGAAAGCATGAATTTCAAAGAAAAGGAACAGGGTCAAAGTCAAAGAACAAAGCAAAGACAGGCAATAATATCAACGGTTTACAATAATCACGCATTTAATGAGTGATGTCAAGTCAATATCAAGCATGAGATGCATGTTATTAAGTATTTTATCAATCTTTCTAGTGCACGTACTACTGCGTCCCATTCTACAGGTTCGGCGCAAACACACAGTGAACGTTTTAGACTACTGGTGAATTCACGGATCGTGTACTCGGCGTCGATGACGATAGTTTTACAATCAATAATTTACATTCAATACTTCTTCTTCCAATCAATACTTCTCCTCCTTCCAATACAATATTTCTCTTCCTTCCAATACAATATAACGATAAGGCCTTGCCGAGTACATTTCCGATCGTTCACTACCAAGTTCTACCCATGATACCCCGGCTTGTTATTAGTTTATTTTCATCCTATGTGAGCATTCAAGAGGGTGTCAATGTTTTGTAGTACTAAGTGTGTCTAATTCTACGCGTTACAGACAAAGAATGAAGCAAACACATCATATAAGTACAATTCACACAATCAGGACAGTATGACCTTGCTGTACTAAAGTACTGATTACAGGCACTACAAAATAGAAAATCTGAATCCGTCAGAAGGTCTAGAAAGTCGACATCCACACGGTTCCAGCGAATATAATTAAGGCATATAAAAGATATAGAAACTAGGGTGAAAACTCTATTCTATTCAGGTTTTATGTTCAGTCAGCATGCAGTAAGTTGTGTTCAACTAATTACTTCAGGTCAGAGAACTCACTAATAAAATCTATAAAAATTCTGGGTGATTCCTACATGTGTCTAGGTTCAACTAGATTTATTTCAGATTTTTCTTTTACTATTAGCATGGTCAATTAAATTAAGAAACAGCCGGGTACGCATGCATTTGTGAATATGGAATTTCTAACATGGTTGTACTAAAATGATGATATCTAGCAGGTTATACATCAGAATTCAAATCCGCAAAAAGGGAAAGTGAACTCGACATCCAGGGCTACAATTTATGTTCAGCAAGTTATTTCAAATTATGACAGTAGCATGGTTGAAAATCCGATTCAAAATGAAACAACTAGCAGTGCAGAAATTATTTAAACAAAAAAATGGCAATAAATAAATCATACGATCACATGTAGCATGCAAATTGGTAATCAAAGTGATCCTAGGTGTCAACATGCAAATTTCTAAGTTTAAGATACAATTATCACAGGCATGGTATCAATTCATCGATCAACTTCAATCTAGCACATACAATTTAACATGTCCAACTTATCAAGTAGTCCTATGCATGAATCTACTTATTTAAATGTGCATATGCATGAGACAATGAGGACTAGGTTTTAGATCAAAGAGACGGCACGATGTTAAGAGTATGTCGGGTTAGCTCGTGTAAACCCTCGATAAACTTAACGGAACTGTCAAAGCAGTATGATAACAAATGGGACTGGATCTGCTTGCAGAGATCAAATAAACTTGAATAGAAGAAAATACTAGTTCAAGAAAAGACTTGCCTGTTAAATTATTAGGTTGGAATAATATGGAATAACGGGATCGGAATTTCCGGCGACGATCCACAAGAACACGTGCGAGTCACGTGCAAAACCAAAACAGCAAAAGACCAAAACTCCACACTAGATCACGCAAAACAGCAAACAGCAATATCGGGTCCATTGCGCCAAGAACACCAAACGGCGAAACGAACCAATCGCACTCCTTCTCATTCCTTCGACAAAGAGAAAGAGAGGGAGCGGAAGAACTCCGGCGATGGCAGGACACTACGGTGGGGCACTCGGCAGCAGAGACCACAGTGAGGCAGTGGCGGCTAGTCACTGGCGGTCGAAAAACAACACAACAACGAGAGCGACGGCGACACGAGCTCTATCTTTGCTCGAAAACAGGGGAAGACGACGCGACTGGGTGCTCGGCTTGGATGACGACGAGGATGTGCTGGGGGATCTGCGATGGATGTAGGGGGTGCACGGAGGGGGGGAGGTTGACGAGGGGACGGCGAGGATGAGATGGCAAGGACGAAGATGGGTTAATGGCGAAGTGGGTTCGGCAATGGGGGAGGTTGAAGGCGACGAGGACGGGGAGATGGAGACGAGGATGGTGGTTGGAGGCGACGAGGGTGAGGGGATGCAGGCGAGGGCGAGGATAAGGATGATGACGGGAGTCGGGATTAGTTGAAGTGGAACAGGGGAGGGAAGGGGAGCGGGATGGGGAAACTGGGAGGAACAGTAATGGGAGATTAAGGTTAATGACAGATAGGGATTAATTAGGGTTGGATTAGGGTTTAATAAAAGATTAGGGTATTAATAGGGGAAAATAGGATATTGGGCTATTGGGTATTTGGGTATAGATCCAATAAAATAAAATATATTGTATATAATACAATTGATCAACATAAATCCAAATATAGGGAATAAGATATGTGATAAAAATATAGTTTGTGTTACATAAATTATTTGAGACAATTATGGACACATTATCAGATAAGAAGGGATTTGTTTTAATAATCAATCATAAATAATCACCATGGCCATAAGAACACTAAATAACCATGTCAACAAAATAATAATAGTAATATCAATCAATCAATAAGAATAAAAGGATTATCAATAATAATAGTAACAACCGTAATAATAAAATAATATTAATAATAATAATAATAGTAATAACAAAATAGCAATAAATAATACCAACAACGACAATAGTAATTATCAACATAATAACAGTATATAAAAATAGGAATTTATGAAATAGTCCCAATAGTAACAATATTTTTTAGGGTTAAAATGTAAATAGTTGGTTAAGTAGAAATGGAAACAAAGTTTATTCGAAATAATTATAATTATTGTTTAAGAAAATTTTTTAACTAAGAACTCAAAACGAATTTAACAATAACAATTTTATAAATCTCGAAATACAGAAAAATACTCCGAAAATACGTATTTCCAGAAATATGGGTCACGGTCCTGGCTGAGGTTGTTGCACTTATTTGCGTGTTTGAGGAAGAACATCTTGGAGTGGGGGAAGGAGGAGGAAGATGAGTGGCCCTTCGGCTGGATGCTGCTGCCTTTCCTTTTTCTTTTGAAGGCATTGCAGGAAACTGCTTTCACCGGATAAATATGGTTGGATTTCCTTTTCTGTTTCCCACAAACGACACCAATCTGTTGCTACTAATTTTGGTGTGGGAGAAAAAAGATGATATGTAGATTATTCTAGAAATAATAAAAGCAAACATGTTGACCTCTTTCCAGCGTTGACCGTTTCATGATGCCGCTGTTGACCTGCAAAAGGTTCGAAACACTGGGATTGTTCCCGACGACGAACCCTCCGACGCTCAAGTCAGTAATCAAGAAGATTATGAAAGACCTTTTGTGAAGAAAATACTGATTACCTTCCTTATGGTGGGGGTAGAGGGGTATTTATAGTCGCCTTTGGAAACAGTTTCGAGATAATCATTTATCTCTACTTCCCAGTAAGATGTAGAGTTTAAATTCCTTCATGATAAAAGATTTGGTTTCAACCATCTCATAGAGATAATCATGAATTTAAATAACACTTTAAATGTCCTGGGTTTGTTCATAATGGGCAGCCACCCTGACCTAGTAAGACAGACCCATTTTGGGGTTATCGGACTTGAAGAATACCCAGTTCCCAATTTCGAACCCGTTTTACCCTTTAGAGCTTTGAGACTCAAGCCCGATTTGAACGGTCCTGATTTTATTTCTATTTTTAGCCATATCAGGTCCCCCCCCCTTCCGAGGGAGAGTTCTTCTGTATTCCTTTTGGGAATGATGGCATCTTCAACCTCTGGGAGAGGGGGTTCTTCTATGCCTTCTGGCAGAGAGGCTTCTACTGCGTCACCAACTCCGGGGAAAGCGGCCCCTTGTGTCTTCTTTACAAAATGGATGGGGGAGACCATCATTTTCTCGCGGTCTACTCGAGTGGTCCTGACATTCAAACTCTGGCTGTTTGGAGGTTATTAGATGGCGGGGGTATTGCTGCGGCTGAGGTGCATCAGAGGCACCGTGGAGGGTGTGGAGGTGTAGACCGGCCCCCAGTTCTCTCCAATCTGTGGTGTAGGGTGCTGACTTCTTCGGGAGCCCTCAGGGGGAGCCTCTTTAGAGGAAGGCTGAATAGGTTGTTCTGTATGAGAATGTTGATCCAGTTGAAGAGTAGGATGAATTTCCTCATGAGGAGGAGATGGAGGAAGAGGGTTGAGTCGTCGGTTTGAGGCCGCTGCCTTCCCTTTCCCCATTAGAGGCATAGTTGAAAACTGTTTTTACCAGCGAAGTTTGGTCAGATTACTTTTTCTGTTCCCCCAGACGACGCCAATTTGTTGCTGATTATTTCTGTGTGGGAGCAAACATATGATATGAGTTTTCTTTTAAAACAATAAAAATCTGATCTTTTTGACTTTCACCAATGTTGACTGCTTTCACTGGTGTTGACTGTTGAATCTGACTTGTTTGCACCGTTGGATCTGATCTTGATGGTAACAATCGCTCCAGTTGACCTGTAAAAGTCTGAAACAACATGATTGATCCCGGCGAAAAACCCTCCGATACTCAAGTCAGGACTCCAGAATAAAAAGAAGGTTTTCTGGTGGCAAAATATTGATTACCTGTTTCTGGTAGAGGTAGGAGGTGTTTATAGTTGCTTTGTCCAGTTTCGAGATAATAATTTATCTTTACTTCCCGGTGTTTTTGGATTGAATCAGTTATCACTTTCTCATGAAGGAATAAGAGTAGTTGAGGGGATTGAGTTTAAACTGTCATTATGATAAGAGATATTATTTTTGAACCGTCTCTTATGGATAATTATGAGATTAAATCATATTCAAATAATTTGGACTCATTTATATTGGGCCGTTATGACAACCCATTAAGACAGTCATGTTTTGGGCTATTGGGCTTGAAAGATGCCCAATTCTCATTTACGGACCCGTTTCCAGTGAGATTGACATTTTACCCCTGAGAGCTTTGAGATTGACATAGTAGTCGGTGGTGGTGATGGTGGTTGAAAATGATGGTGGTTGGAGTTGTTGGAGATGATGGAGATGGTGGTTGGAGATTGTGGTTGGTGGTGGAGATGGTGGTCGGAGGTGATGATGGTGGTTTGAGTGGTTGGAGGTGATGGAGATGGTGGTCGGTGGTGGAGACGGTGGTGGAGATAGTGATGAGTTTTGTAATTTGTATAAGGAGATGATGGTAATTTCGATATTTCACACGCTTCTTAATGAGTTTAAACCCGTTAAGCTGTGTGTTCAGGGTATATTACCTTAACGTAAAACTTCTTTCCCAACAATTATCACCAAAAGATTTACCATTATTCACTTTCTTTCCCTCACCCTTTCTGGAACCACAATCTCAGTCTTGATCAGATCCAACCACCGGAAACTTCCTTTCAGCAATAATAAAAGTAAAACTAGATCGTTGTAAAGAATCCAATCTCGATTTCTTAACTAAAGCTTCCAAAACATCGGAGGAATGAAGGGTTTCAAAAAGTTTGGGATAGTCATCTCTGACAAATTCCTCACCATCTAAGCTTTTATTTATTTATTTTTAGAACGGTCATGGCCGGAATTTAATGATTTAAATCATACAGGGAGGTGCAGAATGTCGAAACAACGAATCAAATAACAAATGTTACTTAGCAAATTTTCCCTAGTCGATGAGCTGCAATGTTGACCTCGCGCTTGTCATGATGCACTGAAAGCTTTGGGCATCGTTTGAGCAATTCTCTAAAATTCCTTGCCATCTAATTAATATCTTAAATTTGGGAGTTTTCTTCAGTTGATTTTTCTTTTTCTTTTTTTCTTTTATCGCATAGATAGATAAATTAATGAACCATGATGTTTCTTATGTTATCAGAGATTCACAGTCACTCTCCCTCCCTCTCTCAATTTTTTTGCACTTTTTTTACTTAAATTTTTTCGAATGAAGAAAGGGAGGAAGAGGTGGTGGGATGGTGGTGGAGGTTGATGCAAGTGGCCAGACGTGGAGGTTGTGCTAGTGGTGGTTAGGAAAGGGGGGTAATGAAGGATGTAAGCCAGTGAAGATGATTGATGGCTGGGAAGCTGGACGTGATAAAGCAATGGCTGTTTCTTTTCTTCTTGTATATATATTTTTAAATAATTAAGGATAAAAAAGACAAATGTTATGTGTTGTTACATCTCTGTTATTTTCCAAATATAACAGGTCAGAATTTTTTACTGGATCTTTAAACAGTACTTAATCCAAATTTGATACAACTGTTTAGAATTGATCTGTTCAGTGCATAAAATATCACTCTGGTGTACCAAAGAAAAACTCAAAACATTATAATTATTCTAGTCGAAGCAAAAGAATATCTCAATATTCATGAAAAAAACATTACACTCACTCCAATCGAAGCAAAATGATATTTCAATCTTTAAACCAGTGCAGTGAGCCTGCTTACCTCCTCTCAACTCTACAAAATATAAACAATTTTGATAATACACATATATACAACTTGGTAAGGAAAAAATATACATACACCGGTAACTGGTAATTTAAGCTTTACAATTTTTTTACATATAAACATATTATTAAAAAATAATAAATTAATATACAAAAATATGAAAAATATATAAATACAACATATCAAAATACATTTTACTTCACAAAGCTAAATCTTGGAATTTTTTTTCCTTTTTTTTTTATTTCACACAAGGTCCATAAGCCATACGCTCATGCACACATTTTTCTTCCTATAGAAGGAAATTTTGTAGGTAGGATTCGAGCACCAGAGCTCTTGCTCAATACGAAGAGGTTGACCACTATATTTTAGTGGCACTTGCGGAACATTACATCTTTTTTCATCTAAGGTACTTGCCTACTTGTCTCAAAAACGAACGCACCTGAATCACAAACAGAAACTTGAACATTTAAAACTCTACTAAATTTCCCAAGGACAACTGTTTGAAATTTTTTGAAAGAAAAGCTCTACTGTTCTATATAAAGTTCAAATAAAGTTACGTTTGAAAGAAAATTGTTCAAATAAAGTTCACCTAATGTGGGCATGAGCAGTGAGAGCACTATAATGCCCGCAACCTTGAGCGGCACTCCAGTTCTGATCATATCCTTGATCTCAATATGCCCGGTCGTGAATCCGACCACATTGGAAGGCGTGCCCGTGGGGAGCAAAAAAGCGAATTGAGCCCCGATGGCCCCTGGCACCATCAGAAGTAGAGGATGGAGCTTCATTGTCTTGGCCATTTCAATAAGGAGGGGGACAACAAGAGTGGTGGTGGCATTGTTGGATGTGAACTCTGTAATAGTACTGCTAACTAGGCAGACTAAAGGTGCTAGTGCGAGGTAGGGAGCTGCCTGGAGGAATTCAAGGCCTTTGGAGAGATCGTCGGCAAGGCCACTCTGTCGGACACCATCGGCAATCGCAAAGCCAGCACCGAGTAGTAGGATGATGTTCCAGTGCAACTTCTTGCATTTGGTCCAGTCCATCAGCTTCTCTCCTGGGTTCTTTCTATTAGGGATTATGAACAGTAGGGTGGCCATCATCACCTGTTACCAGCCAAATTAAACGTAGTACTGTTTCTTTAAAAAAAAAAAAAAATTATTTTTGAGCAAAAGACAACGTATCTGAGACCTCCAGTTACTTATGTCAAACCCTTACCATGTGAGCTCAGTGGTTTCAATTTTTCCTTTGAAGGATGGAAATTTCCTATTTCTTGTTTTTTAACAAACAAGAGTTGAACCTCTAAATTGGGAAAATAACTGTATGAGAAACTTTCTTGTGCAAGGAAATGTTCTAGTGCCCTGCATTTTATAATTCTATTGAGTGATCCAAGAAAGAAATAAAAAGTCCCAAAGACATTAATTTACTGCTACTATTTTAGATTAAAAGAAAACAAAAACTCATTGTGTGATATATAGTTTGTTGTTTAATACAAAGGCAATATGTCATATATTCTGGTCTCTAAGAATTTTCCCAGTAGTGTAGATCATTAATTTCTTGTTCCAGTTAAAGAGGAACAAAGGTGCGTGACACTGCACCATCTAAGACATAAATAAATAAAGAAGGCAAAATTTTGAGTGACACATAAATTTACTTGTCATATTATCATGTCTTGTCACTATAATATTTTGAGTAAGACATAAATAATGGCAACTCCTTTCTTGATCATAAATTTGTTGTGTTAAAATAATAAATGTGCTCAACTTCTTCATATTGATGGTAAAACACAAGATTCTAGACAATGATGAAGATGATTACGGGGATTGAGATTCACTTACACTGACAGTTCCATCCCCCACACGCCCATCAAACAGAGCTCCCCATCCAGGAACATCGTTCGTCAGGCTTCTTGTCATCCATAGAACCACGAGCATCTGCCCAGTTCCAGTGACACATGCTCACTACTTAATTAATTACAAGTAGTATATAACCTTAAAATCAAAAGCAGAGAAAGCAGAAAAAGAAGAGCAAACGGGAAATTTATTGCATACCCCGAACACAGCTAAAACCATCTTCTCAGAAAAAGCCATTGGTCCTGCAGCCACATATAAAGCAACCACTAGCTAGTATCAACGACTTCCATTATTAATTATGCAGTGAACCGATGTAACAAACTTAAATTACCTAACAATTCAAGTTCCCTTCTCAAATGAGCTCTATCAAGATAAGAAGAAAGCGCCTTCTCTGCCCCCTTTGAGCAGTAGAGAAGGCAGAGGATCCCCCACAGTGCAAAGAAGAGAATGAATGCCAATGGAAATCCGAAGAGGAACCATGAACTGAAACTGATGGACTTCTCGTCAGGAAAGTATGTCTCCCAAATCCCGACCAATATTAAGTTTACTCCGGTCCCAGTCAAGGTGCTCATCCCTCCTATTGCTGCAGAGTAGATGACTCCCAGTATTATCCCCTTACTGAATTTTTTGACATCCGGATGAACAGCCTCCCCATCTGGGAACCTCTGCATTATCCCTGTAGCTACTGGAATCATCATAACCGCAGCTGCTGTGTTGTGCATCCACATGCTCACGAATGCGGTCGTACCACATATCCCCAGAAGAAGAAGCGAAGGGTTCAGAGGATCCCCGCAAAACAGTGATGTTATCTACAAAACATCATTAGCAAGCATATTATCCCATTAGATTATAATAGTTGAAATACAGATTATTGAAGAATTTTTACTTCACAAAACGAAAAGTTAACTGCAGTCTGTAACAACTGTTTCTTCCCCCTGTTTTCTTTCTTCCTTTCTCGCTTACAAGGGTTTGAATAGTTTCCTAAAAGTGATATATAGTGAAAGGTCAGAATAATTTAAGGTGACTTACATTTAGAGCCAGTCGTCGATGGATGTTATAATGCTCGACCGCTAGTGCCAGTATAAAGCTGCCAAGAACTAGAGCAATAACATCATCCATGTAGGATTTTGCCACATCATCTGCAGCGGAAATGCCAAAGATGGGGACGAGGAAGAGGGGAGCCATGGAAGTGACTGCCATTGGGACAGCCTCGGTGAGCCACCACAAGAATACCCATGTAAGCACTGCAAGCATGTTCCTGCTCAAAGGCCTGCCATCGAGGTTGACAAAGAAGAAAATAAGACAGCAAGAAAGAGGGCCAGATATGATGGCCAGGTTGTTGGTGGTGAGGAAAGATCGTAGGAATGGGAAGGATGGTTGTGGAGAGTTAGTCTGGAGGGGGAGGAGTGGGGCGTTGGGGTCGTCTGAGATGGGAAATGGCGAGGGACCAGCCATTAGAACGGGGATGGTTAGCAGGTTTGTGTTTTAATGCAATGTTGTTTTCTTCTCATGAGTTAGAAGTTTTATTTTCCCACCTTCCTTCAAGTTTTCAGTTTGATTGTGATTTTCTGTTAGTCTCTTTGACATTTTCTTATTTATTTAATACCCTTTATGTAAACTCTTAAATCTGCATAATCTCTAATATTATATCATGTATCCCTGCGTTGGTGATACTAAATTGCATTAAATTACTTTTTTTCTTCCTTAATCTCATTCACAGTTTGTTAGCGGATAATTAAACTAGACAAAGATTGAGATTTATTGTCAATGAAATAATATATGGTATATTTACAAAAAATAAAAATAAAATTACAAGTTTAAAACTTTATATGAGAACAGAGCTTCCACTCTGAAAGAATTGTTTTCTGTATACCAACTTCCTAGAGATGCGGGACTTATGTATCTCGGGATCATGTCAGATAAAATTTCAAGCAGACGAGGAGGTGAATGAGATTAAAACTTTATTTTTAATTATCCGCTAACAAACTGTGAATGAGATTAAGGAAGAAAAAAAGTAATTTAATGCAATTTAGTATCACCAACGCGGACCCAGCCATTTGTAATGTGTCCAAAATTAAGGAAGAAAAAAAGAATGAAGAAAAGAAAGAAAGAGATTTAATATGAAAGGGTGAGGGTACAAAAGTAATTTAGAAAGAACTAGTGTTATCCTGTGCAAATTGTGCAGCCTACAACAATTTTGAGGGAAACCACAATCCCTGCCAACCCAATTATATAGAACTCAAAAAAAGTGTAAGAAAATTGAGAGAAACTTATGAATATCATCCATACCATAATTACTGAAATCTTCTTATCATCATCATATAAGCAAATGGTTAGATAATCACTGTCAAACCATAATATTACCAAATTGAATATTATTAAAGTTAAAAATGCATGTAATGAAAATTTGTCGCAAATTCAATTAATTTATGTTAACAAATATATTACAACATCATTAACATTCAGTAAATATGTTATACATTATAAACCATGTATTATAGCACATGTTATAGGGTAGATGATAGACTAAGAAAATCATATAAAAATAATTTTACAAATTGTGTTTGCTTAAAAATCTAATTCTAAGCTACGTGAAGGGGGTGAGTTTGGGAAGAGACATAAGATTTTGTGGAATGAGAAAGTGGGAAGGGAAGAGAATGTGTTTGAGAGATTGGGGTTTTTATTTTGTTCTGATTTTTTAATAAAATCGTGCGTACTGCACGTATTGGTTAAATAAGAATCTCTACTTTTCCTCTCCTTTCTCTATTTCAAAATAGAGAAAGAAGAGAGGGGGTAGACTCTCTCTCCTATTTGTATAAGATATAGTTATAAATAGGGCTGTCATTTGTAGACAACAATCCAACTAATCATCTAATCTCAACCATTTATTTTTAAGCTGGAGTTATAACTATTTATTTACACAATAGTTATCATAATACACTAAATATTTAAATTTATTTACGATATAATTATTTACAAAAGTGACACTTATATAAAATAAAAGTTGGTGTCACTATGAGTAATTTATAAAGAGTATGTAATGAATAAAGAAAAGTCTCAAGTTCGATGCCATATTATGTCTTAGTATTTACTTAAATAAATAAAAATTATTAAGAAGTGCATCGCATGTGCAGATTAATATATAAATTATATAAATTACATCATTTTCCTTAAACTCTTCACCTACCGCACACAAAAAATATTGAAAACCTTTTCATTCTAAAATTTAATGACCATAATTTTTTTCTTTTGACACTGTTTTTAAAAGAGTCCTGGTATTCACCCCCATTTTCTAGCCGTTCCTCCCATTTGGTTCTCTCCCCCCGTAAGAAAACATAAAATCTGGAGCGCGCACCCCATTGGTAACGCACCCCCCATTTGCTTCCAATACAAAGACACAATAACATAATATTAAATAAGAAATTGCATAATTCTTGTCATACACACAATTTATTTTAAAGCAAAAATCGATATAATACAATTATAAATATCAAACAAGAAAGAGCATACATAATTCATGTGATGTCCATCTCACAAAACCCTAAAAAGATTGCATTTTTAAGTGGATAATCATCATTGACTAAGATTTAACAAATTTCATTTAATCTACATTAGGGTTTTAACAAACCCTAAAAAATTTGACTGTTGATTAGAATCATAAACCTTAAAAGATGAATTTTTAATATACCGTAGCTTGTGAGTTGCCAAAACCCTAATGTTCATTGACTTCAAGTGACTCAAAATCCATTCACTACAAACGAACACCTATTCCCAGGCGTTTAGTTTGACTTTTCCCGGTGTTTAAAAATGCCCGGATGTATCCTACGGCGTTACCAAAAATGCCCCACGGCGTTACCAAAAATGCCGCCGCAAACACCGTTCATTCCCCCGCCAGGGTTTGAATAATGGAAACCCCGGCGCTTTAAAACACCGGGCAATGTTCGAGAAACCCCGGCGTTTTTAGTATTTAAACTGGCGCTTTAAACGCCGGGGATAGTTATTTGAAATTATTTTTTGGGGGGGCATTTTATAATCCCCGACGTTTTCGAAATGCCAGGGATTGTATGTTTCAAAGGCATTTTATATTTCCCGTTGTTTTATAAACGCCGGAAATTGTATTTTTAAAAGTATTTTTTTTTCTATTTCGAAATACGTAAAACAAATATAACAAAATTCATAATAATGATTAATACAATATATTTAATAATTAAGCATTTCAACGAAGTCATTATATAACAAAATTCAAATTAACATTCGTTTGACAACATACATACGAAATTTTTTTCATTGATCTTTAATCTCATACATATATAAAGTCTGATTTCCATTGTTCTTAGGGTACAAATTTGCACGAATATACAAGATATAAAACACCACAAAAGAAGAAAGAAAAGAAACAGAAACATTAATAGTCGAATCCTGCACGCCTGGGAGTCAAATCCTCAATGTACACCACCATCTCAAGCTACCTGGAATTAACTAAGATGCATTTGGTTAGAATCTTCATATTATTTACTAACTCAGACAATTCTAATTGATACAACTTGAGCTACTAATAGTATTAAGAAGGGTTTTACGCATCTAGGCATTGGCTGAGATTTATTAGTGTGGTCTATTGGAATGAACACACAAGAAGGGGACCAGAGAAGGACATCTCATATTTCGGAGAAGCAGATAGAAAACATTCAGTAAGATTGACATTGCTTGCAACTTAATTTGAAAAAGATTCCCTTTTCACTTGTACAATCAAGGTGCTGAAGACAACATATGTCTTGTCTCATGAAATAAAAATAATGTGCAATCAAATCCACACTATTTTTTGTAACTTGTTACTTACTAGTCATAAGAGTTAATTATGGAAGAATTAGTTAAATGAACATAGCAAAACAATTTTCACTTGTGTACAAAATGACCAGCAAAGCATGCAAATCGTAGTATGAAACTCTCCCATTCTTAGTAGGTGTTCTCGCACCCTAGTCTTCCTATATGTAGACTGCAATTTGAGGTTGCAGTCGCCCTTTTCAGTATTTTACTTTGACTTTTAACTATCAGCTCACTTTTCTTATCAAATGGGTATTTAGTTGCATTATATTTGATGCATGTTAGATATTTCCTTAAAGAAACATGCACTCTGCAATCAATTATATTAAAACAGATATGTAACTATTTTAGGAGAGCAAACTTGTTGGAAAAGTATTTACTGCAGGAAAGGTTAATGAAGAGTGAAGATTTAATCTAATGAACCATTCCATACCAAAGGAGGAAATAACATGAAGAGAAAAAAATACTGCCATTATTCGATTCTGTATTTGTGTTATAGTTTTTATGCAAGAGTATCAAACTTATATCATAGATAAGGGCAAGTTTGAGTCTCGTATGATCGCTGAAAGGAGTTATTTCATAGATAAGCATAAGTGTAAATCTCATATAATCCTTTAAAGGATCAAACAGTTAAATCAATAGTCATATTCATGATACCAATAATGCAGAGTATAATAGCAGCTCTTATCAGTCATTATTCTTTTAAGGAGTTATTTCATACATAAGCACAAGTGTAAATCTCGTATAATCCTTCAAAGGGAAAAAGAATCTAAAGAGCAACAACATAAACATATCCATATATTACCAAATGAAGCCGACATTATCAGATACCAAAAAGAGAGACTCAATGCTTCATAACATGAGTAAACGCTATGTGAAATTAATAATAATTTTTCACCACATAAATGCAACCTAATGATATACCTTTGAACAAAGATCAAACCCATGAAGGGGAAAAAGAAGTTTACCTGTTAAGAAGATAAATGACGCTCCAGCTACATCTGTCTTTCAAGAAGAACCAATTCACATCGTTATAAGCAGATTAATGTCACTGCCGGAAAAAGAGGGAATTCATTAGAAGTCTTTTAAAATTATTACAATCACAATAATTAAAATTATTACAATGTATTTAATAGGGAAGAAGAAAATACAACAATGGTAACAAAATTGGTACATTAGAGACTATCCAATAGGGAAGAAGAAAATACAACAAAGGTAACAGAATTGGTACATTTTAGAGACTATCGGAGTAATTATCATAAAGGACTTAAGCTAACTACAATCAAAGAAAATTGTTCTAGTATTTTACCCAATCGGCATCAAGAAAATTGTTCTCATCATAATATTCAGCCTTAAGCTCAACCTTATAGTCTCTCCATTTCTTGGACATTGATTTATTTACCCAATCGGCATCAAGAACCGCCGGGTAATCAAATTTTTGCTGCATATGAACAAGAGAAGGTACTCATGAGTGTTCTTCAAGTAAAATAAGGTAAAGCAACAACGAAGAAACTAAAATGCATACAGTATCATAAGTACCAAAGCAACGAAGCTGATGCTTTGAATTAGACATTTAAGAACTGTGTGTGTGACAACATTCTCAAACTATTTACCAACCTTCAAAATGATTAATATAATTGAAGTAAGGAACCATCACTGGCACCAAAATGACAGCATTCTTAAACTACTTCATTATCAATTGAAGTAAGGAACTATGGCACCAAAATGATTAAACCATCTGTATACACTACCACAAAAACTTGGATGCAATGTTCAACTCCTATTTATCAAATTCTTAGCTTCATTTTCTGTTCGAGCACCAACTTCTTAGGTTATACTTCCCCTCTAATTCAATCGTTTTTAATTCCCTTCTAATTCAATCGTTTTTAATTCCAATCATGCAAAAATGACATTGTTAATTCGTGTACAGACATAAATATTCTACAAGTTTATATATATACTTAAAACAATCAGAAGAAATAAATATTCTACAAGTATATATATATATAACTGATACAATTCGAATATGTAGCCAGATCTAAGATAACGTTCCAAGTATAACAATGAAAGGGTTTGGAATGCCATATATCATATTTAAAAAAACAAGTTAAATAATACCTTAAGAACTTCGACGGCTCTAGCCCTTATCGCTAAAGGAATGATCAAACTATAGTGAAGCATCTCTGATAGTTAAAAAGTTGAAGAACAAGAGGGTTGGTTTAATGATCAAACTATAGTGAAGCATCTCTGATAATGAATGCTCGGTCTTAGATATACTGGCACCGAAACAAAAGTAGGCTATTCCTCAATAAAATTCTCAAGAAAAGTAAGCTAGCAACTCAAACAAGAAGTAAATTAACAAATAAACTGAAAATACATATCTATCAAAAATTAAGAAGCAAATACACCAAATTGTATAATCTTAAAGGGATCATATTATTTATTCTATAAGCTTCAAGAAGTTTACAAGGAAAAAAAGGAAATTATGAGATGCCTATAATGATATTTCTAAACTGCTCGCTCTCTCTCTCTCATCATCAAAAATTATAAAGAAGAAATACAACTTATCATCAAACTATAAACTTTCTTGATGTAGCATCAGTTTTGATAACTAATATACACAGCACTTATAATCAAAATCATATACACAGCACTTATAATCAAAATCAAAATCATATACACATTCATTATGAAATCAAAATCATACTTGATCTTCCTAACAAGAATATAATCAAAAATCAAAATCAAAATGAAAAAGAGAATAATTACCTAGGGTTTATGAAAGATAGAGATTGAGGACGGGAGATCGAACGACGACGACGAAAGATCGAACGGCAATAAAGACGACGGGAGATCAAACGGCGGCGGGGCAACGAGATGGAACGGGGGGGGGGGGGGGGGGAAGATGGAACGATAGCGAAACCAAAACTAGAAAGAGAAACAAATTGGAGACTTTAGGGTTTTAGAGGGGGAAAAGGAAAGGGATAGTGGAGATTTTAGGGCGAAAGGGAAAAAGAAAGAGGGAAAGGGAAAAAGTGAAAAAGGGAGACTTTAGGGTTTCGGTGCGAAAGGAAAAAAGAAAGAGGGAAAGTGGAGATTTTAGGAAGAGGGAAGGGGGTTTTCAACTGATCAACGCCGGGCTATTTGACAAACCCCGGCGTTTTTTAAGAAACGTCGGGGTTTCTTCGCAACCTGCTGGCGCAATTACAAAGCATCAGGGTTGAACCGCCGGGCTTGCCTATATATTTTGTAGTGATTTGATTAGATTCTTCTTGAATTCTCATTGCCTCTTCTTCTTTCACTTATTCCATTAGAGAGTTGCATGAAGATGAAGAGTCCAAGTGATTTGAAAAAACAATAGGGGGGAGAAAGATAGGAAAAAAAATTGGGGTGGATGGATGGGAATTGTTAGTTTTGGATTGGGGGGGGGGGGACCAAGAAATTGGGAGGAAAGGTGGGGTGAGCAAACAGTTTACCCCCCACAACTTAAAAAGGATATGTCTGGCAATTTTTAATTTATAAAGGACAACTTAAGAATGGGGGTGAGCTAGAAAACGGGGGGTGAATACCAGGAATCTTTTAAAATAAACATTTTCATTTTAATGCATTAGTTCCTTTCATCTTTACTATTTTAATAGGAGAGTTTGTGAACAAACAAACCCCATGTATAATAAAACAAACCCATGTATCGTACATGCAACTCCAACTATCCCATTATATTCTTTACTTTGAAAAATATATATCTTTACTATTTCAATGGGAGAGTTTGTCACCAAACAAAACTCATTGGTAATAAAATAAACCCGTGCATCGTACGTGCAACCTTATTCTTTACTTTGAAAAATATATTTATTAAAACGTGCATCGCACGGACAACTCCAACTTACGTGTATTGCACGTACAACTCCAATTCTATATTAAAACGTGCATCACACGGACAACTCCAATTACATGTATAGCACGTAATATATTTATTAAAACGTGCATCGCACGGATAACTTCAACTTACGTGTATCGCGCGTACAACCCCAACTCTTTATTAAAATGTGCATCGCACGGACAACTCCAACTATGTTTATCGCACGTGCAACTTCAACTCTCCCATCATATATGGAGATAGATATACTTTAAAGAATATATGTTTCTTAAAAAGTGCATTGCACGTGCAAATTACTAGTACGGTTAATGGATTTTATAGGACGAGGGTCCACCTCCAAGTTAGAGAAAGAGTATGTACAATTATAAAATATTACACTTTGATAAAAGAAATTAGTATTTATGATAAAACATAATCTTTAATCTCTAATCTTTAATAACTATAATATTATAATGGGAGAGTTAGGGTTTTCATTTGTAGACAACTTGTAATTTGTAGACATTCAACAATCTAATCTCAATCATTTATTTTTAAGTGGAAGTTATATTAACCATTCATTTACTCAACAGTTGTTAGTTACCATGATACACTCAAATTTCAAATTTATTTACGACATAATTATTTACAAAAGTGTCACTTATATAAAATAAAAGTTTGTGCCACTAAGGGTAATTTGTAAAGTGTTTTTTATGAGTAAAGGGATGTCTCAGGTTCGAGGCCAGATTACGTCTTATTATTTACTATACAAAAAAAAAAAATAGAACGTGCATCACACTTACAGATCACTAGTCTCTAACAATGGGAGAGTTGGGGTTGTCATTTGTAGACAACCTGTAATTTGTAAACATTCAACCATCTAATATCAACCATTTATTTTTAAGTAGGAGTTATATTAACCATTCATTTACTCAACTGTTGTTAGTTACCATAATACCCTTAAAGTTCAAATTTATAAACGACATGACTATTTACAAAAGTGTCACTCATAAAAAAAAAGTTTGTGCCACTATGGGTAATTTGTAAAGAGTATGTATGAATATAAGGGTTCGCAGCCAGATTAAGTCTTACTATTTGCTTTATATTTAAAAAAAATTGATTAGAACGTGCATCGCACGTATAGGTTACTAGTAATCTCTAATATTATAATGAGAGAGTTAGGGTTGTCATTTGTAGACAACCTATAATTTGTAGACAACATGTAATTTGTAGATATTCAACCATATAATCTCAGTCATTCATTTTTAAGTGGGAGTTATATTAACCATTCATTTACTCAACTGTTCTTAGTTACCATAATACACTCAAAGCTCAAATTTATTTACGACAATATTATTTACAAAAGTGTCACTCATATAAAATAAAAGTTTGTGCCACTAGATGTAATTTGTAAAGTATATATATGATGAGTAAAGGGATATCTCAGGTTCGATGCCAAATTACGTATTATTATTTACTATATAAAAATAATAATTAGAACGTGCATCGCACGTGCAGATCACTATCCCTAATATTATAATGGGAGAATTGGGGTTGTCATTTGTAGACTACCTGTAATATGCAGATTTTCAACCATCTAATCTCAAGCATTCATTTTTAAGTATGAGTTATATTAACCATTCATTTACTCAACTATTGTTAGTTACCATAATACTCTCAAAATTCAAATTTATTTACCACATAATTATTTACAAAAGTGTCACCCATATAAAATAAAAGTTTGTACCACTAGGGGTCATTTGTAAAGAGTATGTGATGAGTAAAGGAAGGTCTCAGGTTCGAGGCCAGATTACGTCGTATAATTTACTATAAAAAAAAAAAAATTAGAACGTGCAACGTACATGCAGTAATCTCTAATATTGTAATGAGAGAGTTGGGGTTGTCATTTGTAGACAACATGTAATTTGTAGACATTCATTCAATCATCTAATCTCAACCATTCAATTTTAAGTGCGAGTTATATTAACCATTCATTTACTCAACTGTTGTTAGCTACCATAATATCCTCAATGTTGAAATTTATTTACGACATATATCCCTCATATAAAATAAAAGTTTGTGCCACTAGGGGTAATATGTAAAGAGTATGTGATGAGTAAAGAGATGTCTCTGGTTCGAGGCCAAATTACATCTTATTATTTCTAAATTAAAAAAAAGTAATTAGAACGTGCATCGCACTTGTAAATTACTTGTATATCTCTAATATTATAATGGGAGATTTGGGGTTGTCATTTGTAGAGAACCTGTAAGTTGTTGACAATCAGCCATCTAATTTCAACCATTCATTTTTAAGTGAGAATTGTACTAACCATTCATTTACTCAACTGCTGTTAGTTATCATAATACCCTCAAAGTTTAAATTTATTTACGACATAATTATTTACAAAAGTCTCACTCATATAAAATAAAAGGTTGTGCCACTAGGAGTAATTTGTAAAGAGTATGTATGAGTAAAGGGATGTCTTAGGTTCAAAACCAGATTACGTCTTATTATTTACTCTATAAATTTTTTTTATTAGAACGTGCATCGTACGTGCAAATTACTAGTTTCTACTATTTTAATTGGAGAGTTGGGGTTTGTAACAGACAAACCCTAGCTTTGTAACCATATAAACATGTATAATACACGTCCAAATTATATCCAACAAATATAAATGTGCACCGCACGGTAGCCCAAATCAACACATTCAAATATAAACTTTTTTTCTTATTCGATATATATTCATTTAATTTGATAATTATACTTTTTGTAGACGTGCATCGCACGCACATTATAATAACGTGCATCGTACATGCAAATTACTAGTAATATTATAATTGAAGAGTTGGGTTGTCATTTGTAGACAACCTGTAGTTTGTAGACATTCAACCATCTAATCTCAACCATTTATTTTTAAGTGGAGTTATATTAACCATTCATTTACTCCACTGTTATTAGTTACCATAATACTTTCAAAGTTCAAATTTATTTACGACATAATTATTTACAAAAGTGTCACTCATATAAAATAAAAGTTTGTTCCACTAGGGATAATTTGTAAAGAGTATGTATGAGATTATGAGTAAAGGAATGTCTCAGATTCGAGACCAGATTACGTCTTATTATTTACTATATAAAAAAATTTATTAAAACGTGCATCGCATGTGGAGACTACTAGTATATTTAAAGAAAAATAAATAAATAACTTTCGATATCCAAACTCCGAATTCAAATTGTTGTTTCTTTAATCGATCACAATAGCATAAGAAGGTTTTTATGTTAATCATACACATTCCATAATCGCTTTTTCTAAATATGTTGGACACGAAAGAAATTACAAGTATTTAAAACAAAGTGAAAGGGCTTAATAGAAAAACATGGTCAAGCAATCATTTCAAACTAAAACTCACGGATAATAATCAACAACGAGGATCTGATTTGTAGTTGGTGTTTCTGGTAGTATAATCAGGGTCAATACTTTTTTTTGATGAAACGGATAGAGTCCGAAGACTCCAGCCATAATCAGGGTCAATACTTGAAATATAAATCTTACGATGTTTAATGAGAGAGTTGTCAAATAAACAAATATTTAAAAATATTTGTTTGTAAAAAATAAACATGTGTATTTCACATGTAACTTTAACAAATTAAAGTAATTGTAATGGTCTCCATGAGAGTTAGTACTTCATCTAAGTGTTTTTTATTGTAAACAACCGAGTATTTTCTAGTAAGGCTTGAGAGAAAGATTTATTCTTAGTGAGAGTATTGTAACTTTTGTGTCATCTCTAGTTGAATAATATCTTGGTTATTTCTCTCCCGAATTTGGTTCGCAGAACTAAAAAAAAGGTGTTTGTTTTTGTATTTGGTGTGGTATACTATTGATTGGTTTTTCATTGTGATCAGTTGTCGCATAACTTAGCACAAAAACCTTCCGCTACACCAATTGGATTCCTCTACAAAGTGGTATCAAAGCAAGGGTTGCTCAAGTTCCTTGGTGAAAATGACACACATGGTTTTCTGAAGATCAAACAATTCACTGGTTAGCTCAACTTTAATCTTTAGAAGGCGGACATGTACGACATATTGGTCCAACATTTCTTACATGTTGCCCTAGAAGGAGATAAAGAGAAGCCGGGTGTGGCGATAAAGCCAGACAGCATGAAGTAGGGGAAATAATATGAGAATTGTTTAAAAACCTTGAGTTTTATCTGGCTGTCAATGGCAGACGAAGTCAAGTGCAACTTTTTTTAGGAGAAAAATGCAGTGAGTCTGTGGGTAAGACTAAAAATTAACTATCCGGGATCGTCGTTATTGAATCGGATGTACTGGACGAAAAAACTATTTCATTTCTCAATGAAGGAAGTTATAGCTTTTCATGATCATATAGTGAAATTCAATAAGGTATTAACCGAATTGAGTCAATAAACACAGTTGATCTCAGTGAAGAAGATAAATCTTTCAACTTGATATATTCACTTTCAGATTCATACGAGCATTTAATAACCACCATGTTACATGAAAAATCTGCAAAGGAGAAGCTCTAATTGGCCGGTGTGATCAAGGGCTTGATGGATAATGAACTTAGGAAGTAAACTAAGAAATCATGGTTTAGTTATGTAAGTTGCATGGCATGTGGAGAGAACTTCAATTGGAAGAAAAAGTGCTCATAAAGGTGGGGTATGTTGCCACCATTACTAAGGAAAAAGGCATTACAAGAGGGATTGTCACAAGTTGTTAAATCAGAAGGGTGCCAACATAGTCAGTGCCGTTGAATCATGTAATACTTTTTACTATCTTATTGTTTCAAGTTATAAAGATGTAGATTCTGCTTATTTCATAATTCGGATAGCTTTTCTCATATTTTCTCCAAGAGAAATATGTTTTCTACATAAAAGTCTATAACCAGTCTTTCTGTAAGGACGAGGACTGATGAAAATTGTGACGTAGTGGGTGAAGAATGTAACCTCTGTTTCCATTAATATGTATTTTCTTTCAAATATTATTCCGTATTTTTAAATTATTAGTATCTTGTAATTATTTTTTTATTGATTATATTATACAAGCTACTTTTATGAAGCCAATATTACTATTATTATTTTTAGCCCAATTGTTTATTATAAGCCCAATCCCATAATTGATTTATTAAAATGTTTTGAGCCAAGCCCAAATTGTTTAATTATTTATCATAAGCCCAAATATAAAGCGCAATTGTTTTAAGCCCAAATCCAAATCCAGTACTCATATATATTGTATAGACTCGATCCTATATAATTTATTCAAATCCCCACAGTTTCTAATCCACCTGTATACAACCCCTCACATTCTCTCAACTCTTCTTATTCCATAACCCCTATAACTGCCCCCACTCTCTCCCCCATTACTCTACCCATTATTACATTTAATATATTATAATATTTTATTTATATAAACCCCCCCTTCTGTCTCCCTCTCTCCCCGTCTTCCTCTCTCTCCATCCCCTGTTCCAAAAACCACAAAACCCAACCCGTCCCCCCATTCCCATCACCTTCGACCTCACCCCATCTCCGCCTCCCGAACCCATTCTCCCCATCGCCTGCCTCCGAGCGCCTCCCGCTCAAACACCCCCTCGTCGAGCAGCCTAGCCTTCGCCCAACACCCCGCCGCAACCTTCGTCGACTTCTGCCCTCTCCCCCGTCTTGCTCTCTTCCATTGCTTCACCCCTTCCGACACCTCAGCCAGCACACCGTGACGACCCCCGTTTCTCCTCCTTCTCCTGCCTCGTGACTGCGGCGCCGCAGTACCCTGTTGTCTCCCTTCTGGCGCTACCCTATGCTGCGCCCCCACCTTGCACCGCCGCCCTCCTCCTTCCTCCAGTCAGCTCCTCAGCACCCCTTCGCTCCGCCCCTCGACGCCCCTCGTCGTCGTCATCCAAGCCTGAACACCTCGTCATTATTTCCTCCCCTATTTTTGGTGCGAAATAGGGTCGCAACGAGCTGCCATCCCGTCACTGCACATCGCCTCTCCCTGAGCGCGCCACCACATCTGCACAGTCACTGAGTTTTCCCGCCATTCCCTCTCTCTCTCTCTCCCCCTGTCGAGAGGTTGATGACAAGTTTATATTGGTCCATTTTCATGTTTGGTGTTTATTTCCTTGGATCTAAATTCTATGTTTGGTGTTTTGGAGAAGGATGGGTGTTTGCTGTTGGAAGAGTAATCTGATTGTATTGGTGTTTGGTGAAGTGGATTTGTGTTGGGTGTTTACTATTTTGGAGAAGGGTTGGGTTGTTGTTTGGAGTTGGTGTGGGGAGATCCATTTGGTGTTTGCTTAGGTTTGATCAAGTGTGTTGTGAGTCGTCCGTTCACCATCGTGATCGCGATCATGATCTCTTGATCTTGATCTTGATTGATAGATTCCTAGACGTGATCTCCTCTTGATCATCCGATTAGATCCTAGCCGTCCGATCTCTTCTTGATCGTCACGATCATGATGATCATCAACTTCCTTTGATCGCAGTCGTTCGATCGATCGCTCTTGATCTTCATCATCAGGAAAATCTGGCCGTCCAATCTGATTTGATCATCTAGATCTTGATCTTCGATCTCAGCGATCTGATCGTGAAGTGGAGTTTGTTGTTTGCTATTTTGGCCGATCTGGTGTGCTGCCCTTGCTATTTTGTGTTGCTGTCTCTTTGTGCACGTGTCTCCATGCACGTATCTTGCACGTGCTTCGCTGTTCGGGATTTTGATCCCGTTATTCTGGTATTCGATATCATCATCATCGGTTATCAGGCAAGTATTCTCTTGTACAAATCGTTTGTTCTCGTACAAGCTTTCTTTACAAAATACCGCAAGTATATTCCTTGACTCTAATTCGTATTCTTCGGTCGAATTGAAAACTGTTGCTATACATAATCCGTCGATCCCGTATTCTCATATGATGTGAATACTTTGTTGCCACATGCATTACATGAACACGATTGATATACACACATGTACTCTTAGGATTATACATGATTATATGCATGATTGTTTTACCCATGATAGAAGTTAAATATAGTATCTGTTATTGTTGATTAAAATTAATAAAAGTAACAAGCCGGGGTTTAAGGGAAAGACCATAGTAGTGGACAATATAGGTAAGTATACTCGGAAGGGGGCCCGTTTTTCCCAGTACATGGTTCATGAACTTGTTGTATCTTGATGTATTCATGAAGCCATTACTTGGCTTATGAACTTGTTGTATTCAGGAACCCATCGCGCGGTTCTTTAACTTGTTAGTATTCACGAACTTATTTCGTGAACTTGTTACTTTATTTTCGTATTCATAAACCATGCTTGCTTGATACTTGATACCTGATTACACTGCCCTATAAAATTCACCACTAGGCCTAAACATAACTGATTGTATGTAGCAACCATATAGTAAAAATATGGATGCATGAAGTGATACCTAGATAGTAATAATACAAGACTTGAACATGATCACTTGATACTTGATACTTGATTTCTTGTACATGATACATGATACTTGATACTTGATACTTGATCCTTGACACTTGTTACCTGTACTAGATACTTATTTACTTGATTACTCGTTTACATGTCACTTGTTTCATGATGTCTTATTCATGATCCTGTTTACATATTGCATTTCTCCTGTTACATGATTCTTGACTCCATGATATTTTTCATGCTTCTTGTTTCGTTTTATTCTTGTCCCCTTAGATTGTACCACTTGCGGTCCGTGACTTGTATTAACGGGCATCTTCTTGTTTCTTCTTTTGTGATAATGTACTTGCAGGTCCGAATGGAGAATTACGCGAAGGTGTTGCTGGTCAAGTATTTTAGTCTTGTTTATTTTCATGTTGCTTTAGTTCATATTTTATTTCATGCTACTCTCTATTGTAATCCGAGCATGTTTGACCTGTAACTATGTTTTTATTCCCAGCTATTGGTTATGTTATGAACTATGTCGTGTACTTTTGTTATCCTATTGTGATTTTACATGCCTGCATGATTTTATTGTTATCTTGTTGTTGAGTTACCTGTACAACTAATGAATGGTGTATTCGCATCATTCGCCGGGCCTCAGTCATGTGCTCATATTCCCGTATTTTGAGAAGCAGGGCGTGATAGGGTTTTAAGTGGTATCAGAGCTCAGGTTTGGCTAATGTGTTAGTTTGACTAATACATTAGACGGACTTGACTCAGCCAGATTAACTCAACAACACGTGCACCAGGCATGAGTCACATGGATAATGAATAACCAACATAATCTAGATACTCCTCTTTGATTCCTTCACATTCAGTTCTTTCATTTCTCAGTTGTTTCGCCTCTTCCATTCATTCACATTCATTGATTCTTTATCGGGTATAGATTCTTTCTTTTGTACCCATATTCTTTTGATTCTGGTGTCTTATTCTTTCTTCCTGCTCGGTTCGTCAATTGGTGTCATGTGGTCTACAACGACATGTCTACGGCATGGAACGTCGCCATCAGAACGGCACAGCGGAAGCGTGGTGGGCCCATAACCCACAGGTCCCAGGATCCTCTTGTTGCTTCCCCTCCCTTGTATTATTTGCTTCTCCTTCTTTGCATCGCTTGCTTCCTTTTCATACATTTGCATTTGTCATCATTTGTTGAATCTTTATTCACAGCATTTTAGATCACTTCATTCTTATCCATGTTATTTCCCATTTTTGTGCTGCCACCATTTTGTCTCTTTCCCTTTAATTCCTAGTTTGTTATTTTCCAAGTTTGTTTTGCTTTGTCCTATATACCGCCTAAGCAAATTTCGAGGATGAAATTTTGTTATATGGTGTGTAGGATTTGTAACCCCTGTTTCCATTAATATGTATTTTCTTTCAAGTATTATTCCGTATTTTTAAATTATTAGTATCTTGTAATTATTTTTTTATTGATTATATTATACAAGCTACTTGTATGAAGCCAATATTACTTTTATTATTTTTAGCCCAATTGTTTATTATAAGCCCAATCCCATAATTGATTTATTAAAATGTTTTGAGCCAAGCCCAAATTGTTTAATTATTTATCATAAACCCAAATATAAAGCCCAATTGTTTTAAGCCCAAATCCAAACCCAGTACTCATATATATTGTATAGACTCCATCCTATATAATTTATTCAAATCCCCACACTTTCTAATCCACCTGTATACAACCCCTCACATTCTCTCAACTCTTCTTATTCCATAACCCCTATAACTGCCCCCACTCTCTCTCCCATTACTCTACCCATTATTACATTTAATATATTATAATATTTTATTTATATAAACTCCCCTTTCTATCTCCTTCTCTCCCCGTCTTCCTCTCTCTCCATACCTTGTTCCAAAAACAACAGAACCCAACCCGTCCTCCCCATTCCCCTCACCTTCGACCTCACCCCGTCTCCGCCTCCCGAACTTATTCTCCCCATTGCCTGCCTCCGAGTGCCTCCCACTCAAACACCCCCTCATCGAGCCGCCTAGCCTTTGGCCAACACCCTGCCACCACCTTCGTCGACTTCCGCCCTCTTTCCCGTCTTGCTCTCTTCCGTTGCTTCACCCCTTCCGACGCCTCAGCCAGCACACCGCGACGACCCCCATTTCTCCTCCTTCTCCTGCCTCAAGACTGCTGGTTCCGCAGTACCCTGTCGTCTCCCTTCCGGCACCACCCTGTCCTGCACCCCCACCTCGCACCGCCGCCCTCCTCCTTCCTCCAGTCAGCTCCTCAGCACCCTGTTGCTCCGCCCCTCGACAGCCCCTCGTCATCGTCATCCAAGCCCGAACACCTTGTCATTTTTGCCTCCCTTTTTTTTGGTGCGAAACAAGGTTGTGACGAGCCGCCATCCCGTCGCTGCGCATCGCCTTTCCCTGAGTGCACCGTTGCATCCGCACAGTCGTTGAGTTTTCCTGCCATTATCTCTCTCTCTCTCGAGAGAGAGAGAGAGAGAGGTTGAAGACAAGTTTATATTGGTCCATTTTCATGTTTGGTGTTTATTCCCTTGGATCTGAATTCTGTGTTTGGTGTTTTGGAGAAGGATGGGTGTTTGCTGTTGGAAGAGTAATCTGATTGTATTGGTGTTTGGTGAAGTGGATTTGTGTTGGGTGTTTGCTATTTTGGAGAAGGGTTGGGTTGCTGTTTGGTGTTGGTGTGGGGAGATCCATTTGGTGTTTGCTTAGGTTTGATCAAGTGTGTTGTGAGCCATCCGTTCACCATCGTGATCGCGATCATGATCTCTTGATCTTGATCTTGATTGATTGATTCCTAGCCGTCAATCTCCTCTTGATCATCCGATTAGATCCTAGCTATCCGATCTCTTCTTGATCGTCACGATCATGATGATCATCAACTTTCTTTGATCGCAGCCGTTCGATCGATCAATCTTGATCTTCATCATTATCTTCATCATCTGGGAAATCTGACCGTCCGATTTGATTCGATCATCTTGATCTTGATATTCGATCTCAGCGATCCGATTGTGAAGTGGAGAATGTTGTTTGCTATTTTGGCCGATCTAGTGTGCTGCCCTTGCTGTTTTGTGTTGTTGTCTCTTTGTGCACGTGTCTCCGTGCACGTATCTTGCACGTGCTTTGCTGTTCGGGATTTTGATCCCGTTATTCTGGTATTCGATATCATCGTCTTCGGTTATCAGGCAAGTATTCTCTTGTACAAATCGTTTGTTCTCGTACAAGCTTTCTTTGCAAAATATCGCAAGTATAATCCTTAACACTAATTCGTATTCTTCGGTCGAATTGAAAATTGTTGCTATACATAATCCGTCGATCCCGTATTCTCATATGATCGTGAATATTTTGTTGCCACATGCATTACATGAACACGATTGATATATACACATGTACTCTTAGGATTATACATGATTATGTGTATGATTGTTTTACCCGTGATAGTAGTTAAATATGGTATCTGTTATTGTTGATTAAAATTAATAAAAGTAACAAGCCGGGGTTTAAGGAAAAGACCATCGTAGTGGACAATATAGGTAAGTATACTCGGAAGGGGGCCCGTTTTTCCCAGTACATTGTTCATGAACTTGTTGTATCTTGATGTATTCATGAAGCCATTACTTGGCTCATGAACTTGTTGTATTCAGGAACCCATCGCGTGGTTCTTTAATTTGTTAGTATTCACGAACTTGTTTCGTGAACTTGTTACTTTATTTTCATATTCATAAACCATGCTTGCTTGATACTTGATACCTGATTACACCGCCCTATAAAATCCACCACTAGGCCTAAATGTTACTAATTGTATGTAGCAACCATGTAGTAAAAGTATGGATGCATAAAGTTCTTCCTAGATAGTAATAATACAAGACTTGAACAGATCACTGGACACTTGATACTTGATTTCTTGTACACATACATGATACTTGATACTTGATCCTTGACACTTGTTACCTGTGCTTGATACTTGTTTACTTGATTACTCATTTACATGCCACTTGTTTCATGATGTCTTGTTTACGATCCTGTTAACATATTGTATTTCTCCTATTACATGATTCTTGACTCCATAATATTTTTCATGCTTCTTGTTTCGTTTTATTCTTGTCCCCTTAGCTTGTACCACTTACGGCCCGTGACTTGCATTAACGGACATCATCTTGTTTCTTCTTTTGTGATAATGTACTTGCAGGCCCGAATGGAGAATTACCCAAAAGTGTTGCTGATCAAGTATTTTAGTTTTGTTTATTTTCATGTTGTTTTAGTTCATATTTTATTTCATGCTACTCTTTATTGTAATCCGGGCATGTTTGACCTGTAACTATGTTTTTATTCCTAGCTGTTAGTTACGTTATGAACTATGTCGTGTACTTTTGTTATCCTATTGTGATTTTATATGCCTGCATGGTTTTGTTGTTATCTTGTTGTTGAGTTATCTGTACAACTTATGAATAGTGTATTCACTTCATTCGCTGGGCCTCAGTCATGTGCTCGTATTCCCATATTTTGGAAAGCGAGGTATGACAACGAAACAGTTGAATTGGATATGCCAGATGGAAAGAGGTTTACATTGAAGAAGGTCATACATGTTCTTTTGTTGAAGCAGAACCTAATATCATTGGTAACTCTAAAAGTACGGAGTTGTAGATACACAGCTCGAAATGGAGTTTATCAATTTCGGAAGGTCGTCGTACAGTGATGAGGGGAAGAAGGGGTGTTAAGCACAACCTCTACAAAATTTATGAAAATTGAAAATCTTGGCGAAGTGTTTCTAGTCCCAGTGTTCCTAAAGTATTTAATCCGCTGCCACTAGAATCACTTAAGCTAGATTACGATATTTGAATACCGTCGAGAGGAGGTGGATGCCTCGAGGTAGGTGGAGTTCGTGTAGAGGATGACATATCGTGTTAACACCTACTGAGGTATGCCCTTGAGGAAGGGGGCATACAATTGGAGAAATAACATGTGGAGATAAATTTAACTAACAGAAGATGTCACTGAATCATGTTTTTTGCAGGAAGATGATGAGATGAGTCCAGAAGCAATAAATCACACAAATGTGCAAGCAGTTTCTATGCAATCCAAGGTGGAGAATTTTAGGGTTTATGTCTAGCATCCTAAGTTTGATGTGAAGAGAAAAGTGCGATGCGAGAAGAGTTTTCGAAGCGAAGAAATGAGACGAAATGATGTGCTAGATTGGCTGCCTAGGCGATACAAGTCAACTACTAAGATAGAGGTCGACCGCAATGAGAGTCCATTTCTATTTTAGAGGAGTTAACAAGCATATCAATTTTCTTATTCATGTTTACCATTTCTAATTGAATGTTATTGCTATTAGAAATTTCGTAAACTCCCTGTTTTTTGGAAGGGCCCCTCCTTGTTGAGAATTGTTGTGAATTCTCGCTGAGTTCTTCAAATAGTTCAATGGTCTCTTCACCCATTTTTCTCATTAAGATCCCGTTGCAAGCTAAATCCACAATTGCCTTGTTAGTATCATTTAAACCTTCATAAAATGCTTGTACCTGATCATCTTTAGGCATGTTGTGTGTAGGACATTTAAGAAGTTTGTTCTTGAAATCCTTCCATGCTTCGAAGAATAAATCTCCATCTTTTTGTTGGAAGAGTTGAATCTCCCTTTTCAGCTGTTTGGTCTTTTGGGCTGGAAAGAATTCTTTCAAGAATTTTGTCGCCAATTGCTCCCATGAGTTTATTGATCCTGGTTCCAAAGAATTATACCATAGTTTAGCGTTAAGTTTTAACGAAAAAGGGAACAAGATTAACCTGATTTGTTCAGGGGTAAGCCCTTGGACGCTTTGTGTCCTGCAAAGATCGAAGAAATCTTGTAGATGGAGATGAGGCTCTTCATCTGGCTTGCCACTAAAGTGGGGAACCATGCTAAGTAATTGAGGAGATAGATGCATGTTTCCTGTGACATTAGGCTGATACGCAATGCAGGAAGGTTGCTCGATATTCTTAGGCGTGAACTTGTCCTGCATTGGCACTCGATTTGGCATTTCCTCACCCATTGCTGTATGTGAACTGGGTCTCTGAGCAGTCGACTGGTTTGTAGAGACAGTCGACTGGTTTGCTGCAACCAGCTTACCTAGTCTGTGCAAAGTGCGTTCTGTTTCTGCGTCAATAGGTAGTAGTTCTGGACGAAGTGATCTCCTTCCGTGCATCCACCAAAATCCTGTAACCTAAAAGAAAAATACTTATTAATAAAATTAAAAGAAAGAAAATAAAAACTTTTTACTGATCTATAAGTTAAAATACTAGACAATCCCCGGCAACGGCGCCAAAAACTTGTTGTGCAATCTAGTTACCTAAATAAATAGATAAAACTAGACACAAATTAAAACCTCGCAAGTGCACGAATCGTTTATAGAAGCGTAGCAATAGCAAGGGTCGATCCCACAGAGATTGTAGAAATTAACTTACTAATCAATAGAAAATGTGAGAATGATAAAGAGTTGTTCTAAAGGTCTAAAAGAAATGAAAAGATTAAGATATACTGAATCACAAATATTTATTGAGTAGTTGGGTTTAGATCTCCACCAATAGTCAATAATGCTAAGTTACCTTCTGAACTTCTTCTTATTACTCATGTTTGTTCTCTTCAAGGGCATGGTATCTACTCCTTAAAGTAATGTTTCCCTAAGCCAAGAATTAGGCATGGTATCTACTCTAATTCATTTCTTTCATTAAGTATTTAGCATGGTATCTACTAAGTTGTACTTAAAGAAAACATAAGAACAGTGGAAACGAACAAACACTCAAGGTTCTAGAAATTGGTATCAGATCTAGATCCCTTAAGTTAATTAAACCAAGAACCCCTAAGGATTCCCTTGTTACAAGTTATGAACACGAGATACTGGTCGTCTCAATATGCTCATATAACAGATTCAGATAGATGGTAATGCAAACTTGATATTCTCAAGTTCTGTATGTCAGTCGACTGGTTGTCACCTCAGTCGACTGCTCTCAGAACTTGAGAACAAGTTTGATTATCATCAATCTATACCAATTCAATCAGATTCAATCAATAAGTAAAGTAGAAGGATTCAGAAGAATATAGCACTACATAACTACGGCTTCAATCTACCCAACTATGAAATTAGTTCCACATAATAACACTTTTATTAATCAACAAGTTCGAATACATGGTTAACATAAAAGAATTAGAAAGAGAAGGAATAAACTAATGTAGTTCGGCTAGATGACTCGGCCGGCTGTCACACAGTCGATCGGCCGTTCCTTTCCTTATGCTTGATCTCCTCTCTCCTTCTTCAATGCTGATACCGTACTGCTCTTCACTTGATGATTCAGAAAGTTGTGTGATTTTGTGATTCGGGAGCCTCTGCGTATATCCACAATAATGTTTCTTGGTTGGTATTTATAGAACACGGCTAGAGAATTAGGGTTTGCACTCTTCTTTTTATAGAAAAGTCCTTTTCTTTTATTTATTTCCTCCCTTGTTGCTCTGCGTGTTATTTCTTTCTCTTTTCTTCTATTCTTCCTTTTCTGTTCTGATTTGGATTAGATTTGGACGAATCTTCAAATATCTTATCTTTCAACTCTGCCGCCTACCAGTCGACTTGTCAGCAAACCAGTTGACTGTGCCGAGACTTCTGAAGATTTCATAATTGATCATACAAGTCGACTATGCTTTGGAATAAGTCGACTGCAATGAGCAGCTGTGGAAAATCAACTTCTCTGTCCAGTCGACTGCTGTGGGGAACCAGTCGACCGATGATCTGCAGTTTTCTGTATATCATCCTTAAAATCCTGAATCTGCTTCGTTTCTCCGTTTTAGGCTGTTCCCTATGGAAAAGAGAAAATAAGAGTTAAATACCACATATAAAGCTTTTAAATGTCTAATTGCATTAAGATTATTGCTCCTAAATGTGGATAATATTGTGTTCATCAAATACCCCCAAACTTAGATTTTGCTTGTCCTCAAGCAAAAAGTGAACTTATGAACAAGGGGAAAATAATAGTACTCTCAACCAAGAATTTTTTATTATGTGAGCATCAACATATTAAACTATAAACAATTTCAGATAAAGTAAAATTAAACATACCCACTTTCTCTAGTACAATTGTTTAGTCATAATCCCCAAACCCAATCATATTTGTCATGCAATTAATTATAGTTATAGTATGTAACTACTCAATCTGTGATTATCCCTTTTTCTCTACTACAAACCGAGTAGCAAACTAGAGTTTTTTTTTTTTTTTTTTTTTTTTTTTTAAGTCTCTTCTCTAAAGTTGTCACTTGCCTTTTTACGCGAATGCAAAACATTTGTGATGAATCCACCCGGTTACTCAGCAAGTCACAAACTTTAAAGTGCTTTGCATACTCATATCTCAAGTTGCCGTTTGACGTAAAGGTAAACATTGGTGATGAATACCCCTAGTTACTAAGCACCCAAAACATTGGAGTATATTGACTTTATTCAAATATATATATATATATTTTATCACTCTATTTACTTAAACTCAATTTAGGACTAGATCTAAAGGGAATAATCACCAGAAAAAGTATCACATTTGTTTATTATGTATAATCGCATGACTCATATAATTTTGTAAGGCATTATGAAACTCAACAATCCTAAAGTAAATAAGTATCCTTACTATTACTTTATAAGAAATTGTTTATCCTAAAAAAAATATTTCAAAAGACTCCAAATATAACTACCTAATACCCCCAAACTTAGATGGAACATTGTCCTCAATGTTCGCGCAAAGCTTAAAATATAGGCATGTGTTACCATCTAGTAAGAAGGAGAGACTAAAAATAAAAAGATGAATAACGAAAAGAAAATGAAAAGAAAGTGTAAATACTCCCCTGAAAATTGGGTTGCCTCCCAATAAGCGCTGTGTTTTCTGTCTTCAGCTAGACTTGATGAGGTCATGCCATGTATTGAATGGTTTGAAGATTCACATCTTCCTCTTGCGGTTCTATGCTCATCTCTATGTATGGCTTCGCTCTATGCCCGTTCACCTTAAAGGTTTGATTCTTCTCTTTGCTATGAACCTCCAATGCACCATGTGGAAAGACTCTTGTGACAATGTATGGCCCATACCATCTTGACATGAGCTTGCCTGGAAAAAGTCTTAATCTTGAGTTGTATATCAGTACCTTCTGTCCTTCATAAAACTCCTTCCTTGCTAGCTGTTTGTCATGGTACAACTTGGTCCTTTCCTTGTACAATTTTGCATTTTCATATGCGTCGTGCCTCAACTCTTCAAGCTCATTTAGTTGCAATCTTCTTTTGTCACCTGCTTGTTTCATATCAAAATTGAACCTTTTAATGGCCCAATAAGCTTTGTGTTCCAACTCCACTGGTAGATGACAGGCTTTTCCAAAAACCAAACGGTATGGTGACATGCCGATGGGTGTTTTGTAAGCTGTTCGGTAGGCCCATAATGCATCATTCAAGCGCAGCGACCAATCCTTCCTCCTTGTGTTGACTGTCTTTTCCAAAATGCTCTTGATTTCTCTGTTGCTAATCTCCACCTGCCCACTAGTTTGAGGGTGATATGGGGTGCCCACTCTATGTGTGATACCATATTTCTTCATCAAAGAAGCAAATGGAAAGTTATTGAAGTGGCTCCCTCCATCACTAATTATTGCCCGTGGTGTACCAAACCTAGTGAAAATGTTATCCTGCAAAAACTTGACAACAACTTTGTGATCATTAGTTTTTGAGGGGACAGCCTCGACCCATTTAGACACATAATCCACACGCACAAGAATATATAAATAACCAAATGAGTTAGGAAAGGGACCCATGAAGTCGATTCCCCAAACGTCAAAAAGCTCGATTACTTGGTTGTTTTGCAGTGGCATCTGATTTCTAGAAGAGATGTTGCCTGTCCTTTGGCATTTGTCACAAGTCCTGCAAATAGAAAAAGCATCTTTGAATACTTTAGGCCAATAAAATCCAGATTGTAATACCTTGAGTGCTGTTCTTTTTGGTCCAAAATGTCCTCCACATGCATATTGGTGGCCATGACAATAGGTGTAGAAATGAGAAGATTTTTCAATGTACTAAAAGCATTTGTGCACTCTTCTGTCCATGCAAACTCAACATCCTTAGTTAACAAGTCACAAAGGGGTTTGGAGATTTTTGAGAAATCTTTTATAAATCTTCTATAGAACCCTGCATATCCAAGAAAACTCCTAACACCCTTGACTGTAGTGGGAGGGGGTAGTTTTGATATTATATCGATTTTCGCTTTGTCTACCTCTATACCTCTTTCTGACACCACATGTCCTAAGACAATACCTTGTTGTATCATAAAATGGCACTTTTCCCAATTCAGCACTAAATTGCATTCTTCACATCTTTTAAGCACAAGCTGCAAATGGTTAAGGCATTCATCAAAACAAGATCCAAAAATGCTAAAATCATCCAGAAATACCTCGATGAACCTTTCCACCATGTCTGAAAATATACTCATCATGCACCTCTGAAATGTAGCTGGTGCATTGCACAATCCAAAGGGCATCCTCCTGTATGCAAAAGTACCAAAAGGACATGTAAAAGTAGTTTTTTCTTGATCTTCTGGAGCAATAGCAATTTGATTATAGCCACTATAACCATCTAAAAAGCAATAATGACTATATCCTGCTAATCTTTCTAACATTTGATCAATAAAAGGAAGAGGGAAGTGATCTTTCCTGGTTTCGTTATTCAGCTTCCTGTAGTCTATGCATACCCTCCATCCTGTAGTCACTCTAATAGGGATAAGCTCATTTTCTTCATTCTTCACCACTGTGACTCCACTTTTCTTAGGCACTACATGTATAGGACTCACCCACTTGCTATCTGAGATTGGGTAAATGATTCCAACATCTAGTAGCTTCAAAATCTCTGCTCTTACCACTTCCTTCATGTTTGGATTAAGTCTTCTCTGTGCTTCCCTGCTTGGTTTTGCATTGTCTTCAAGAAGTATTCTATGCATGCATTTGGATGGACTTATTCCTTTGATATCTGCAATGGTCCATCCTATTGCACCTTTGTGTTCTCGTAGTACCCTTAGCAACTTATCTTCTTCCTGTGTACTCAGGTTCGTAGCAATTATCACAGGTAGCGTTTGGTTCTCGCCCAAGTATGCATGCTTCAAATGGTCGGGCAGCTGCTTAAGCTCTTCGTCTGGAAGTCTCGGTGCAGTCGACTGGTTCTGTCCACCAGTCGACTTGTCTGCAGAAACAAAAATGTCATCAGTCACCAATTTTTCAAATACAGGTGCAAAGTTACCTGAGTATGACTTTGGAGTTTCAAGGTGATGTACTGTCTCTGCAATCCCCCAGTCATCGTATTCCTGTTCAACATTAGATAAAGTTAGAGATTGTGTAATTGTGGCTTGTAGTGGTTCGACGCTATGTACCTGAAATGTTTGATCAACAATCTCCTGCACCACATCAACATTATAGCATTCATGATCATCGTGTGGTAATTTTAGTGTATCAAACATTTTAAATTCAATATTCTCTCCATTTATTTTCATGTTTATAGTACCCTTTTTAACACAAATCTTTATATCAGCCGTACTCATAAAGGGCCTACCTAAAATAATTGGTAGAGAAGATGGCATTGAAGAGTCCTCCATGTCTAACACAACAAAATCAGCAGGCAAAATGAAATCGTTTACCTGAACTAGGACATCTTCCAAAATACCTCTAGGTCTTTTGATGCTGCGATCCGCCAACTGCAATGTGATGGATGTTGGTTGGAGTTCCCCCAATCCTAGCTTTTCATAGATGGTGTATGGGAGAAGATTGATGCTTGCCCCCAAGTCTAGTAGTGCTTTCTCAAAGAAGTGCTCACCAATCCTGCAAGGAATGGTAAAACTACCTGGGTCCTTTAATTTGGGAGGTAATTTCCTTAATAAAACAGCACTCACTTCCTTTGTCAAAGCCACATCCTCCCTAACCTGAAATGTTCTTTTGTGAGTACAACACTCTTTCAAAAATTTAGCATAAGAAGTGTTGAGCAATCTAGATACCTAATTAAATAGATAAACAAGACACAAATTAAAAACCTCGCAAGTGCACGAATCGTTTATAGAAGCGTAGCAATAGCAAGGGTCGATCCCACAGAGATTGTAGACTTTAACTTACTAATCAATAAAAAAGACTAAGAATCATAAAGAATTGTTTTAAATGTCTAAAAGAAATAAAAAGATTTAAACTAAATTAAGAAGTGTTGAATCACAAATATTTATGAAGTAGTTGGGTTTAGATCTCCACCAATAGTCAGTAATGCTAAGTCACCTTCTGAACTTCTTCTTATTACTCATGTTTGTTCCCTTCAAGGGCATGGTATCTACTCCTTAAAGTACTGTTTCCCTAAGCCAAGAATTAGGCATGGTATCTACTCTAATTCGTTTCTTTCATTAAATGTTTAGCATGGTATCTACTAAGTTGCACTTAAAGAAAACATAAGATCAGTGGAAACGAACAAACACTCAAGGTTCTAGAAATTGGTATCAGATCTAGATCCCTTAAGTTGATTGAACCAGGAACCCCTAAAGATTCCTTTGTTACAAGTTACGGGCACGAGATACGGGTCGTCTCAATATGCTCATATAACAAATTCAGATAGATGGTAATGCAAACTTGATATTCTCAAGTTCTGTACGTCAGTCGACTGGCTCTCACCTCAGTCGACTACTCTCAAAGCTTTGAGAATAAGTTTGATTATCACCAATCTATACCAATACAAACGGATTCAATCAATAAGTAAATAGAAGAATTTTAGAAGAACATAACACTACATAACTACGGCTTCAATCTACCCAACTATAGAATTTAGTTCCACTTAATAATACTTTTATTAATCAACAAGTTCAAATACATGACCAACATAAAAGAATAGAAGAAGAAGAAATAAACTAATGAAGTCCGGCAATGAGGTCGACTGGCTGTCACACAGTCGGCTGCCTTCGAATACTTGATCTCCTATCTCCTTCCTCGATGCTGGTAGAATAATACCCCTGTTGATGACTTGAACGCTCAGACCCTTGTGATTCGGTGGTGGGTGTTTGTGGAAGATGATGATCAAAAGATGGAGTCCAGAGAGAGAGAGAGAGAGTCCCTGTTGATGCTTTCTTTCTGATATTTATAGAATACGGCCAGAGAATTAGGGTTTGCACTTTTTCAGGAAAGTCCTTCTTTAATTGATTTGATGATTTATTTCTTTCTCGTTTCTTCTTTCCTTCCTTATCTGTTAACCACGCCTTTTGCTAATTCCCAGTCTCTAGATTTGGTTTGTTGGAGAATTCGCATAAAATCTGGATTCAAATAGATTTGGAATTAGATGCAGGTATATCTTCGAATATCTTATCTGTTAACTCCGCCGCAGACCAGTCGACTTGTCTTAGAACCAGTCGACTGTGTCGAGACTTCTGAAGATTTCTCAATTGATCAGCCCAGTCGACTGGTTTTGGAGTAAGTCGACTGTGCCGAAACTTCTGTGTACATTTGATTTCTCTGTTCAGTCGACCTGTGTGGAAGACTCAGTCGACTGATGCTCTGTAATATTCTGTGTATCATCCTTGAAGTCCTGGATCTGCTTTGTTTTGCTGTTATAGGCTGTTTCCTATGGAAAAGAGAAAATAAGAGTTAAATACCACATATAGAGATTTTAAATGTGCGTTTACAATAAGATTATTGCTTCTAAATGTGAATAATAATGTGTTCATCAAGAAGGAATTTGTTTAATAGCATCAAGTAGGGGATATTAATTTCTACCTTTCTGAGAGTTTCAAATATGTCAAATAAATGTTGTTCTTTCTTTTGCTTGACTAACATTTGAGGGAATGGTGGCACAACTGTTCTTTCTTTTTCACTTACCTTATTGGAACCCAAAACTTTTGATGGTTGTGTTTCTGCTTCTTCTGTGTGTGTTCCAACTTTGTTGTCAATTATTTTACCATTTCTTAATGTTGTCACTGCCTTGAGCTGTTCTTGGCCTCCAGGGTTTGGTATAGTTTGTGATGGGAGTTCACCTGCCTTTCGTTCGCTTAATTCTTTCGCAATTTGACCAATTTGCATTTTCAACTTCTGAATTGCATGCCCTTATTGGTTGCTTGTTTGATGTTGTTGTTGGAGCAATTGAAGAACGGTGGATTCAAAATCCAACTTCTTCTGTTCTTGAACTGGCCTATCAAACCCACTTCCCATTTGGAAGGTCCGTGCATGTCCTTGTGTGAATTGAGTCCCTTGATTATTCTGATTATTGCTCCAGGAGAAGTTTGGATGGTTCCTCCACCCTGGGTTGTATGTGTTCGAGAAGGGATTGTTCTTTTGTGGAAACACTCCTCGACCTACATAGTTTGCATGCTCCTGATCTGTGAAAGAAGACATGGGACATGTATCAGTGGTATGATCTACATGAGAACAAATTGTACAAATTTCGTTTGTTTGATTTTTAACTCCACCCATCATCGACATTGCATTAACAAGCATATCAATTTTCTTATTCATGTTTACCATTTCTAATTGAATGTTATTGCTATTAGAAATTTCGTAAACTCCCTGTTTTTTGGAAGGGCCCCTCCTTGTTGAGAATTGTTGTGAATTCTCGCTGAGTTCTTCAAATAGTTCAATGGCCTCTTCACCGCTTTTTCTCATTAAGATCCCGTTGCAAGCTAAATCCACAATTGCCTTGTTAGTATCATTTAAACCTTCATAAAATGCTTGTACCTGATCATCTTTAGGCATGTTGTGTGTAGGGCATTTAAGAAGTTTGTTCTTGAAATCCTTCCATGCTTCGAAGAATAAATCTCCATCTTTTTGTTGGAAGAGTTGAATCTCCCTTTTCAGCTGTTTGGTCTTTTGGGCTGGAAAGAATTCTTTCAAGAATTTTGTCGCCAATTGCTCCCATGAGTTTATTGATCCTGGTTCCAAAGAATTATACCATAGTTTAGCGTTAAGTTTTAAGGAAAAAGGGAACAAGATTAACCTGATTTGTTCAGGGGTAAGCCCTTGGACGCTTTGTATCCTGCAAAGATCGAAGAAATCTTGTAGATGGAGATGAGGCTCTTCATCTGGCTTGCCACTAAAGTGGGGAACCATGCTAAGTAATTGAGGAGATAGATGCATGTTTCCTGTGACATTAGGCTGATACGCAATGCAGGAAGGTTGCTCGATATTCTTAGGCGTGAACTTGTCCTGCATTGGCACTCGATTTGGCATTTCCTCACCCATTGCTGTATGTGAACTGGTTCTCTGAGCAGTCGACTGGTTTGTAGAGACAGTCGACTGGTTTGCTGCAACCAGCTTACCTAGTCTGTGCAAAGTGCGTTCTGTTTCTGCGTCAATAGGTAGTAGTTCTGGACGAAGTGATCTCCTTCCGTGCATCCACCAAAATCCTGTAACCTAAAAGAAAAATACTTATTAATAAAATTAAAAGAAAGAAAATAAAAACTTTCTACTGATCTGTAAATTAAAATACTAGACAATCCCCGGCAACGGCGCCAAAAACTTGTTGTGCAATCTAGTTACCTAAATAAATAGATAAAACTAGACACAAATTAAAACCTCGCAAGTGCACGAATCGTTTATAGAAGCGTAGCAATAGTAAGGGTCGATCCCACAGAGATTGTAGAAATTAACTTACTAATCAATAGAAAATGTGAGAATGATAAAGAGTTGTTCTAAAGGTCTAAAAGAAATGAAAAGATTAAGATATACTGAATCACAAATATTTATTGAGTAGTTGGGTTTAGATCTCCACCAATAGTCAATAATGCTAAGTTACCTTCTGAACTTCTTCTTATTACTCATGTTTGTTCTCTTCAAGGGCATGGTATCTACTCCTTAAAGTAATGTTTCCCTAAGCCAAGAATTAGGCATGGTATCTACTCTAATTCATTTCTTTCATTAAGTATTTAGCATGATATCTACTAAGTTGTACTTAAAGAAAACATAAGAACAGTGGAAACGAACAAACACTCAAGGTTCTAGAAATTGGTATCAGATCTAGATCCCTTAAGTTGATTAAACCAAGAACCCCTAAGGATTCTCTTATTACAAGTTATGAACACGAGATACTGGTCGTCTCAATATGCTCATATAACAGATTCAGATAGATGGTAATACAAACTTGATATTCTCAAGTTCTGTATGTCAGCCGACTGGCTGTCACCTCAGTCGACTGCTCTCAGAACTTGAGAACAAGTTTGATTATCATCAATCTATACCAATTCAATCAGATTCAATCAATAAGTAAAGTAGAAGGATTCAGAAGAATATAGCACTACATAACTACGGCTTCAATCTACCCAACTATGAAATTAGTTCCACATAATAACACTTTATTAATCAACAAGTTTGAATACATGGTTAACATAAAAGAATTAGAAAGAGAAGGAATAAACTGATGTAGTTCGGCTAGATGACTCGGCTGGCTGTCACACAGTCGATCGGCCGTTCCTTTCCTTATGCTTGATCTCCTCTCTCCTTCTTCAATGTTGATACCGTACTGCTCTTCACTTGATGATTCAGAAAGTTGTGTGATTTTGTGATTCGGGAGCCTCCGCGTATATCCAGAATAATGCTTCTTGGTTGGTATTTATAGAACACGGCTAGAGAATTAGGGTTTGCACTCTTCTTTTTATAGAAAAGTCCTTTTCTTTTATTTATTTCCTCCCTTGTTGCTCTGCGTGTTATTTCTTTCTCTTTTCTTCTATTCTTCCTTTTCTGTTCTGATTTGGATTAGATTTGGACGAATCTTCAAATATCTTATCTTTCAACTCTGCCGCCTACCAGTCGACTTGTCAGCGAACCAGTCGACTGTGCCGAGACTTCTGAAGATTTCATAATTGATCATACAAGTCGACTGTGCTTTGGAATAAGTCGACTGCAACGAGCAGCTGTGGAAAATCAACTTCTCTGTCCAGTCGACTGCTGTGGGGAACCAGTCGACCGATGATCTGCAGTTTTCTGTGCATCATCCTTAAAATCCTGAATCTGCTTCGTTTCTCTGTTGTATGCTGTTCCCTATGGAAAAGAGAAAATAAGAGTTAAATACCACATATAAAGCTTTTAAATGTCTAATTGCATTAAGATTATTGCTCCTAAATGTGGATAATATTGTGTTCATCAGGGGTCTGAGGCGGCCGCCTCACCGGCCTCCAGGTAGGGGCCGGTCCTGTCGGACGTTAATGGCTCATGACAACAACCTAGGATTTCTTGGTATCTATAAAAAAACTATAATGGCCTTCATGAGAGGAACTTCTTTATCTAAGTGTTTTCCATTGTAAACAGTAGATAGATAGGTTACTGGTTAGAGTATTGTAACTCTTGTGTCATCTCTACTTGAATAATATCTATGTTATTTCTCTCCCTGGATTAGGACGTTGGTCGAACCGAGACAAAATTGTGTGCTTTTGTGCTTGGTGTGGATTACTATTGTTTGGTTGTTCATTGTAATCGGTTGTCGCATAACTCAGTGCCAAAAAACTTTCGCTACACTGACTAGGTTGCTCTACAGTGACCTCCTAGCCTGCAATTATTGTCTCACATAATTGAGGTTCGGTTTAACCTTAAATTGAAAGCGACAAACTTTATAATTTGAACCTCTAGAAATACTAAAATACGAGATTTTTGGGTCTGTATGATGTGTGTCGTATGGAAGGCTATAAGATACAGTGGTTGAGGAGAACAGAATTTAATTGGTGTAATTGTGGATGCATTGTAACTTGAGCAACATAGGGAAAAGTGGTTATCAATTTTTGAATATGAGGCTTTAAATAGTTAGCAAAGTGGAAGCGATGCACAGATTGACTTCGCTTGTTTGGATCAACATGCCTTCAAGCCTTGTTCTTATCAGAATACTTGGTACATGACTGAGGTCAGAACTATGATAAGATTGGCCATCCGAAGAAGCTTCACAATGTACAGCAGCAGTAAACTAAATAATTTCCTAGAAATATTAATTCATCCTTCTAAGAGCATCTGTAGTCGTTATCTATATATCGATAATATCGATATATAGCTTAAAAAGTAGCTGCAGTGGTTTGCTATATATCGATATTATCGATAAATCGCTACAGTCGATTGCTATATATGAGAGACGAAATAGCTTTATCGATAAGTCAGCGACGGTGGTCGAAGAGCCGTCCCAGACGTGCAAAATACTGTTCTAGGCGTCGGACGGCACTCGATATGCCGTCCGTTTCAAAAATTCCCTAATCAACCTTTAATAAACTAAAGATAATTAGGGTGGATATGTAATTATTAGCTACTATTAAGTATATATAGTATAGATATGTAATTATTTAGCTATTAAGTATAGCTATTAAGTGATGTTGACAGGTGCTGATGAGTTTATCAGTTGGTGCACCTCCAGAAAAGGAAAGAACCGTGTGAGCCCATTCCAGTTATCCCGAAACAGACTGAAATCTGATGTTTGGCGTCGTGATTGTGGTAGATGTAGTGTTTGAGAACCAAATCACGTTTTTTATATCTTTATTCATTCGTTTTGTTATTCTTAGATTTCAATGTCAACAACAATATAATTGAACTAAAGAGACTCACAATTATTGGTCACAATTATATATAGACTATACTTTTCAAAGCTTATCCAGTTATCCTCGTCGGAAGAGGATACTTGTGGAGAGACTTGGACATGATGGGACCACCTCTTTTGGATGGATTGGCGTGTTCCAAACCAGTTGTCCTAATTTATTTTGTGGGGGCCAGTACCAATAATAGCTGGAACAATAAATCAGTGATGACTGTACCCATATATATCTAAGGTATGCCAGAATATTCAGGATAATTTGTAAAAAAATGAAAAACGTGGCAGGATAAGAATTCTTCGTGTACCACTTAGCATAGAAAATCAAAGATGCTTAGCTATTTGATGACATAAAGAAAGCACGGCAGGCGCTCCTCCCATAAAGAAAAAACTTGATGGTACTATCATACTAGAGAAGATTTAGTTCTCTTCTGTTTTTTTTTTCTAGCTTCTTCCAAGTTAATCCTAGTTGGTTTTCCTTTACTAGGACAGCCAGACTGCTCTCAGGGCATCCACAGTCGTGATTGCCAAAAAATGGCAAAATGCATATTTACATATAGCATATATAGCGTTTGCTGCAATCGTCGAATGTTATATTATAGCAATTTAAAATTAAAAAATATAAGACGGACTTTGGAGATCCGTCGGAGGGCGAAGTGCATATAAAATGAATTATTTAATTAAAAAAATTCGTTAGACGGATCTTGAAGATCCGTCAAAAGGAAAAAATAATTATTTAAAAGATTACATGCAAATAGGGTGAGAACTTCTAGTTGTTCTTGTAATACATATAAAAGATTCCATGCATAAAAAATTTAAAAGATACCATGCAGATATGGACGTCGGAAGCAAAATTGTCATTCATTTAATTAATTTTTTTTTAAAAAATAACCCAAGGGACGGAACTTCTAGTTCCGGGAGGGGTATTTTTTGGGTTTTATTTTATACGAATTAATATTTTTTTATGAAGCGACGGACTGTCTAGTTCCATCTAAGAAATAAAAATAAAAAAATTGTAGTGGGACGGATCTTCATCCGTCCTGTATAATATGCATTTTTCTTATATCCGCTCTCATATATAGCCATCTACTGTTATGAAATCGTCAAAATATGCATAAATACCAAACGACTACAGCTTTTCGTTTGCTTTAAAATGCATAAAGTGGATAAATAGCAAACGACTGTGGATGCTCTTAGACTAGAGAGAGAATGAAATGATAATAGCAAACGACTGTGGATGCTCTTAGACTAGAGAGAGAATGAAATGATTATATATATATATATATATATATATATATATATATAGAGAGAGAGAGAGAGAGAGAGAGAGAGAGAGAGAGAGAGAGAGAGAGAGAGAGAGTTAGTCTATTAGTGAGATGGTGAGATAGGCTCCTTATCGTGAGCGGGAGTTACCAGCCATCCGATCTAGTTTGATTCAGATCGAATGGCTGAGATCAGATCCCGTTCTCTCAGCTGTTTTGTTGAGGGTAAAATGGTCATTTACCCTCTTCTTTTCTTTTGGCAGTATCCTCCCAGCTGAGTCCCGCTCTCTCTTCGGTCGTAAGAAACCCTAGCCTCCTCTCCTTTTCTTACTCCCGCGCTCTCCTTCTTCGATGAAACCCTAATCGTCGGAGAGAAACCCCCATTCTTATCTCTATCGATCTCTCTCTCTCTTCGACAAGAAAACTTCAGCTTACGATCGGACCGTTCTCTTTCTCCCTTCAACGAGAAACCATACTGAGCATCTTCGATTCTCTCTCTCTCTTTTCGTCGAAGAACGGTTTCGATTTCTACTTTCTTGGATTCTGTCACTCTCTTCGACGAGAAACCCTAGCCCCCAAATCTGCTGGTCTCAGTGGTCTCTTTCTCTCTCTTGGCGATCAAAGACCCAAATCGCAATTAGGGTTTCGAGGCTCTCTCTCACTCTTCGACGTCAAACCCAAAGTGCGATTAGGGTTTCGATTCCTCAGCGATTCGAATAGAAACCCTAGCCCCCAATCATTCTTATCAGGTATTCTCAGTTTCAAATTACATTTTGTTTTCTTATTTCAAGTTTCACTATGAAAAATTGAGTCTTTACCTGCATGATTAGAATTTTATGTAGATAAAAGGTACAAAATACGTGACTGTATGAGTTGTTCAGAATTGAAGATCCTTCCTGTAGAGCAGTTTATAAGTATTCCACCATATCGATTTTCAGCATTGTATCAGAATTCTAAAGAAGGAGATGTGTGTACTCGTAACTCATGTGTGTACTCATATTTGTTAGGTCTGTTAAAATGTTATTACTGAGGTTTGGTTTGCCATTATATAGTGTATGATAGTGTGTTTGAGTGTCATATTGGCTTTTTTAGTTTATTCCCCTGTTTCGTTTATTAGAAGAGGCGCGAGGTGGCCTCTACTGTATATATATTGTACCTTGTATTTTTATCAGTTACTATGATCTCTTCTCATGATAAGGATTGGTATTCACAGCTATTAATTTTTTGGTATATCAGAAGAGGCCCCATGGCCGTTTTTGTGTGTTGGTCTAGGTAATGATGATATGCACTACCTAACAAGCTAATTAGTTACTACTAGTTGACACGGCATAATAATGCAGCCCTAGACTAATCTTAATGCTTGATTTGCAAAATGAATATATAGAAGTGTGTTCTGAGCCTACGACTAATTGAGTTAATGTGTTGAAGACAACTATGATGATGAAAAATATTCCGAATAAGCTTTAGTAAGCCTGCATTTATTTAATTAATTTTGAGTCGATTAAGACCTTTTAAAAAAAGGTAAAATTATGTATTAATTTTTTTCCCACAAATTTGTTTAGCAGGAAGATGGAGATTTTGGAAATGTTAGATGACCTCTTCTATATGTTTATTATGTATGTTTATTATATTTTTTTCTATGTAGAATGGAGTTTGAAGAGTTACTAAGCCAAGAGGTTCATAAGGGTTGGAGAGACGTTGATGATGATTCTAAACCAAATGTTGGTTTAGTATTTGCTAGTTTAGAGGAAGGTTATGAATTTTATAAAAAAATATGCAAAATTAGCTGGTTTTTCTGTTCACAAATCTGCCACAATGATGGATACTACTACAAAGGAGAGGTATTCACAACTATTTGTATGCTCTAAGTAAGGTAAGCCGACAACTTTAGAGGAAGGAGTGAACGTTGCGGGTATTGAAGAACCATCTTCTTCAAATGTCATCAAGAGAAGGAGAAGGGCTGTGACTAGAGAAGAGTGTATGGCTCAAATACGAATTCAAAAAGATGACGATGGGAGATGGTCGATCCGAAGGTTTGTTGAGGAGCACACTCATTCTTGTATTACACCTAGAAAGCAACAGTTTTTAAGAAGTAATAGAACTGTTTCCGAAGCACAAAAAAGTTTACTTAGTTCGTTCAAAGAAGCTAACATAAGAACTTCGGAGTTTATGTCCTACATGGAGATAGAAAATGAGGGTTTCAGTAACATTCATTGTACTAAAAAGGACATTAGGAATTCGATGCAAAGAGACAAGGATCGGAGTAGAGCTTATGATGTGGATCTATTGATGGAGCACTTGCAAGACGAAAAAGATATGAATCCTTCTTTTTGTTTTCATTATAAGGTGGATGAAGACAACAAATTAACTCATGTCTTTTGGGCTGATGCTCTAGCCAGGAAAGCTTACAAGCATTTTGGTGATGTGCTAATTTTTTATACTACATATGACACAAATCAGTACAAATTGGTTTTTACTCCGTTTACTGGAGTTAATCACCATGGTCAATCTGTCAATTTTGGTGTAGCTTTCATAAATAAAGAAACGACCAAGTCGTTTCTTTGGTTGTTTGAAAAATGGGGTGAAACAATGTGTGCGCATCCACCTACAGTTATTATTACAGATCAAGATCCCGCAATGGAAAATGCTATCCGACTATGTTTTCCTGGTTCCAACCACAGGGTATGTATGTGGCACATTCTTAAAAAGCTTCCAGATAAGCTTGGTGGTCCGGGCCTTAATAGTGATTTTAGCATTCCATTTCATAGTAGCATTTGGGATTCAGAGACACCGGAAGAGTTTGAGATGAGATGGAATGAAGTTATGAACGCTAATTTGTCTATTTCAGGTAACCCTTGAATTAATGATTTTTACCGTAGCTAACAAATTTTTAGTAGTCTTAATACTTGATAAATATTGAAATTGCAGGTAATCCTTGGCTTTCTGATATTTATGAGGTTCGTGAAAAATGGATACCAGCTTATGCTAAGCATATTTTCACTGCTGAAATTTGCACAACTCAAAGATCAGAAAGTATGAATGCTTTTGTGGACAAGTATGTTAATAGTAAAAATTCTTTACACGAATTTATTACGAGGTTTGAAAGGGCGATAAGGAAACAAAGACAAAATCAGTTAGCAGCAGTCTACACAACTCTTCATACAAAACCAAAACTGCAAATAGATTTAGAAATTGAGAAACAAATGTCTGAGGTGTATACGAGAGAGAAATTTCATGTATTTGAAGATGAATTAGTTCAAAGTCTGAACTACGCCTCTTTAATGAAAGATGCTAATGGGAGTGTGTGGCACTATATTGTGAGGAGAATGGGAATGTCACAAAAATTAGACAAAACAAGGGATGTGTTATATAAAGGAATGGATAATGCTGGGTCCTGTACATGTAGAAAATTTGATGTTGATAGAATTCCTTGTAGACACATCCTTGTTGTTTTGAGGAATGAGTTTGTTGATTGCCTACCTCAATCTTATATCTTAAAGCGGTGGACCGCCTCAGTAACTACCGAGATTGTGTATGATGATGGTGGCGAAGAAATTATTGGTAGCTACGGCAGTCCACAAGATTTGGATATAGTGGAGTTGTCAAATGAAATCCACAAGTTGATGAGGATTGCTCGCTCATCCAAAGAGATGTGCCAAAAGGTCAAAACATTAGTAGTTGCCGATATTGCAGAATTGCAACAAGATATGCCCCAAGAATTACAAGCAAGAAGCACTTCCTTACCTAAATCAGTAAACATTCATGTACCGGATATTGCAAAGACCAAAGGTAGTGGGAAGCGAATTAAAGGAGGGAAGGAGAAAGTCATGGAGAAGGCCGCAAAGCCATTAAGGAAGTGTCGTTTATGCAAGAAGCTTGTTAATCATGACAGTCGGACTTGCCCTTTGAAGGAAAGGTTGGTATTTTCATATATAATTTATTTCAACTTGTCAAATATAATATATCTTTTATTTAATTGGTGCTTATTATTCGTGTAGTTCTAATTTGAATGAGTCACAAGCTTCAACTACTTTTCAAGAATGGAACCCATAACGGAAGAGGCTCCAAATATTGCATGAACTTTAGTAGTTTATGTCTGTGGATTTTGTAGGTAAGCGTCTTACATGATTATCTTCATATTTTTTTGCTATATGTGTAATTATTTTTGAGCCATTCCAAATATGTTCATATGTTAAATTAATCGTTATTTCTTGACTATTTGCAGGTAAATTGATGATGGGTATAACAGAAATGCATGATTTTTCACCATCTTCGAAAAGTTGGTAAAATGATTTTGTTTATACAAATAATACCAAGTTAGTAGGCAGTGATGAACAGTTTATGACTGATTTTGTTTATGCATGAATTTGTTGAAGCATGAGTTTTCTCTACTGGGGTGTGTAGGCAGTGATGAAAACTTTATACAAGACAAGTAAAATGATTTTCATAATTTTGTGCTTAAACTGATTGCCTTGGAAGAGATGGAGATGCAAAACAACAATTTGGTTGGAACTAGTAGGCATGGCTTAATTTAGCAGCCCTAGTGACAAACTCAAATATCTGCATTTGACTCACTTATACTTGATTTTTTGGAAATATTTTCCGCACTTGTGTACGGTCGTACAAGTTATTGTTGTTCTGAGCTTAAACATTTTTTGGTGGTGTTATTGTTCAGAGCCTACACATTTTTTTTGATGTTGTTTTTCTAAGCTTTCAAGTTTTGTTGCCAAGTGTTTTTCTGAGCCTACAAATTTCTACATTTCGATTCACAATTTTTGATAAGTTGGCATTTTCTATGAGAAGTCAAATTACTCAGTTCTCAAGTAGTTATGAAGTTCCCTTGAACTGTGATATTATCCTTTTTGGTGCTGTAGTTGGTTTATCTAATTATGATCTTACTACTTAGGATGTTTAATTTCGTGAACATATTAGAAATTCTGCCAAATTGAGGAGAGTGATGCAGCCGATTCTGTCTTTAGGAAATGCATTGAATCGGGGAACTGCGAGGGGTGAGTTAATTCCTGCAGAATGATTTTTCTTTATCTTTACAAAAAAAAAGTTGTTTAGATTCGCAATACGATATTCTATACCAGTCTACTTGCAGTACGCAATTTCTTTTCTTTTTTTTTCTTCTTAAGCTAGTAATGGCTGCAAAATAATTGATCTAACACTTGTACAGTCCGTTTAGTACTTGGAGATCATTCATCAATATTCTTGTCACTTCAGTGGGTTATATGAGAAGTATATTTATGCTTCAGTGCATGCACAGAGGTGAAATTTTGTTATTCTAAATCAATAGCTTTTGATACACTTAGAAAGATAATAAATAAATATAAAAATAATTTCTTTTAATACATAGAAACTATCTATCTACTGATATCTCTATTGAAGATGATTAAGGTGTCATCTTTGATGTGGGAAGCAAGATTAAAAAACTTGGCATCTGGATTATTATCGCCTATCATATAGACAATATTAGAGTTAGAAGGAGTATGAATAGGAAAAATCCTGATATGATATGTTTGGTCTTGGTATAAACTGTTATGTCCAAACTAGAGGAGAAGAGATATGAGGGAACAAGGTGAACTCTACAAGTAGAAAGAAGCAATGAGAAGACAAATAGTGTTGGTCCTTTGGGAGGATAGGAGAATATTTTATTGGGGAGGCGAATATTTTATATGTAAATATATGGAGGTTCTGCCTTTGGATTTAGGCTGGATAGCCTCTTGAAGCTCACAGATACGCGGGCACGGAACAATAAGACGACTCTGATGAATTATTTGTGCAAGGTACCATCTTCCCTGTGAACCTACATTCTTTATTATGCAAGTTATGAGTAGGCTATAGGATAAATCTCTATTTTGCTTGAAGCTGTTCTTTCCATTTCGTTTCTTCAAGTTGACGGAATCTATTTTCCTGTTTACGTATTTGTGGACTAAACTTAGTGCCCTAGCGTACATTTTGTTTCATTTCCTTAAAAGTTATTGTTCATCCTTGCATATTTGGTATTTTATGCTTCCGTTGCTTATGCTTTGCTTTCAACCTGCAGGTTCTTGCAGATAAGCTTCCAGAACTCCTTGATTCCTTCAAGGATCTTGTTAGCCAGGAAGCTGCTTCCAAGGTATAGTTGGCTGTTCTAAGCTTCCATTTTATTAATTTAACAACTGTGAGCTTTGAAGTAAACCTGCTTTCATGCCATATTTCTCGTCAAGAGAAGTATGGACAAAGGAGGGGCTTGTCATAATCTTACACTTGATATTCTCGAAGTTCACCTAGATAGTAGTAAATAATCTAGATAGTTGGTTTGCCATGGAATTTAATTTAACTCCAAGGCACAAATAAAACCAAGAACCAAATAAACAACTGATCAAGATTGTGAATGTGCTTGTTATTGTGTGTTGGGGGGTTAGGCAAGGGGCAAGGGACGGAGGGAGAGCACTATCAGGACCATCATTTTCATCTATTAATCTTCATAGTTTCTCTTCCTGAACAATGTTTCCTTGCTAATTGGTTAGGATATTTTCAGAATTTGAAGGTGTTTCCAGTCGGTGCTGAAGCTGAAGTGAGGGCCTTAACTTCACTCTATTCAAATGTGGTATGTTATTGTTTATATCTTAGAATGCAAGGTCTATATGTAGTACTCTACTCAATGTTGTATATGTATCTGTGGCAATAATTTATATGTAGTATATATATGCATGCAGGGAAGCTTCAGTGATCAAAGAGGTGATGCTGTTCTGGTTCCATGCCCGAATATTTGCCCTCAGCCGTCAACTTCATTCATCATCAGTCCTTAGACAGTAATATCTTCGTTGACAGTCATGGCCACAACTTGTTCACCATGCGATCCTGCAGCTGCTGTGAAGATATGAGCTCACTCGGGGATCTACTTGTATTAGTATTAGCCATTTTTTTAGTTGATTGTATTAGTAGAAACAAAGTGGCATTGATCTAATTGTATTAGTATGAGCTCACTCGGTAAACATTTTCAACTTCATGTTCAATTTATGTTGTTCTGAGCTTACACTTTTTGAACTTCATCTTCATATTCTCTTGTACTGAGCTTATACATTTGTGGCTTCATGTTCAGTTTATGGTGGTGTTATTCTAAGCCGACAGATTTTATGTTATCTACTACTGAGAGAGAATATAAAGCAGAGCCAATAAAGAATGTAGAAATTTATTTACCGCTATTTTACTATTGAAGTACAATTGTATGAAACAGTTCCATGTTTTTCAGAATACTAACAATATTCCCCTTACTCAGCTATTTTTTGTATTATGTGCAGCCTCAAACTGCCAAGATACAACATTAAAAATAGCTCAATCAGCCAAGTTACAACATAAACAAAGCTCAATCAGCTCATGAACAACCTAAAAAAGAGCTCAATCAGCCAAGAAACAAAGCTATTTTTTGTAGGTTGAACTTGTGTGTTGTGCTTCCTGTTTATTGAATCTGAACTATTAAGATTTTGGCTGTTATTCTGAGAAGAGAATAATCACACCGAAAATTCATGCTAGATCTGTAAGATCAGAACATAACTGTTGCTATATTCACCAGACTCCAGAAATCTGTAAGATCACAATACATACTCAATTCAGAGCACAAACCGATATCAAAACTCAAAGGTGATTCATACTTTTTGCAACACAGTTGAACAATAACGAGTGATTCATTAACAAATAGAATAATTTTGCTCTGGTTGGTAAACAGAGTTAGCATCAGTCTAAACCACTAAAGAGATGCATCCATCTAAGGTTGACCACTTAAGAAGTATGTCAATTGTCAAGTCAGAGCTGTTACAACACAAAATATGATAAAATAATAACTATACAGATAACTTCATTCTTTTCATCTAAGGTACAATAGCTATAATCTAAATCAACTATTCAGGCTTTGAACTTGTGGAAATTATACTTGCAAAATGAACAAAGGAGACTGCTGAGCATTTGGGCTACACTGCTGCTGCAGTTGATGTTGCTGCAGTTGCTGCTGTGTTTTCACAAAGAGACTGCCGAGAGTAAAAAGGGTTGCTGCAGTTGGTGATGACAGTTTCACTAAGATTACCATCCACAACTCTACTGATCTTGAACCTACAAACCAACTCTGTTTCTCAGTCTTACTAAGATTACCATCCACAAAACTTTTCCATAATAAAAACATAGTAATGTAGTTACAAGTTACCTTTGTACTTTGACTGAAGCTTGATCTGATTCAACCTTTATTATCAGCTGTATATCAGAGGAAGTAACCATACATATATCTGATCTGAGGGAAAGAAAAAAAAAATACTACTTAATTTGGATTAAGGAGAAGACATACTCATTTTGTTAATTTGGATTGAGCATGAGTATTCAAAATTTTCTTCAAGAGTAGATTAAGGATTGCACAGGAAAGGCCAATCAAATTAAGTTAAATACCAGAATTGGAACTGTGATTTGTGGAATCTAAAAACTTAAAAGATCAAAGTGAAAATACTAAATTACTCTTCAAAAAGTGGTGAAAGTAGGACTCTCATTAGACTGCATGCTGGTTTACACCTACATCTCCACCAGGACTCTCATTAGAGATGTTCACCTATATGAAAGTAAAAAAGATGATTATCCTTACAATTTGCTGTAATATGAAATTAATTCTTTGTTACGATTTACCTTGGATTTCTTGGAGTTAACCCCTCCCATATATGGTCCTTTCTCCTTCCTTTTCCTCCCACATTTAACGGTTGTTGCTGCTCCTGAAAACAGTGAATACAACTATCTTAATCATGTATTCGTGAAATTAAATACCACTACAAAAGGCCAAGTAGTACTAAGCAACAAAATCATGAATTGAAGTAATCATAGGCTCAGAACACACTTATATTTCACTGTTTGTTTAAATCAACAATACTTATTTACCTAGGGCTGCATTATTATGCCATGCCAACTAGTTTAACTTCTGCCATCCCCCCCCCCCCCAAATAAGAATGCTCAAAAACAAAACTAAAAAAAAAGCTCAATCAGCTAGCCTCGAAAAATATTAAACAACTCTCAACCAGCTCTATATGAGTGAGTCTATTATGAGATGGTAAGATGAGCTCCTTATCATGAGCTGAAGATCTCAGCCGTTGGATCGTGATCTGACGGGCTTAAATCAACTCCGCACAGGACACAACAATACTAGGTGGTGGGGGGAGACACATTCAAAATAAATAGCTTACACATTCAAAATAAATAGCTTACACATTCAAAATAAATAGCTACTTAAGTAGTGCTTATCATCATTGCCTAGACCAGCACAACAAAAAAAAGGACGTTGGGTAAATTTAAAATGAGTGAGAATCAAGCACTTCCTGTTAGTGAGAATCAGATGCACCCTTATAACCATCATAGGGCACAAACATGCGTCCATGCACACTGCCTGTAAGCATCAAATTCCGAAAGAGATTCATCAGCCATAAGCTTCTTGTTGAGCTGAACATAGTGGTCATCTAACATCTCCAAAATCCCCATCTTCCTGCTAAACAAATTTGTGGGAAAAAAATTTATAGCTGTGAATACCTCTCCTTATCATGAGAAGAGATCATAGTGACTGATAAAAATACAAGGTACAATATATATACAGTAGAGGCCACCTCGCGCCTCTTCTAATAAACGAAATAGGGGAATAAACTAAAAAAACCAATATGACACTCAAACACACTATCATACACTATATAATGGCAAACCAAACCCCAGTAATAACATTTTAACAGACCTAACAAATATGAGTACACACATGAGTTACGAGTACACACATCTCCTTCTTTAGAATTCTGATACAATGCTGAAAATCGAAATGGTGGAATACTTATAAACTACTATATAGGAAGGATCTTCAATTCTGAACATCTCATACAGTCACGTATTTTGTACCTTTAATCTACATAAAATTCTAATCATGCAGGTAGAGACTCAATTTTTCATAGTGAAACTTGAAATAAGAAAACGAAATGTAATTTGAAACTGAGAATACTTGATAAGAATGATTGGGGGCTAGGGTTTCTATTCGAATCGCTGAGGAATCGAAACCCTAATCGCACTTTGGATTTGACGTCGAAGAGAGAAAGAGAGCCTCGAAACCCTAATTGCGATTTGGGCCTTTGATCGCAGAGAGAGAGAGAAAGAGACCACTGAGACCAACGGATTTGGGGGCTAGGGTTTCTCGTCGAAGAGAGTGACAGAATCCAAGAAAGTAGAAATCGAAACCGTTCTTCAACGAAAAGAGAGAGAGAGAGAATCGAAGATGCTCAGTATGGTTTCTCGTCGAAGGGAGAGAGAGAACGGTCCGATTGTAAGCTGAAGTTTTCTCATCGAAGAGAGAGAGAGATCGATAGAGATAAGAATGGGGGTTTCTCTCCGACGATTAGGGTTTCATCGAAGAAGGAGAGTGCGGGAGTAAGAGAAGGAGAGGAGGCTTGGGTTTCTTACGATCGAAGAGAGAGTGGGACTCAGCTGGGAGAGATACTGCCAAAAGAAAAGAAGAGGGTAAATGACCATTTTACCCTCAACAAAACAACTGAGAGAACGGGATCTGATCTCAGCCATTCGATCTGAATCAAACTAGATTGGATGGCTGGTAACTCCCGCTCATGATAAGGAGCCCATCTCACCATTTCATAATAGACTGACTATATATATATATATATATATATATATATATATATGTGTGTGTGTGTGTGTATATATATATATAGGAATGCTCCATTGAAAACGGGTCTAGTTTTCACGGGTTGGAAAACACCAATCTGATCCGTTGGATCGCTTATGATCGTGATCAGCGGCTCAGATCGAGCTCCCCATAACCCGTTTCAATTGATCAGCGGAGGGTTATTTTGGGAATTTCGTCCCAAATAACTCTTCGCTGAACAGATTCTAAAAAAAATTGATATAACCTAGGCTGTTGTTTGGAACAATGGCCTAGGTTATAAAAATTTGAATTATAGGCCATTGTTTGGAACAACAGCCTTGTTTTAAATTTTTATAACCAACAACGGCCTAGGCTATAAAATTTCAATAAAATTTTATAGCCTAGGCCGTTGTTGGGAACAACAGCCTAGGTTATAAAAATTTAGAACATATAATTCAAATTTTTATAACCTAGGCCGTTGTTCCAAACAACGGCCTAGGTTATATTCATTTTATCAGAGCGAATCAGGCGAAGAGTTATTTGGGACGTAATTCCCAAAATAACCCTCCGCCACTTAAGTGATATAGGGTGATGGGCGGAGGCGATCTGAGCCACTGATCACGATCAAAAGTGATCCAACGGCTCAGATTTGTGTTTTCCAACCCGTGAAAACAAACTCATTTTCAATGGAGCATTCCCCATATATATATATATATATGAGAAATCTTCGGTTGCACACTACTTTGGTGAGCACTCCGTGAGCACTCACGAAATAGAGCACCTATGACAAATCTGAACAGCTCATATTGTTCTATATACCTAAGATAGCCTAACAATAAAAAATTAATTCATTTGAAATTCATTTTTCTATGATTTACATCATCACAAAATTGTATGGCTGAAAATTCTTACAGCATGATGGATGGGCAAATGAACTTCAAATTACTTGATTTTTTATTGTTAGGCTATCTTAGGCATATAGAACAATATGAGCGGTTCGGATTTTTTATAGGATCTTTATTCCATGAGTGCTCACGAAGTGCTCACCAAAAGTAGTGTGCAACCGAAGGGGACTATATATATATATATATATATATATATATATATATATATATATGGCGCGCTTCAGTTGCACACTCCATTTTGCGCACTATCCGTGCGCATTCTCTCTCAGCCATCCGATTTTGATTATCATCATGATCAAAATTGGGTAGCTCTCCTTTCTCCCACTCTCTCATTTAATGGAGGGGGGGTATTTTCATCTTTTTCCTCATTCCTCACTCACTTACCTCCTCTCTCTCTCCCCGCTCACTCAGATATCCTTTCTCTTTCCCCGCTCCCCAAATCGCCCCAAACCCTAGCATCAAATCGAAATCCTAAATCTGACGATCTCTCTCTAATCTCTCTTACTATTCCATCCCGACGCTCCTCCTCTCAATTCTCCCGCTCTCGAAATCCCCCCAAATTCCAAACCCTAGCTCTCTCAACTCTGAGCTCCCGATGTCCACAAACCCCGACCTTTGCAGCCTACCCCAAAGCTCCACCTTCGAAACCCTAACCTCCACTCTCCATCGCCACGCTCCTCTCTCAATTGCGTCTCTTCAAAATCCCGGAAGCTTTTCCCAATGTGTTCGCTGAATTCGTGAAACCCTAGTATTATCTTGAATTTTTTTGCTTATTATAGTTTAATTCTTAGTAATTGATGGTGGAGGTGACTGAAATTATGTAACAATTAGTGGTGTTGGTGGTTGTGATGGTGTTTATGGTGGTGAAGAAGCAGACTTTTGAAAATTGATACATGATCATCGCAGAGGGAAGTATTTGATACTCTGGCATCTATTTACAAATTTGGTTAGTAGCTTTTGTGTGTGTGGGTGTAGGCAATGATGACACTAAATTTTTGAAAATTGATGCATGATAATGGTTTTGATTGTTGAACTTTTGAGCTTGTTGTATTTATGCACAAGGTCGGCCCCACCCTTGAGGACAGTGAGGCGGTTGCCTCAACCCCCCGGATAATTTGCAATTTTAGGGGCCTCCAAATTTATACTCCCCTTGTAAATATAGGCACATATTTTATGCATAAAAAAAATATTTGTTATTAGGGGCCCAAAAAATAAATATTTGGGTCTTTAGAATTTAGTTTAAATTATTAGGGTTTGGATCTGATTGAATTTGAGGCTTTAAATTTGGGTGATTTAAAAACAAATCCACATTTAAATCAATAAAAACTCAAATCCGAAACCCATATTTAAAACAAACCCTCTTTGCTCTTCCTTCTCAGTTATTCGCTGATATATATTTTGTATATTTTTGCTTTGAACAATGTGCAAATTTTTTGTATATATGTTTTTTTATATATATAAATGTATGGGGGGCCCATTTCGGGAATTCGCCTCGGGCCCCCAGGAACTCAGGGCGGGCTTTATTTATGCATCCTCTATCAGTTTGGTTGTTGAACTTTTGAGTTGGTTTTGATAACGGCCTGAAACCAAAATATGATGATAATTCTGTGTTCTTTATGAACAGGTCCATTGTGATGCTACTATTGCTTTTCCTTTGCTAGTGGTTGCAACATTTGCAGAAAGGTGGCATGGAGATTGGAGAAACTTCTGGCACTAATGGAAGCTTAGTTTTCGACCGGAAATAATATTTATTCACTCCAGTGGTTGTGAAGGATGAAAATGTTTCTAACGAAATGGTTTCTAATATATCTTGTGATCTATCAGCAGTAAAATATCTTGTGATCTATCAGCAGTATTGCAAAGACGATTGCTGCTGCAAAGGAATGTAGTGTCTGATTTGAATAATTGAAAGAAAAATAGAATGAAGGACATGAAGCATTTTTCGAATGTTCAATGGATAATTTTTTGGATTATGTGATAAGACAAATATAAAGTGATTGGAAAATTGATGTGTTGTTGGTGATAGTCACCACATTCACTGTATTATGCAGAAACCAATGTTTCTCACATTACCTCAAGTTAGATATAATAGTACAATTGCCTCAAAATTGTAGAAGTCAATTTCAATACATGAAACTAATGAACAAATTTTTGGTGTTATTTGATATCTGTGAGATGTTGTTTGATTGTTTTTCTGGCTTATGATTGCATTGATTGGCATATTGAAAATGCTCACGATGGCATATTGAAAATGCTCACGAGCTTGGGTTTTCAAACTTCTGATAAAGGAATTTGGATTCACCCACATGTGACAATATTCAGAGTGAAGCTGGGATATATTAACACCAATATAAAGTGATGTTGATTGTACTACAAACTAAATATTACTTTTGTGCTGTGAGCATTTAATATATTTGTTGCGGATGAAGGCTCAGGCTCAGGAGAAGAGAATAACCATGAGTGATTGTGTCAGGTGGCAACTTACAAAACAAAAATATGTTCCTACTTTCAAAGCCAGCAAACAAGAAGTCTCCTGAAGCTATTGTTTGCGAGATTCCTGATTCGCTTTTCCTTTTCCTAACAGAGTCACAATTTTAGAGAAGGTGATGCTACAAACTGATGTAGATCAATGCATGAGGATGTAATTTGGGTGGCAAGTTGTCTTATGAACAAGATATTATTGGGAAAATGAACAAGATAATGTTGGAAATAAATATAATAATGACAGATATTTCGAATGTGTTGTAACATTCATCCCTAAATGCTTCCGTATTTGTTGCTGTAACATTCATCCCTATATACATTCAAAGCTGCTTTGAGATGCCAAACAAAAAATTGAGATACATTCATCCCTATATAACATTCATCCCTAAAGCTGCTCTGAGATGGGCATTAAGTAGTAGCATGGTGCATGGTAAGCTTTCAGAATTTGATCAAACACACCATTTTTGTGCCTACTGTTACTCTCAACCAATACTATGAACATAAAAAATGATATGAATAATCAATAACCAGATGAGCACTGTATATTGATCACTGTATATTTCTAGATAAGAAAAGGAAGGCAGTAAAAAGATTACAAATGAACCAACTATGTATAAAATAATTTCAGATATGATAATGTACAAACAATATACAACTGTCCTCTTAACATTCATGCATTCATTTTCTCACAAGCTGTTGTTTTCTGGAGCTGCTGCAACTACTGCTGCTGCTACTTTCTCTTCTGTGTACAATCAGAGAATAAAATTCACATTATGGGGCATAGCACAACACATTTTTCATAAAGAAGAAAAAATAGTAGGCTCATAACTTGTTTCAAACTAGGGCTGCAATGGGGTGCCATACCAACTAGTTGAAATGCATAATTAATAAAGCATAAGTTAATTTCTTCAAACTGAACAACATAAATTAAATATCACACTCTCATCATACTCAAGGCCAATATCAGACTGTACAACAAACTCAAATTCGCTGAATTAAAAATATCAGACTGAACAGCAAATTTACCCTCATCATATCAGGCCATTATCAAAACCAGCTCAAAAGTTCAACAACCAAACTGATAGAGGATGCATAAATACAACAAGCTCAAAAGTTCAACAATCAAAACCATTATCATGTATCAATTTTCAAAAAGTTAATGTCATCATTGCCTACACCCACACACACAAAAGTTGCTGACCGAATTTGTAAATAGAAGCCAGAGTATCAAATACTTACCTCTACGATGATCATGTATCAATTTTCAAAGGTGTTTGTCAACACTACCTACACCAACACACAAAAAGAGAGAAAGACAAAACCCCAAAATGAGTTAGTGAGAATCAAATACTTCCTTGTCAGATAATAGGTGTCCACATAGTGTTCCAGTAGCATCCATATTTTCCCCTCAATTCAACCATTACCTGCAAAGTATTAAACTTCATAACGCAACGATGTTTCAACAAGTTGACGGAAAACATATAGTAATATATTGACTGAATGCTTGATAAAATTAGAAAGAATATAAATATCATAATCCATATATGTCCTGAAACAAAAAGTTAGATCAATACTATATAGATACCAGTCTATAAATGAATAAATGCATGATAAGATACCTCAATATATATAATCAGATGTGTCTTCGGAACTTTCATCTTCTACATTTTTTCCTCTAAACAAATGACAGTAAGAGTTACTTAGTCAACACCACATTTTTATTTGAAAACACAATATTTAAGAGAATTCATTCAAATTCAATTGAAAGTTAGAAATTTGACCTAACAATTTTGGTTGGGCAATTTCTTGAATCGTGTTCTTGGTTACACATACCGCAAGCATTGCACTTTCGGGGTTTTCCTTTTTTTTCTCTCTTGTAGGCTTCATTCTCTTCCCACGAGGCCTTCATTTTGTTGTGCATTGTATCGGCTCCTCCACTTCAACTTGAGATAATTTCAATTGTTCTTGATATGCTTCTCCACTTATTCCGAGTTGCATAAGATAAAAGTTTTTGATATTTTTGAACATTTTCTCATGCATGAATTCATAGCCTTCATTAGAAGTATTCCAATATCAACTTGTTGTTTTGCTAGATTACTCAACTCACAAAAACGAGAACCAAAATTCTCGCATGTGCCTTCACATGCCCTGCTTCTTATTACATCTTTGGTCCATCTTCTTAATATATATTACTTTTGTAGTTCATTATGATCCGAGTACTTGAGATATGCAAAAATATGCTCGCAAGGAATACCTATGAATTCAAACAACTTGCATGAACAACTAGCCATTTGATTACTTTTGGAATACATAATCACCATCTCATTATCTGATTTCCCACACCGCTTCACCAAGTATAATACATTCTGTTCATTCTCATCATCAAGTAACAAACTGACATTATATATTAAGCTTGAATGTAATTCCTTTTGGAAAGTTTAGAACATTACCAATGTATAGGCTTGTGCCATTTGTTCCTCCAAAGGCCACTCGGTCTTCAATTTTGGTTTCTTTTCAAGTGTACGATGATTTTCTTTAAGTTCTTCTTCTCTTTGTCTTCCTAAGACTCTCTCAAAGATTACGGCAAATTTATGTAGTGAGTACTTATTTTGATTATGGAGCTTCAAGAATGAATTCATCCATTCGCTTCGTTGGCTAGTCGACATACCGCCCCAAAAATGACTTCTATGATAGACAAGGGCCCATTTCTCACAAATAATAATTCATTATTTTCCGCCCTAAACTCAATAAGCAATGATTTCCATCTTTCTTCAAAAGCAAAGAAATTATAGGAATTATGTAACGCCCCGAATTCCACTTACATGTAATTCGTAGCACAATAGGTTCTTTTATTTCAATTCGTACAAATTTACAAAGAAATTAAAACTTTTTCTTTACACATGTTCTTTTACAACTACGCAACGAAAGTTACAACAAAATATACAACTTTAACACAACCTTAATCTGGCAATAATCATCAGTATCAACTCATCTTTATGCCTTTGCCAATCCAAGTCCTGTACTGAAAAGCTGTGGGCACGTCAGTTGCATACAACTGATGCAATTCTATAATACGGCGATCTCATTATCTTAACAGTCACAAATTTGAATGCAAAAAGAGAAGAAGTGGCTACCCTAGTAGTGTCAGTGTATGATATGACTTAATGCCTAATGCAGATATTACACTACGATGACACTAATGCATACTTGTTCGGATTCTATGCACCCATACTACATAGGTCCGAGGGCAAGCCCTTATAGTACTCCCACCATGTAAAACCTACTATGGTAACAAAAGTAAGGTTTAGACATTCCACGAGTACGGATTCCAGTTCCGGAGTCCAACGTCAAACCTTACAGAATCCTCGTCGTGCGAACATCCTGCAAAGTGCCCCTTAGCCCTGGTATACGTATATACACTAGAGATCGGCCTCCCATCCGCCTGACTATTCATGATCCCGGAGTCCACCATCAAATCAATCATAATCCCGGATTTAATTAAGGCCGTCTCACATTGCAAGCAACCACAGTTCCGGAGTCCACTGTCAAACTGGGTCTATAGTCCTGGAGTCCACCGTAAGACTATATAAAGATGCCCCACTTACGTTTGCCTAAGTTTCATCACATCTTCTCCTAGTGCCTATCCTTAGGTTTAATTATAATTATCACAACCTAGAGCTAGCTTACCCTACCGGACTTAAATCAACACATGAGAACACTAGCCCACACTGGCTACTTCTCAAATTTCTTTATTCACAAATTGTCGGTTATTAAGGGTCTCGCCTAAACTCTAGTTCAAACAACCATCTCCCTATAGAGATCAATCAGGTTACATCTAACCTCATCACAAATATTCCATTCTATAATCATCTGGTTTTCTTTAACCATTTTCTTCATGTTTTTAAAATCATAAAGCATTCAACATTCAATAATCATTTATTAATCAAATTGTTGTAGAAAAACTCCTTCCTGGTTAATAAACCAACTATTCACTTTAATAAATTTTCATGCTCTTTTAGTTAATAAAACATTTTCATACCTTTCTACATTTCAAATATATTTCATAATACCAAAAGCCCTTTAAGATTAAATCACTATTTCCCATTACAGAGTCTCTTTAAGATTAATCACTGGAAATTCCTGATTTTAATCTCATAATTATTCTTTGATTTTATTATAAACCGCCTCAACCTTTTTCCTTAATTCAATGGATTAATATCCATGAAATTTCCACCAAAGAGAGTTCTAAATTTGTATTCTTCAACCAACCCATAAACATTTTAATCATGTACATTTCCCTTTAAATTTGAAATAAAAAACTCATCTAATCCCTCATTTAATATGAATATGACTTCTAATATTAATCAAATTGTTGTAGAAAAACTCCTTCCTGGTTAATAAACCAACTATTCACTTTAATAAATTTTCATGCTCTTTTAGTTAATAAAACATTTTCATACCTTTCTACATTTCAAATATATTTCATAATACCAAAAGCCCTTTAAGATTAAATCACTATTTCCCATTACAGAGTCTCTTTAAGATTAATCACTGGAAATTCCTGATTTTAATCTCATAATTATTCTTTGATTTTATTATAAACCGCCTCAACCTTTTTCCTTAATTCAATGGATTAATATCCATGAAATTTCCACCAAAGAGAGTTCTAAATTTGTATTCTTCAACCAACCCATAAACATTTTAATCATGTACATTTCCCTTTAAATTTGAAATAAAAAACTCATCTAATCCCTCATTTAATATGAATATGACTTCTAATTCCCAAAATATATCTTAGAATAGTGTGAAATTATTTTCAAGTGTTCTAACAACATTCTAAAATATTTCTATAAATTTTCCCAATTTTTAAAAGTTGAAAAAGTCATAAAATAAAATAAAACCCAAGGTGTAAACACCGGGATTCGAACCCAGGACCAACCGCACGCCCGAACCACACCCAAGTGCAACCAACAACCAGTATGCCAACTCACTGTTAGTGAAAGAAATCCCTTTGGTTCCTTATGAACTGCATCTACTGTTAATCCATAAAAATCAAAATTTTAGAAAAGAACAAAACCTCCCTTAAGGCTCGAACCCGCAAACCATAAGCACTGAAACACTCACCCAAGACCCAGTACACCCAAAGTCATTCTCTAAATATATATGGATTAAAATCTTTTCATTATCGATTCTTTGTTTCTAAATCTTCTTTAACAATTTGATTTCTAATTTGCTAGGTATTATCATCTCTAATCACTTCCAGAATTTAATATCCCCAAATTTCGGTGTATTAACATGAGATAAAATCTTATAAGTTATAACAATCCTATTTTTATAATGAAATTTGTACTCCAAATTGTATTAATTACTAATACTTCGATAATTTGAATTGCATAAACTATTGTTCCTCATCCAATTATATTTTTGGGAAAGTTTACACTAATATAATGCATATAATGAAATTTAACACCAACGAGTTTCTTTTCACAAAATTTCACCATAATAGAATTATTAAGATTTCTTTCACATACAGTACTGTAATATTTCCCCTGCATGATTAAACTAGCATGTACCAATTAGAATTTTAGAAATTGCTATCCATATATCACACTAGTTACTACTTCCACTTTCTTTCTAACTAACATGAATATTTGTAATCAAATTGGAACACAAAAGCATCTACATAAAATCACACCATAATTATACTAATAATGTACAATCTACATTCTACATAGTTTCTACATTCAACACACCAACTAAACTAGCAACTACTCATGTAAAAATATTAAGCATGCATAAATTCTACTAAATTAGAAGGTAACTAGAACACACACCTATTAAAAGAATTTAATTACTCCCTAGCAAATGAACTCCAAGAAGCTCCAATCTCCCACTCTAAAATTCGTGCCCAAGGAAGATAAATGTGCCCAAAAGCTCATACGGGATGCACAGCAGGTATGGCCCTTTTTTTGTTTCAATTTTTTTTTTTTTTGATTTTGTGTTCATGAGTAATTAGAAGTGGGGAGGGGTTTTAATAGGAATAATTGAAGGAGATTAATTAATGGGTTTAATCTCAACCACTCCCTAATCCAAATAACTACCCACTACTCAACTCACCCACTCTCTCATCTCTAAAGTGCAGTCGGCCATTCTACTTCTCATATAAATTAATTTATTAATTGTTATTAGATGTATGTGTGTGTTACATGACAAGTGTAGTAGACTTAAAAATGTGTATTTAAATGTAGAATTAATCTTGGACCTCTATTTGTAATTAATTTTTAGTGGGCTTCAAAATTAGATTTTAGGCCTAATGGGTTTAATTTAAAAAAGAAAAATAACACAATTCTGACATTAAAAAATGAGAAGAAAAATGTATATTAATCTAGAAAATTTTGAAAATGAAAATATGCATAAACTTTTACGTGCAATGCATGTATCAATACAAAACAAATTTGAGAGAACGAAAAACAGTCCAAATACAAAATACGTAGAACATGTATATTAATAATGTTACAGATATTTCACATAAAGGTAAGACATACGTAATCGACACGTGTATTAAAAGCACGTGCAATGTATGTAAAAATACAAAGATTAAAATAAATGTTTGAGTTGGCTCAAAATATGATAAAAATGAATTTGAGAAGACGGAAAATGTAAAAATAGTCAAAATACAAAATACGTATGATGTTTACATTAAAATACGTTCATTACCCGTATCAGTACAAAAAACATGTGCATAACACCCGTGAGCAAAATTGTCATAACTCAATTTTGCGGGTGTTACAAATTATAAATATTATCCTTAAAAGCATCCATAAACTGATTATTTTGATTCAATTGAGGCACCACTGTTGGTATCTTATCTAGGAAATGCCACAGGCAATACCTATGCCGAATTGTAGGAAAAACTATTTTGATTGCAGCACCTATCCAACGATCTTCATCCGTCACCATACCAAATAAAGCATGTTTCATTACTCCTAACCATTTTTCAAATAACCACACAAATGAACAAGCCTTCTCATTCGGAATGAACCCACAACCTAGGACCAATTGCCAATGATGATTTATTCCAACAAATGAAACAAATAGCATCCCACAGCGATTCGTACTATGTGTTGCATCAAAAGAAAAAACATCACCAAACTCCCTCATACAACCCCATCTACCCAAATATAATGAGTCAGTCGATCAAACTCATCCACCTCGAAATCATAAAAAAATGAGGGATCTTTTTCTTGCTGCCATTTGAAAAAATCAGTCAACATTTGCCCATCGTGACCTTTCACAACCTCCCTCAAGTCTCTCTCATGATTGTAAACATCGGTGTCGGTGAATCCAACTCTATTATGACCTCTACTAGAACTTTCAAAAAAAATTATTTGTTTGCACATAGGAATATTAGCTTGTGTAAGTTGTCCAATTACTGCTTTATCAAAATTTGATACACTACGGTTTTGCGGTAATAAATTCCTTCTACCGGGGCAAGTAAAAACATGATTGTGTACTTCGTGAAATGAATAAAAAAAACCATGAGTTTGATTCTTTGTTTAGTTTCACACGAACCAAAGCATTGCAAGTTGTTCTAGATGTAGTTCTCTTTCTAGATGTACTCTTACTAATCAACACCTCCTCTTTATTACAAACATATGTCTTTTCCACGATCTCGCCATCCTTTAGTTTATTTGAACCCTTACGAATTTTAAAACCCCCACAACTGGCATAACTCGCATAAAAATTCTCGGCTTCTGCCAGGGTATCAAATGTCATACCTACATGTGGTTTTAAGTGATTGTCATGTCCCGCTTCCCAAAAAGAATACGGAATACGGATACGTGACTAAGCCCAGCGAATAATTTTCATCATCTATAAGTTGTTCGAATCTTTACAACAACTCACAGAAGTAATCAGAGTCGGAAGCAAGAAAAGTCAACCACGCATGCATATATGAACCAATACCAACAGAATTTACTTGAAACAAAATATATTAATCTCAAGTAAATCAGATTTGAATAAGTCAATATTCTGGGTCACATTGCCCAAATACAAATAAATCCAAGTAATCAAGTACATTTATTCAAATCAAGCAACAGGAAAATAATAATTAAAGCAGAAACTCCAACAACCAATATCTCATATCGCCAACTCCATCTGGCAACTGATCACCCTGATCTGCAATTTAATAAATTGCAGGGAAAAGGAAAAAAGAAAACAAAATCTCGTCAATGCAAGTTATGTGCCGTTTGTAGTGTAGGATACAAGTACAGGGAATAAATAAACAGATGTAAAATAATAGCAGAAACAAACATAGTATGGAATAGGCATATCAACAGAATAGAGTATCTAACATAATTTGGGAAAAACAGAATCAAGTAGCATGGTATACTAACAGATACAAGTAACATGTATCAAGTGTTAAATAGTATGCAGACAGGTATACAGATAACAGTATCAGATGAAAGTCAGACAGTAATAAATAATAGTATCCAGTAGCATGTAACAGATAACAGTTAACAGATGTCAGTTCTTACAGTCTTGTGTTTATTACTATCTAGGTAGCACTTTATGCATCCCAGGTTTTTACTACATGGTTGCTACATTCAAACAAATTACGTTTAAATTTAATAGGAGATCATATAGGGCCGTGTACTCAGGTATCAGTAATCAGACAGTAATCAGACAGTAAGAACCTACTGTTCCTCCTTCGAGTACACCTTCCTATAGGGAAGTGTGTAGTCAGGTAATCAGTAACAGTAATCAGACAGTAAGAACCTACTGATCCTCCTCCGAGTACACCTTCCTATAGAAAAGTGTGCAGTCAGGTAATCAGTAACAATAATCAGACAGTAAGAACCTACGGGCCCTCCTCCGAGTACACATTTCTATATTTTCCACTACTAGATCTTTCCCTTAAATCCCAGTTTGGTCATTTATTATTATCATCAAACAGGCATGTATGTGCATAAAACAGAGTAATAATAGCATGGTACAAACAAATGACAGGTTCGGGGTGAAAGGCAGGCATATACAGATGATGGACAACTCATACAAGAACAGTGCAACAAAAATTCTAGTTCAGGACAGCAAGACAGTACTGCACTAAAATAGGGATTTCCGTTGCTACGAAAATGTAAATCTGGATCCGTTAAAAAAATCTGGAAAATAGACTTCCGGCCGAATCCATCAAGTATATATAAGTCATATGGTATTTCACAAAAGCATAACTCAAAACAGCTTCGAATCCAGAAAACGTGTTCAGCCAGAAATCAGAAGTTTGTATTCAAAGTCAGGAAAACAGCATAAAAACATATCGATTAAATCCACAAAAAATCTGGGGTATTTTCCTATACATGCAGCATCAGAATATAAAGTTTCATAATTTTTCAATATAAATAGTTTAGTCAACAAAAATCAGAAAACATCAAGATGCAGTAGTTTTGTAAATCTGGAATTATAAACACTGTAGTACGAAAACAGCAATATCTCACAAACCATAAATCTAAATCCAAATCCGTCAAAAGGGTGATAAAATAGATACATTAGTCTAACTTTCATATTCACAAATATTTTACAAACAGCAAGTAGAATTAGGTCGAAAATCAAGTTCTTTACTGAACAGTATGAAAATTCTGCATGTATAGTAGTTGTTTGGAAACATAGAACGGTTTGTAAAACTCATCAAATAAGTCCACAAAAATTCAGGATTAATCTCAATCAAGTCTAGTTGTATTTTGCAAAATATTGGAACAAAATAATACTTTTAACATTAGAATAAAAATAGATTACTCTTCAAAATTCATAGAAAACAAAATCTGGAAATCTCTCTACACCTCTGTAGTAAAATAGACATAACTCACAACTCGTAAAACAAAACTGAGATCTGTCAGAAGGGTTTGAAAATAGACATAATTCTCTACAGTTCCTATTCACAAATAGTTTTTATATACTGACCTTAATAGGGTCTAAAATACTGATCAAAAGCAATGTAACAGAAAACACAGAATTATTCTTCGAAAATAAAATCATCTAGTTCATGTAAAACTCATCCAAATCAATCCAAACATGAAATATAGTGTACTAGATATCCAAACAACATGGTATAGGGTATTTTGCAAGTCCACGACAAGTATAGCATGAATAACACATCAAGCACATGATATCACAAAATAGCATGCATATATACATCTAAAAAGTGGTCATCCCTAATTGTTTCATGTCATGTATGTCGTGAGGCAACTATGGTCGAATCAACACAATAGAGACAATATATAACAGAGGGTTCACACACAAATTGTCTCTAGAACCCAACTACACTACAGGCGGTATTTAGTACTTGTATTACACAAAGAAAAGAATACAAGTTACTTACCTTATAGACGACGAAACCGATGGAGCAGAAGCAAGAATAACGGGAACGGATTCCCGGGCAACGAACTCAATGAACGAACAATCCACGAACACAACATCGAACACAACGAAAAACTATGAACGACGAACGACGAACGACGAACCCCACAAACACACGAACTAACAATCCCAATGAACCAAAACTCGAGATTCCACAATATCAACACACACACACCAAGCCAAGCAATGGCAGTGGTGCACTGCGTCGAGAGAATGGATAGCGAGCGGCGAGGAAAGGCAGCACAGTGCAGTGCTATCTGCTGCTTGTTGTCGAAGATGGCAGGAGCACGGGTTGGTGCGACTGAGGGGACTATCATGGTCAGGCAGCACAGGGAGGTCGCAAAGGGACGTTGGGACAGTGCTGCGGTGAGTGGTGCTTAGGAGGGTTGCGATCTGGCGTCGTGGACACTAGCTGCCATCGCTGCAGAACAGGGAGAAGATGGAAGGAAGTCGAGAGAGGTTGAAGATGATCGGTATCAGGGTGCAGGTCGGGGAGAGAGAGAAAAGAGGGAGGGGTGGCTATAGGTGAAGATGAACAATCAGATAGATATATGGGTTTATATACACTCAGAAAAAAAAAAGATTAGGGTTAGGATTATTTGATAACGGCTGAAGGGTAAGTTTGGTTTCGGGTTGTATGGGTAGGTATGGTTAAACGGGTAATGGATCTTAAAGAGCCACTAAGGAAATGGGTATAAGTTTAATAATAGGTATGGGTATATACAGGGTATGGAAAAATGGATGTGGGGTTGAGGTAAAAATGTAAATGAGTTGTAAGGTATCAAAGAGTATAGGATCTGAATGGAGATGGGTGTGAATAGTTAAAAAATTGAGATAGAGCAAAATGAACAAATAGTAACAATAGGATATGAATAGTTTAACAATGGAGAACAAAAAAGAAGCTCGATCAACAGAGATGGACAACAGACTGACAAAAAAAAGAAAAATCAAGAACTCAAATGAGACTATAAAATAACCAAATGAATAAATAGAAGAAAAAGATCCAATATACGGTCCAAAAAGAGATACAATAAGAAGAAATACACCAAAAAGAAAAATACACCCAAAAATACATAAAATGGAAAACAGGGATTACAGTGATCGTCAACTTCCGGAAGAAAATCACCTTCTTGTACTCTCAAAAAGGGCCACGGACATTAGAGCTCCTTTCATCAATCTCCATACCTATTATCAAAGCAAAAGAACAAGGTCAATGGACATAATACAGAATGAAGAATGTAACATTTTTTTGTTTCGACTACCCTATTTTTTTTAATTTTCAAAATGAAGAATGTAACAAATGTTATGCTCAAGTGGGAGTTTAAATATGTTATCAACTTATCTAACAATCATCATACATGTTTTAACCTTGCTGGAAAAAAATGTGGATGCTAAAAATTAACGTATTCTTTCATACTTTTTGAGACACCTTCAATTTAGACCGAAACTTAAGAAATTCGTCGGACTTTTGTTTTTGGCATAATAATAAAACCCATAGGTTTAGACCCACAACCTTTTTCACTTAGCACACCACACAACTAACCACAAATACAGTAGTTAAAAAAGTTAAATTGCTCAAATAATAGGAAAAAATAATTTTACCTGATGATTTGATAATTAATGGCAGCAGTTAGCTTGATACAGGGAGAGGTTGAGAAGATGCCTTCGCTGATTTGGATCGATTTATGGGTTTCGATTTAGATCTAGGGTTTCGTCAGAGAAGGTGGAGATGGAGCTAGGGGTTGTGGTCGTCAACGAAGTGAGAGAGAGACGTCGAGGTTTGAGGTCGTGAGCGAAGTGGGAGAGGGACCTCGAGGGTTGTGGACATTGGGAGCTCGAAGATGAGAGAGCTCTGGAACGACGATTTTTGGGGAATTCGAGAGCGGGAAAACTGAGAGGAGCGTTGGGAACAAAATGAGAGTGGGAGAATTTGGGGGGATTTAGGGTTTCGATTTGGAAGGAGAGATCGAGCTAGGGTTTGGGTGTATTTGAGGAGAACGGGGTGAAATGAAAGAGCATGAATGGGGAGAGAGGAGACAGAGAAAGAGATAGAGAATGAGGGAAAATGTCCACAATACCCCTCCTTCATAAGTGAGAGGGCGGGAGAAAGGAGAGCCACCCGATTTTGATTATGATGATGATCAAAATCGGATGGCTGAGGGAGAGTGCGCATGGATAGTGCGCAAAATGGAGTGCCCAACTGAAGCGTGCCCTATATGTGTGTGTGTGTGTGTGTGTGTGTGTGTGTGTATTCCTTCCGTTGTGCACTAGCTTCCATGTGTACCCGGCTTTCAGACATTCATATCGACGATCTGAACCATTAACATTGATTTACACATCTAAATTAGTCTAAATATGTATTAAAAAAATAAAATTCATTTTTCCATCCATCATGTCATTATAAAAAAATGATGTTCAGCCATACAATTTTGTAACACTTCAATGGATGGGCAAATAAATTTCAAATTAATTGATTTTACATATTTAGACTATTTTAGAAGTGTAGATCAATGAGAATAGTTCGGATCATCGATACGCAGGCCAAATGGCCGAGTGCACACGGAGGCGAGTGTACAATTGAAGGGGTATATATATATATATATATACTAGATTTGCCTGTGACCACGTGCCTACGGCACGTCTTCAGAACCATACAACATATGAAAAATCTCGTAAACAGTAAATCAACAATTATGTAGCTGAAGTTTGAATAGTATGACAATAATTAGTTATAAATAAAAGTCCATGTTTCTATAAGTATATGGTGAAAAATAATTATAAATTGGGGTATAAAAGTCCATGTTTCTATATATATATATATATATATATATATATATATATATATATATATATATATATATATATATATATAAATTTAGATTTACCTGTGGCCCCGTGCCTACGGCATGTCTTCAGAACGATACAACATATGAAAAGTCTTGTAAACAGTAAATCAACAATTATGTAGCTGAAGTTTGAAAAGTATGACAATAATTAGTTATAAATAAAAGTCCATGTTTCTATTAGTATATGGTAAAAAATAATTATAAATTGGGGTATAAAAGTCCATGTTTCCATATATATATATATATATATATATATATATATATATATATATATAGAGAGAGAGAGAGAGAGAGAGAGAGAGAGAGAGAGAGAGAGAGAGAGAGAGAGAAATAATTAAATAAATAAATGAGTTGTTTTGAGGGGGGGCGGGGGGGGGTTGAATTTGAGTTTTGGGGGAAAATTTTTAGGAGGAAAATGTGTTTTGCGAGGTTAGATCTGGGCCTTTGATTTTGGGGGGATTGAAGGAGAGCCACTTGATAGCTTTCTTTGTGTTCTATTATATAGATATATTAGCGCTTATATGAGATGAAGAGATGGTAAGATGGGTGAGATGAAAATATTTTTTGTTAAATGAGTGATTTGAGTCATCTGAATCTCGATCACATCGTTCACATCGTTCACATCACTCTACATGTTATCAAGATAATGTGTGCAAATTTTCAAGCAATTCAGGGACCTGTAGCCTATGCATCAATACGTTCAAATAGATACATATATATGTATTTCATACCATCTTCATGACGTGTTGAACGTTTTGATGCGTAGGCTAGAGGTCTCCAAATCGCTTGAAATTTTGTACACACTAATAGATGACATGTAGAGTGATGTGAATGATGTGATTGAGATTCGGATTGTAACACCACGCAAAATTGAGTTGTGACAATTTTGCTACACGTGTGTTACGCACATGTATTTTGTATCGTTACGTTTAATATCCGTAATATTATTTTTACAAATATTGTATGTATTGCATATTTTGATTATTTATATATACTTTCCGTTCTCACGAATTCATTTTTGTCTTTGAATTTATTTTATTTCTCCCTTTTGAGCCAACTCAAATAATAATTTTAAACTTGATGTTTTTACGTGCATTGCATGTGCTTTTAATACACGTGTCAATTATGTGTGTATATTTTTTTGAAATAAATAAAATGTGTATATTCATATTTTTTGTGCTTAAATTTAATATATAGAATGTTTGATTTTAATCCTTGGTAGAATTAAGTTAAGCCCACTTATAATAAATAAATGTGCTACATACGTATAAAATTCTATTCTTTCATATGCATGTATGAAATTATACAAACCCATGCACAACCTCACACTCCAAATGGCCGGACAATTCTATAGGAGGGAAAAAGAAAATTTAAAATTATGTTAATGGGGTTATGGGTGGTTGCATTTGCATCATGGGTAGTTAATATGTTTTGTAAATAAAAAGTTCTCCTTCATTTCCTTCTCTCTCATTCATTCAAAAAAAAAAAAAATAGAGAGAAAGAAGTGAACCACCGGCCACATATTTTTACATTAGAGAGAGTTGCATTTTGGGAGATGTACAAGGGAGGAGGTTTTTTGCTAGGAGCATCAATTTTTAGGGATTCATTGATTAGGAGGGCGTTCCTTAACTTTCTAATTTGTTCTTGTTAGAATTGCATGCTAGATAATCCATATAAATTGAGTATTTATACTTAGCTTATATTTTGATTGTTGTTAGATTATGTGTTGTTAGTTGATTGTGTGAAAGTGTAACGCTCCGAATTCCAAATAAGACCGAATTCGAGATTCCACATGATCTTTACTTCACTTCGTACAATTTTACAAGGAAATTTAAAACTTTTTCCAATAACATCAGAGTTCAAATACAACTTGGTTTTACATAGCGGAAGAATAAAATTTACAATGAAACATTTACAACATCTTTAAAATAAAACAGCATCAGCATATCCACTTTATAGCTTCATGAACATCCATTACCTGCATGTAAGACTGTGGGCACGTCAGTCGCTTACAACTGACGAAATGTTATACACGGCTATCCTCTCTATGCCGGAAACAGTATTACGATCTCCATACTTTAACAAAACACAAACTTGAATGAAATAAAGTGTAGAAATGTGATTACTCTAAACATATAAGTGTATGTCATGCCTTAATGCCTAATGCACACAATTTTATTCTAGGATGATGCTAATGCACACTTGTTCCGATTCTATGCATCCCATACTATATAGGTCCGAGGACAAGCACCTACGTATTCCACATTGAAGGGATCGATCCCTCACCATGAAACTACCCAGTAATAAACAAAGTTTAGATTATTTCCGGATCTCAGCCTCCCCGGCTAGCCTCCCCGGCTATAATAACAGATCCCAGCCTCCCCGGTTATTATATCGTGAGAATAATCCCGCAAATGACCTTCTAGCCCCAGCCTCTCTGGCTATTAGAGTACGGCAAAACAAAAAACTATCCGCCCGATTATTCATTATCCCGGAGTACACCGCCCGATCAATCATTATAATCCCGGATTTCAAAATAAAATTTGTCTCCATCGAAACAACCTCAGCCCAACGACTGGGTCTATAGCAACGGTGAATCGCTGTCGACACGGTCCACCCACCGCCTGATGAATTGTTGCCGACGCAATCAATCCATCACCCGACTATATAGAGGCAACCCACTTACGTTTGCCCAAGTTTACTACATCTTCACTTATGTGCCTAATTATTTAGTTCAAGACATGAATGTGTTATCATTCCTAGAATCAGTATTACCTCCTACCGAACTTGTTTACAAAAAAAGAAATACGAGATCGCCCAATGGTAATATCTCAAAATCATATCAAATCTTTCTTTCATTTTTGCCGGTAACAGAAGTCTTACTAATTCTTAATCATAATCTTTCATGTACAAGAAACATGGGTACACATACCCATTAAGAATCAATGTCTTAAACTTATTATATTCCTGTCTGTAACTTATATATCCATGATTTGACCAAAGTCTCATTTAGCATCATATATGAATCTCTTAACCAATCATAAATTTCATTCACAAATCAACAACAGTTCTTCACTCACAATTTCATTTGTAATTTAAAACTCATGAAATAACTCCAATAATCAAGTACAAGAACAATTAATTTCACATAGCATATTTCTTTTATTCTTCTAAAATAGTGTCATACCTTTTTAATAATAAATCTTAAATCTTTACTTACTTTCCATCTCAATCTTTCCTTTTTAAATTCTCAATTATACATGAAAAATCTTGAAACTAGTTTTAGTAAGTCCTAAATCATTTTATAGAAATAATAGTATTTTTGTCCAAATTTTTAACTTGATTTAAAACCTCCTCAATTTAATTTAAATAACAAAAAAATAAAAAAGGCTCAGCTGGGTTTTGAACCCGAGCCAACTTAGGCAGCGACCCAAGGCAAACAGCGCCAACCACTAGACCAAGTGGTCTTGTGTGTTAAGGGGTCACACCGAAACCACTAAATATGAGAATTCTGCTGTATTTGGATTTTAATTAAAAGGACCAAAAAATGAATGCGACTATCAAGTTTCGAACCCAAGATCTGTTATAAGTAGTGCTCACTGGCTAACCAGTAAGTCCAAGTGTATTTTCTGTTTAAGAGTTATAATAATATACTTTTGTTTATACAAATCTGAATTTAATTCTTTTAAACAAACTTGTTAATCAAAATAATCCCTTCTTTTATTGTATTGAACAAATTTTCTATTTTTGACTGAGATAAAAATGTTAAACAGCAATCTCAAAGTTCAAACTTAATTTACAAAATATATTTAAAATAATTTTCCTTTCTTTTTGCATACAAATTTTCATCTTCCCCAACCTCGAAACTAAAATCATGTTTAGTAAAACTAGTTCATATACTCTATTATACTAGTTACAATTTGTGAATAAAACAAGCATGTCTCTTAATCAATCATGAATATCTCAAAGAATCTTCTTCATGCAAAAAATTGTATTTTTAACCTATGTCGACATAAAAAGTTATTTTTCTCTTTTCTTTTCCTTTCTTAATCATCATGTCGAAATATGTCATTCTTTACCAAGTTCTAAAATAAAATCACACATTCAACAAAACAAATAAATTTACAAACATTTTTAACATGATTCATGTAATTAATTCTTTATTTGAACTCTCTTTTTAAAATAGCATGGTAACAATTTGTTCACTAATTCTCAACATGATCATTACACATTATTCTAGCATGAATTCTACTTATATCTCATTCAATTTATACCTCTCAATTTAAACTAATTAGCATGCAAGTCCTACTTTAGAAAGGAAAGAGATCACCCACTAACATAATGTTGATTTATATACTAACATAGCATCTTTCATTACAACCAATGTATAGATTTGTTCTACTTCATCATATCAAAATAATATACTCATTTATTTTTACTAGCATGCATAGTTCTAAAATTAGAAAGTATGAGAACACCCACCATAATTGGAGAATGAAAACTACTCAAGAAAAGAACTCCTTCTCGCTCCTAGCTCTCCAAGCATTTCCATGCTCCTAGCAATGGCTTCTCCTCCTAGCAACTCCTCCAAGCAAAAGAACTCTCACTCTCTTTCTTTTCTTTCTTCTTTCTTTTTTTCTTTTCTTTCTCTTACTCTTATTTAATTTCTTTTGGTGTGTGGAATAAGAAGAAATGGGTGCTATTTATAGGTCTAGATTAGGGTCTCATTTGCAAAATTTCACAACCTAATAAATTATTCAAATTTAATCTCCATCTCTTCATTTTCTCAACTCATCCTTCAACCTCTCCAATTTCCCTAACTCCCAAAACTCCCAACCTCTCATCTTCCCACTCCTACAAGCCTTAACTCTCTCATCTTACCCAAAAAATGATCCAAATACATTTGTGTGTGCATGCACACATGCACAAACAAGTATGAACACATTTTTATAACTCTAAATGTGTACAAAAAGTTGTAACTTGTCATGTAATAGTCCAAGTTCAACTTAATTTGTGTTTTTATTAGTGGGCTTGCTACATGGGCTCATACTAATTAATTTATTTAATTATCTAGTGGGCTCTTCTCCTAATGGGCTAGATTTTAATCTATAGGTCCATGGATCAAAGGAAGGCTAATTAAAAACTATGCATGCTAAGAATAATAAAAATTTTCACGTGCATCATACGTGCAAAAATATAAAAAAATGCATTTTAAATCGAAATAGGGAAAAATAAATCATTTTATAAAAAGAGTTCGAATACGTAAAATAAATAATCAATACACATAGAAATATCACACTTAGTGATGGAAAAATACGTAATTGATACGTGCATCGAAAACACATAAAAAGCACGTAAAATACAGAGATTGAAATGTTATATTTTTGTTGACTCAAAATAGTGTAAAAAATCAATACGGGAAATGCATAAATAGTCAGTAATCAAAATGCATAGTGAAAACACGTTACAAAATACACGTGCATAATACACGAGGGCAAAATTGTCATTTCCAATATTGCGGGGTGTTACAGAAAGTATGATATGACTAACTTAAAAACGATTTTATGGTTGTTTGTCATGTCCTGCTTCCCAAAAGAATACAGAATACGGATACGAGACAAAAGCCCAGCGAATGATTTTTATCATCCATAAGATATTCAAAAAAATCTTTACAACATTCACAAGAATCATCAGAGTTGGAAGCAAAAAAATCAACCACATGCACATAATGAGCCAAAATACCAATAAGAATACTTGAAACCAAATATATAAATCTCAAATAGTCATGATCTGAATAAAACAAATATCTTGGGTCACATCGCCTAAATACAAGAATAAATCCAAGTCTCAAAATACAATATTATTCAAGCAAGTTACAAGAAATAAAATAATAAATTTCAGCACTAATACTTCATGTTTCCGATACCGTCTGGAACCTGTTCTCCAAAATCTGCAATTCAACGAATGCAGGAAAGAGGAAAAGAGAAAAACAAGTACCTGTCAATTGCAAGTTACGGGCTAATTATAATGTAGGATACAAGCACATGGAAAAACTAACTAGCAACATGGTATAAGTGTGATGTCAAAATAAACAAATAGCATGGTAAAGTGAACAAGTGTAAATTGCATGAATCAAGTGTCAAGTAATCAAGTATCATGTAAACATGCATCAAGTGTCAAGTGTCAAGTATCATGTAATCATGTATCATGTGTCAAGTTGTGCAGGTAGCAAGTATCGTGTCTTGCGTGCAAGTATCAAGTAATCACGTGTCAAGTATCATGTCTCAAGTAATCACGTAGGATCAGTGGATCCCCTTCCGAGTACACATTTCTGAATTATCCACTATTAGATCTGTCCCTTAAATCCCGGCTTGGTTATTTATTATTAATGTCAAACAAGTATGTATATGTGCAAAATATATCAAGAATAATATGGCATGATCATGTGACAAGTGCAAGTTGCAAGATAAACATGTACGAGTGCAAGATATCTCATAAAAGACTAAAATAGACAAATCTCAAGTTCAGGACAGCAAGACCATACTGTAGTAAAACAGTGATTCCCAGTGTTACAAACAAGCAATATGGATCCGTCGAAGGATCTGGAAAATAGACTTCCACACGAATCCAGCGAATATAAATAAGTCATATATTAATTCACAAAAACATAGCTCAAAACTGATTTGAATACAGAAAATAGGTTCAGCCAGAAGTCAGGAAAACGAATTCAAGAACAGGAAAACAGCATCAAAACTCATTAAATAAATCCATGAAAAATCTGGGGTATTTCCTTATATGTCCAGTATCTAAATATAAAGTTTCATAATTTTTCAATGAAATTAGATCAGTCATCAAAAATAAAAAAATATCAAGAAACCATAGTTTGGCAAATCTGGAATTCCCAACACTGTTGTATGAAAACTATGATATCTCGCAACCAGTGAAACGAAATCCAATTCCACCAAAGGGATATGAAATTAGATAAGATATACTAACTTTTATATTTTACAAACATTTTTCATACAGTAAAAGGAATCATAGTGAAAATAAGGTTCTGTACAGAACAGCGAGTAAAATACAGCAAGTATAGTTTTCATAAACGAGCATGAAACGACATATAAAATGCATCAATAAAATTCACCAAAATTCTGGGTCATCCCTAACAAGATAAAGACACTGACCAAAGTTTTGGATCAAAATAATGTATGTAGCATCAGTATCAAAATCATTTAGTCATCAAAATCATCGAAAAACAAAATCTGGAAAAGATCAACATCTCTGTAATAAAACAATCATAACTCAGTCATACGAAAACGAAATCGATCAAGGTCAGAGGGGTTTGAAAATAGAAAAAATTCTCTAAAACTCATGTTTTATACCGAAATTAAGATTCTGACTTCCAGACAGTCCAAAACAGAAAACAAAACAGATCAGCGACAAAATACAGATTTTTCCCTTTAACAATAACTCAACATACATCATACCAAACTTGTTCAAAATACAACCAAACATGAAATCGAGTCTACCAAGTATCCAAACATCATGAATTAGGGTATCTAGCATGTCCACACCAAATATATCACATGGATCTCAACCAAATCACGAATTCTCACAAAAGTCTCACATACATGATCAAAATTAAGAACGGGTAAATCCTAAGATAATTCATGTCTATATTGTGTCGTGAGTCATCTATGGTCAAATTTTTACAATAGAGACAAAACTCATCAAATATAACACAAACAAGAGTCATCTCTAGACCCAACTACACTATAGGTAGTATTTTTTAACTTGTATCAAATAAATGAATTGGAGTAAAAATTACTTGTCTTAACTGAAGATGAAGAACAACGAAAACCAAGAGTAACGAGTAGAACCCACGAATGAAAATCCATGAATGAAAGAATCCAAGCAAACTCGAGCAAGAATCTCCACACGAATAAAAACTCCAAAAGAGAGATGATCCAAGAGAGATGATGACAATAGTGGCTTGTGGCCACAAGAGAGATCAACGCCGGAGAGGATGGGAGGGACTAGAGATTGTAGTATGGTGGTGTAGGTGGTCGGGATGGCCAAGGAGGGTTTAAGCCGATCGGGTGTTATATATATATGAGGGGAATAGGGTTTTAGAAATATGAGTTGGGTTAATGGGTATTTGGGGTGTGGGTAATTAGGAGTAGTAGTAGGATTTGAATTAATGGGTTTCAAATAGGATACAAATGTATAGGATATCAAATAGGATTGGAGATTTAATTTGGCTTTGGTAAATCTTATTAGAGATCAAATAATAGGATTGGGAAAAGGATCACAACCAAATCACCACCACAAGCACCCAAGAAAATAAAAAAAAAAATAAGGGGAACGAGACCAAAAATAAAGAAAGAACAAAAATAATAAAGAATGAAATAAAAGAGACAACCAATCAAACACAAAGAGCTAAAAAAGAAATAAAACGAATATATATTGAAAACAACTCCAATATACGGTTCAGAAAGAATACAAGAGAGAAAATACACCAAAACGAAAAATACACTCAAAAATACACAAAATGAATGTAGTACCCCGTATTTTCAAATATTATTTTAAAGATTTGAAAATGAATTAAAATGATTTTCTGGAGATTTAATAAATATTTTCTAAAGCTTTATCTTTTACACGTACGAAACACGTGCAAATATTTTTGGTATAAATAACCAATTTTATATTTTTTTGTAAATTCTCCTAATTTTAATGGAGTATATTCTAAATTTTGAGATTTTTCTGAATAAAGAAACTATTTTTATAAATACCTCGAAAGAGAGGGACTTTTATGTAAAAAGCCGTTTGGATCTGAAATCAGTTATGAAAATTCATTTTTACTGATATTTTGGTTTCCCATGGTTATCATTTAAATTTAAATATATCTAGATTTTATTTAAAGTCGATTTGGTGAAGATTTAAACAAAAAGGGTGTTTTTGCAAATATGGAATTCATGTAGAATTTTGTTCAAATGTTTTTTCTGGAAAGTAAAGGTCAGATATTTTTATTGAAAAATATCATATACATTATTAGATATTATTTCTGATTTTTCTAGATTTTTATGAATATTTTATGATGCATTTGCAAATATTACAAAAGGGAGGGCTTTTGTACAAAATCGCCACCCTGAGTTCTAAATCCGGATTTTTTTTTATTTACTGGGCTGTGCTGGATTGCTGGACAACTCAGTGATAAGAAAATTTGATTTGGTTTTGATTTAGTTAACCTATTTTAACTAAGAAAAGGTTATATATGTAAAGTTATATTTTGGAAGGACTATTTTACAAATGTATTTCTAAAACCCTAAATCCTTATTTCCGGCCTGTATAAAAGAGGGTGTGCAGCCGTCATTCGCTGCATAACACAAGTTTTATTATATCTTTTATTTTCTTGGTGATTGAAGAGGAGGATTTTGGATCTCACAAAAGAGGGGCTTTCTTGTTGGATCTCTTCATTCCTAAGGTGAGTGACATTGTTTTGTTTATTTTGTTTGTGTATATTGTAGATGAGTAGATATAATTGTTTGGTTGTTTTGTTTGTTTCTCTTTGATTTGTGTACGTCATATGGGAACAATATGAATGTATAGATTGATTGGATGTTGAATATGTATATATATGAATAGATGAAAAATTGGATCTCCAAGAAGAACCCTAAATATTTGTATGTGAACGATGTTAGATCTGTTGAGAACCTAATATAAATTGCTGGTGGGCTAATAATGTTAGATTTCCGTGGTGAACAGTCGACTGGTGACTCGAAGCAGTCGACTGCTACTGCTTAGATTACATTTTTATTAAAATGTTGGGTTATTGTTGATTTGATCGAGTTTGATAGATGTCATGCATTAATTAAATTAAAGATGAGATTTTTGGACTATTGGTGAGTTGGATAAAAACAACTTGACCATGTAGAGGATAAATTGGTTTTGATCATGGATCAACTATAGAGAATAGTTGAGATTTAGTTGAGGAATGTTGTGAATGATTAATGGTCTAGAGGACCAGGTTTTGAGGATTTGAGTTATGAGGATTTAAATTGGGGAATTGTGATTTATGTAAAATATGTTGTTTGAACTTGGATTTCTCAAATGCTAAGTTTAAATCTAATTATTTTGGTATTAATAAGATTTGGAAAATAATACAAAGTTATTTTGTTATATGACAGATTCTTAAAAATCCTAGTTTTGACATATGTACAACCTAAATTCTGCAGTCTGTAGGCCGACAGTCGACTGGCATGACCTTTCAGTTGACCGGTACGACCCGGCTGCTATGATCATTAGTTTTCTTGAAAATCCATTCTGGACAGTCGACTTAGATCCTTTTCAGTCCACTGGCACACTTAGAATATTTTCTTAAAGATTTCTGAAGTTTCTCTCTGGTAAGTCAACTTATGACTTTTTAAGTCGACTTATATTCTCTGGTAAGTCGATTTATGACTTTTATAAGTCAACTTATAGTCTCTGGTAAGTCGACTTATGACTTTTATAAGTCAACTTATAGTCTTTGGTAAGTCGACTTATGACTTTTATAGGTCAACTTATAGTCTCTGGTAAGTCGACCTATGACTTTTATAAGTCTACTTATAACACTTAACTTATTTTCTTAAAACCATGGAATTTTCTTTCTGGACAGTCGACTTATGCTTTCTATAGTCGACTGATACTGATGTATCCTTATATCTATGAATGTTCTTTCAAATGATTTTTACTCTAAATTCTTTAATCTATAACTTATTATTCTAAAGGTTACTGATTCTACAAAACATATATTTTCAAGATATTTTATAGTTGTATTTGGATTCTGGAATTATATAAAGATTTGGGTTTTGTTGGAGAGGTTTCTCCTTATGATCGTTTTGACGATGGATTTGTGGATTGTGGTTTTGTTGATATCTCTAGGAGTTGAGTGGGAGTCCTGTAAACCGGCAATTGAGATTTGTTGAGTTAAACCTGAAGGGTCTTGGTTTAGTTGTTATTGAGTATTTAAGTCCGGTAGGATGCGCTAACTCTAGAGATAAGGATTTTGGTGTTTTAATAATAATCAACGTAAGTATAGGCTCGTGATTTGTTAGACCAACTAGACGGTATTTACATGTTCACGTGTTGAGAGTCTACAGGCCTATTCACGGAGCAGGCAGGGTGCATTTGCGTGTTGAGGGTCGGCAGACCTATTCACGGAATGTATCGGGTGTATCTGCACGTTGAGGATCTTGAAGGCCTATTCGTGGGGTACATGGCAGGGAGGTGATTCTCCGGTATTTAGATGTTCGCGTGTTGAGGGTCTACGGGCCTATTCACGGAACAGGCAGGGTGCATTTGCGTGTTGAGGGTCGGCAGACCCATTCACAGAATGTATCGGGTGTATCTGCACGTTGAGGGTCTTGAAGGCTTATTCGTGGGGTACATGGCAGGGAGATGATTCTCCGGTATTTAGATGTTCGCGTGTTGAGGGTCTACAGGCCTATTCACAGAACAGATATGGTGCATTTGCGTATTGAGGGTCGGCAGACCTATTCATGGAATGTATCGGGTGTATCTGCATATTGAGGGTCTTGAAGGCCTATTCTTGGAGTACATGGCAAGGAGATGATTCTCCGGTATTTAGATGTTCGCATTTTGAGGGTCTACGGGACTATTTACGGAACAGGCAGGGTGCATTTGCGTGTTGAGGGTCGACAGACCTATTCATAGAATGTATCAGGGTGTATTTGCACGTTAAGGGTCTTGAAGGCCTATTCGTCGGGGTACACGGCAGGGAGATGACTCTTCGGTTGTTGTTTTTGAGCTATCTTACATGATGCTTGCGCGTCGAGGGCAGTGACGCCTATTCGCGGAGTATTCTGAATCTTGTTTCCCATCACCGTAGTAGGATTAGTTGCATAACGAGGGATTATCCCTATGTCGTAGAGATCGTTAAGGGCTTGCACCGGACCTATGTACTATGGAATGCATAGACTCCGACAAGTATGCATTAGAGAGTCAGCATATAGAATTGTGGTTTCTTGACTTGGTTTTATGCTTGTGTTTCTCAGTTTTCCTACACTTGACACTTAGTCTAGCTTCACTTGTTGTTTTCATTCCATGATGTTTTCATGCTTTACATCTTTGTTATTTATCATTCATTTATCCTTGTTGTTAATACATACTATTGATGACTTTATATTTTATGATTTAATTATGTTGTATGTTTTTATGTCACTCACACCATTTATGGCTGACCCCTTTAGTTTTGGGGGTTAGGGATCATCTCTAGCCTCATGTGTTACAGGTTGTTGCTTAGAGTTTGGAGGTTGGGATGCTTGAGATAGTTTTGGAGATAAATTGATGGAATAGAGCTTTGTGTAAAATTTTGTAAAAAGAAGTGTTGTAAAAAGAATGTTGTAATTCAAGGTGTTTTGTATTCCGCTGTGTTTGTAAAGATTGTTGTAATAAAATTTTGGAATAAAATTATTTGTGTTTTTGGGCTATGTGTACTATTACATTGAAGTTGATGCTGGGATTGTGCCACGTATTTTCTAAGATATTATATTAGAAATTCGGGGCGCTACAATGAAAAACAGGGGTTACATTGTTATCCTGAGTTTTAGTCTCACTTCAAAAATTCATTTATTTTTATCTAGATGGAAACTAAAGCTAAAAATTTTATATGAGTATTAAGTATATGTCAAGAACATCTCCTTATAATTTCATAAAATTCGGATATCGTTTGCTATTTTAATAAAATCCAAACTTAGGACTGGTTGACAGTTTGACTAGTTGCTGAAAATTTGTATATCTTTCAGATTTTGATCATTTAAGCATCTTATATGCAATTTTTTTAGGAAAATAAAAACTAAGAATTTGAATTAGACTCATCAACCTTTCTTTAGAGTATAAGAAATTAAATTTTCATGAAGTATGAGATTTTAGGTGATTTTTATAAGTAGCAAGAGCTGCAGTTTTTGGATTCTGAACCTATTGATTTGCAAATATTTTTTGGCGAATTAATTGTGGTTATATTGAGATGATCTTAACTACAATTTTGTAGTAGACTCATTTAGGTTTCATATGAAACTAAGAAATTTATTTTCTGATAAGTATCTTAATTTATATAATTTTTGCATGACCAATGAGTTTCTGTCCAAAGATAGTTGAACATCCAAATAGTCAATTCTATATATAGGTTGTTACCTAGGAAGGAAGTTGACAGAGTAATAGACTTTGAGTATTGGTTAGTACATGTGGCTTGGGACCTTCGAGATTGCAGGTTTGAGTCTTGGTGAGCTCAAATTTTATTGGATTTACTGTTTTGATTATATTGGAAATATAAATTGATTTTTGGGAAAATATTTTGGTGGTAATATGTACAAATATTTTTGGGTTAATTTTCCCACTGAGATAAAGGATTAAACACATATTTGGTGATTGGATTTGAAGGATTTGAATAGTGATGATTTTAAAGGATATTAGTATATTGGAGAATTAAGATTTTACAGAAATTGGTACAAATGTTTTGAATTAAATTCCAGGTATGAATGAACGATTTTGGTAAAATTTTGGTAATTTGAATTGAATTATTATAACAGAGATGATGTTGATTGAATTGAGACTTTTGAAGTCCTATTATAATAGTTTGAGAAGTTTTATCTAGTTATTTGAGAATGACTAGTTGGATGAAATGAATAAGAGATGAATTGAGTATACAAATGAATGAAATTTGAAATGATTATAAAAGAGGTTATGGATAACCTAGAAAGTTTGCGAATTTGGAATGTGTAACTCTAGAGGCTGAGCAGACCCAGAGTGCCGGCAAGTTGTATTTTTTATGGAAATTTGAAAATATTTCAATGTGGGCTAATATTCTCGTGTGTTGATTTAAGTCTAGTAGGATAAGCTAGCTCTAGATAATGTTACCTATGTTCTGAATGTACGGACATGCACTAGATGGAGATATGACGAAGTGAAAGAAAACATGGGTAGGGTGGCCTCATATGATTTGCAGTGGGAGATCGTCTCAAGAATTACGGGGTAAGAGGAAGATATCCAAAATCACTTGCGGTGTTGAATTTATCTCTAGAATTATCGGGATCGAGGCAACGTGTATCGCCCCGAATTTCTAATATGATATCTTAGAAAATACGTGGTACATTCCCAGTGATCCACTTCAACATAATATTAAACATAATCAACACCACTAAAATTTTCAAACTTTCTTATTACAACAAATCATTTACAATGCACAGTGGAATTCAAAACAAACGCAACTCAATATTTTTCTTTAATTACAACACAAATTTATCTCAAAAACTGATATTACAAATTTACACAAAACTCTTGAGAGTCAAATATATCTCAAAACCAACTAAGCATCCCGTCTCCAACTCTAAGCAACTACCTGCAACATGTGAGGCTAGAGATGATCCCTAACCCCCAAACTAAAGGGGTTAGCCATAAATGGTGTGAGAAATATAAAAATAAACAAACAACAACATAAAAGGTCATAATTCATAATTCTTAAACAACAAGTACTAAAAGAATATAGAAAATACGAAATGACAATAACATAAAACATAAAGTGGTACTAAGCTAAGTGTCAGGTGTAGGAAACAAGAAAACCACATGCATAAAACGAAGCCAAGAAAACACAAGTTCTATATGCAGACTCTCTAATGCGTGCTTGTCGAAGTCTATGCATCCCATTCTACATAGGTTCGGTGCAAGCCCTTAACGTCTTCACTTCGTAGGGTTCAATCCCCGCGTTATGAACTAATCCTAACACGATGACTACTACGAGATAAAGATAAACCATGGTTAGTATCTCATGCCCGATAATTCCGGAGATCAATCCCACACCACAAGTAGTTACCGTGATAATTCCAGAGATTGTCCCACACCACAAGACTGTGATAATTCTGAAGACATATCCCACACCACTAATAATCTACTGTGATAATTCCGGAGATTAAATCCCACACCGAAACATTGACACGTCCCCACACGATTACCACATGTGCTTCACCTCGACTCCGATAATTCTGGAGATCAATCCCACACCACAAGCAGTTACCGTGATAATTCCAGAGATTGTCCCACACCACAAGACTGTGATAATTCCGGAGACATATCCCACACCACTAATAATCTACTGTGATAATTCCGGAGATTAAATCCCACACCGAAAGCCATACTGAGGTTCTTGACTCATGTTCCCGTTCATCATATCACCACTAGTGCCTGTCCTTATCATTTTGAGTTAATTAATTACTTAACGAATCTCCTAGAGTGATGTACCCTACCGGCCTAAATTCAAACTCAATAACTGAAATGCCTCAGTGGGCCTCAACAAATAACTCAACACCGGTATACTAGGGTCACACACCTCTAGAGACTCAAACTCAAAAGTCTAAGCTAAAGTCCCACTAAACAAAGTGGCTCAACTAAATGTCTCAAACTTAATACTGAACTGAATATCTCAAGGTCAAATGCTTAATCAAATACTGAACTGAATGTCAAGTATAGACTGAATTATCTGAAGAACCAATCATTCGAAATAGCACTAAAGTTCGCAAAGATCCTTTAGTACCAGTCGACTCATACTAATGATAAGTCGTCTGTCCAGAGGACAAATTTCCCAAAATTTACCAAAATAAACTAAGTCTTATAACAGTCGACTTACAAGAGGGTCAGTCGACTTACCCAAGGTAATTTCCAATAATCTTCTCAAAAAATATTCTAAGTATATAAGTCGACTTGAATGGATATAGGTCGACTGTCCAGAAGGACAATTAATTTTCACAAAAATAATTTCTTTAGTGGACCAGTCGACTGCCTATGAGCTAAGTCGACTGTCCAGAACAACTTTTCAAAGATTCTAAAATAAAAAGTCAGGCTCGTACCAGTCGACTGCACAGTAGGCCAGTCGACTGTCGGCCTACAGATTTCAAAATTTGGTCTGACTACAATATCAAATTCTGAAGCTTTCTAATGATCAATGTTTATGAAAATAGTTCGTATTCAGGAAAATAATAAATCTCAACGAGTCCTCATCAGGTATATGTATATATCACTCAAAACATCAATATGTCAAGATTTAAGTTCTCATATTCTAAATCACAAATCCTTTCGTTAGAGTTTTGCAAGATCTAAACTTCTTTCACAAATCTAAATCAAATCTGAATTATGAATCTAATGTCCAGGTGTTCATACACAGATCTCAATATGCTTTTAGCAAACAATTTCAATAATAAAGATCTACTATTTCATTCACAATTATTCACATGATTTATATCACATTACGAGATCCAAATTGTTCCCAACATCAAATCAATATATATCAATGATACTTGCACACATAGATCAATCAACAAGACAAATTATAATACTCACAAAATCCAATAATCAAAACAAGGTCACTCACATGAATCAAACAACAAAACAGTTTCTATATCTCTCACCTTAGATTTTGAGAATAGTTCCCAAAAGAATCCTCATTTTGCTAGATCCAAATGCTCCTTGCTCCACCGAAATGAATCTCCTGAAATTCAGTATTTTATCAGCAATGACGGCTGGGGGAAAAATCTCTTATATATGCTGGATTGATAATTAGGGTTTTACCCGCAACTTTGCAAAACAACCATTTCCAAAATACAATTTACATATATAGATCGTTCTTTGGAAATTCCATCAAAACTCATTTAAATTAGGATTTATAAGAAAGTATACATTCTAAATCTCAATCAATACTGTTCAAAACGTCTAGAAATTGTATTTTGCACTTTAACCCCTAAAAATGTCGAATTTGCAAAAAGGTCCTTCTTTTCTCAAAAATTGCATATAGCTCCAATAAATTTCAGAAAAATCTGGAAAAATACTAATTAAATCCCAAATATTAAATAATGATTTTTCAGAAAGAAAACTTAATTTTTCAAACTTCTCAAAAGGTATTTGCACGTGTTTTGCACGTGTACCAAAGATAATCTTCTGAAAATATTCATTAAATCTCCAAAAAATAAATTTAAATTCATTTTCAAATATAAAAATAATATTTGAAAATATGGGGTTCTACACAACGCTTATGAGATATTTGTGTGATGAGATACCATATGGACTTGCGGTGTGAGTTTCATCTCCAGAATTATTAGGGTGTGAGGAAGGTATCCAAAATCACTTGCGGTGGGAGAATGATTCTCAAGGATTAACGGGGCGTGGTGTAACGACCCAAATTTTTTTTTTGACTCCAAACTCAAACCTTTCAATTTCTCTATCACTTTAATCCTAAACTAAGAAAGTTATATTTCAGGAAAAATTTTGACAGAGTCTCCCCTGTAAATTTTGCCCCGAAACACAAAAAGCTTACGGAATTCTGCTCAAAATTCCGTAGCTCACAATACACACAATAAATTTACGGGCTCCCCAGGCCAAAATGAGCAGAAACATACAGGCAATAATATATAATGCTCTGGGGGCCAAACTCATAACGAATTATCAAATATCAAATAAAAACCATAAATTTCTTTGAAAACGAGGTAAAATTTTTAGAAAAACCTTTGTAAAACCTACCACAGAGCCCGATACACCACAACGAGGTGGGTACGGGTCACAAACATACCATACCACATCGTACTATACTTACCATCATCATATACGTGCTTATACATCCATAATACAATTTAAACTATAGGTTCTACTATTCACATTACTACACTTATACATCAAATTTAACATAAAAGACTTTACTCAACAAAATCTGTGCCTCACCTCTGCTCTGCTGAGGACCTGTAACAGTAGGGGATTTAGGGTAGTCTAGGGACTCCCTAACCCCCCAAATACTAAGGGGTTAGCCATTTCTGGTGTGAGTATAATTATTAATCAAATAACAAATTAAAATAGTATAAAGAAAATAAATTAAACTTACGAATGCCCAATTAAAATAAGGCAACCTGAATCTTGAATACAACAACATCGTCAATACAATGACATATCAACTACTCTGCCAAACTTGCATTCAACTATTTAATTATTCATAACTTCCCACATTTCATAATACACTTCACATCAACCTCGTATATATATACATACTTATCTTACATTCACCTAATACGAATATTCATCTTTCCACACTTATCGTTATATCAGCATTTCACTATTTATATTAATATATCTACATGATGTTATTACATCATTTCTCCAACTCTATTTAGCCATGCGTTTCGTTTACTTATGTTATGTCATCAACACACACATTCATCCTAAAAGTTGTGCCGAGGCAGGTAGTTCCCACCATTTCCACGGAAATAGCAGGCGAGTAGTTCACCGACACACTTCCAAGGTACACAAACTCATATCACAACATACTTTCTTTAATAACCATTTTCATACCCAATCTCATAATACAGGTATTTATTTTATTGTGTTATAAAAAGTATCACATCATAAACATATGCATCGATTCTCATAATACCACCTTCCTTCATGTCTTATGACATAATTACCACATCTCATTGCCCATGCGATTTACTCACATTTCATCACATCATAAACACCTCATTAATTAGAATACTTATACTCATTGCATCAAAACCATGTTTTATAGCTCATTCACATCTCATTATATCACTCTAGTAATTTCTCTTTCTTATAAACAATAAATATTATTATCATTTTCACTTAATCTCCAAACACAATCTGGGGTCACAACATATCACACCCCATAGCCGATAGCTTGGATAATAATCACCGCACCTCAAACACACAGTTTGTGTAATATCACATCACATCTCAAGCCGATAGCTTGGTTATTAATTCACTTCAATCACTCATCATCTTCACTTTATTTAACTCTTCATTTCCACTAATCATTACCACTATCATACCAACTCACCCTGCGAATTATGTCAAGGCAGGTAGTTCCCACCATTTCCACAGAAATAGCGGGCAGGTAGTTCCTTGACACAATTCCAAGGTACAACTCACATCAACTGTATTTTACTTTAATGATCACACACATAATACAATTACTTCGTATTATTCATGATAACACATATCTTTTATTATTATTGTTTTCATCTTAAATTAACCACGTACTGCATTTATCACTTCTTTTCATACACTAACTCATAACTCATTTTCTTTCACATTTACTTCATTCACAACTACTTTCTTTCTCATCCACAATTCATGTTTCACTATCTACTTTCTTTACTATCCCATTTATTATTAACACTTATTTATTCTTTATTCTCAACTCATAATATACTTACTTCACTATTTCATTTCAGCTTATACCAAACACTTCTCTTTTTCATTCACAATTCATATCATATTGATTTTACCCTAGGTCTATTCTAGAGTTTCAATTCTCTCTCAGGTCTACCCTGAGGTATCATATCTCTCTCCGGTCCCACCGGAGGTATCTACTCTTCCAGGTCTACCCTGGGATATCATCTCTCTCTCCGGTCCCACCGGAGGTATCTACTCTCTCTGGTCTATCCGGAGGTATCTGCACTCCTAGGTCTATCCTAGAGTATCATATCTCTCTCCGGTCCCACCGGAGGTATCTACTCTCTCCGGTCTATCCGGAGGTATCTGCACTCCCAGGTCTATCCTGGGGTATCATATCTTTCTCCGGTCTATCCGGAGGTATCTACACTCCCAGGTCCATCCTGGCGTATCAACTCAAGTCAACCGAACTTATTGCCATTAACATTTTCTTTTCATATTATCACCACCCTTTCAATGCATCACACAAAAGAAAATATCACTGTAATTAATATATAAAATCATCACATCATAATATTACACATCACATCTGTACTGTATTATTTATTTGATCATTACCTCACACATCATGAATATATCATACTATTTATTATCTCATTCCCACACGTTTGCATAAGCCCAGTAGGTTAACACATCACAACACCATATACACATAGATATATATACACAATACATTAGCATCACCCTTAATATTTAAAACCACATCAATCCACCATATACCGACATCCTTATATACATATAACTCACCCCCATATATATAACTAATTTATCGTCTGTAAATTTATATCAATACACAAGACGAATATTTCATCGTCATATCGCATACCAACACCGAACACTAATTTCCCTTTACACATACACCTTATTCTGGGACTCATACCAATCATTCAAATTATACTAAAATTTTCTTAAAACAACAGGTATATAAATATTTTCATACTCACCTCATAGCCCGGAAAGCCTCGAAGCATCACTTCTCCATCCGGCACACGAAGCCATTAACATTTCCTATTATCAAGTTTCAAAGCAATTAAGGCTCACAACATCCAAATCAACCACAGAAAATAATAACACTATTTCTAATATCACTCAGGCGTTTTATCAAACGTCTGGGATGCACACGTGCATCGCACGTAATATTTAAATTCCTACGGGATGTTTATCCCCCAAACAATTTCTAAAATCACCCCCAACTTATTATAATAGTTCTACTAAAATTCTACTACTATAAAGGAGATAATATATATATATATAATGCTCATTTCCAAACCCAAAATCCTAATTTATTAGCAACTTACAAATTCCTCAATAATTTCCCCATTTCTTAACCCTAACATCAAAATAAACTACTAACCAACTTCATATTCCATTACTAAGCAAAATAAATTAAAAGCACATAAAAATACACAAATAAATTCAAAGGGATATACCTCCACTAATTCCTTTCTCCAAATCGACTCCGCCATGAGCTAGAGCACCCTTCAATTAGCCTACCCTCCGAATTAATTTGAAGAAGACGAAGAAAAGGGGGGAATTTGGCAGGGGAAACCTTCGGCCGGGGAAACCTTCGGCCCGAATGGGTGGTTCGGCTGGGTGTTTGGGGTCGGGATCAGAAAAAAGAAAGAAGGAAGAAGAAGTAAGAAGAAGAAATGGGAAAGGGTTAGTTTGGTAATAAATATTGTAATAATAATAATAGTAGTAGGGTATATTTGCAGATAAGCCCTCCAAATCCGAAATATTACAACTAAACTCCAACACTTTTCTATAATAATAATACAAACAAGACACGTATATTAAATTACCTTATAATAATTTCCCAAAATTATAAAATAAAATAAACTATATTTCCTCACATAAAATCTCAACTCTTAACTCTAATATAACAATAATACCAATCTACCACAAATATTCATACCAGTATCAATATTTAAATAAAATATACCAAAAATAATTTTCACCACTCAAAATATATAAAAACAGACATTTTCGATATTTTAAAAATTCGAGGTGTTACACGTGGGTCAGATACTCACAGAATATCAAGATCTTACATTTGTCACCATAGTAGGATTTCACAATGAGGGTCTGAATCCTAATGAGGAGTACGTTAAGGGCTTGCCCTTGGACCTGTATAGTATGAGATGTATAGAATCCGAACAAGTGTGAATTAGTGTGAATTGTGGGCATTTGTTGCTTTTTTGGATACTTATTTTATGTCATTATTTTGTTCATTTTGACTTCTGTTTTAAGACATACTTATACACTTAGATTAGATTTACTTTATGTTTTTATTTATCATTGACATCATTGCTTTTGTTTTGTGCATCAAGTTTATGATTGTTAAAGTTGAGAATCGCTGTACTATAGCATTGCGTCAGTTGCATTTAACTAACGTGCCCGCAATTCTCAAGTTTGCTGAACTCGGATTAGCAAGCAGTGTGGACATGAGTTTTAGTGTCGAAGGATGTTGCAAAATTGTAGATTTTGATGATACAAGATGTATTATATATGTGTATTTCCGCTGTACATTGTAAAGAATAATGTTATAATGAAAAAGTTTTAAATTCCTTATATTTTTGTATGAAATTGAAGTAAGATCCTGTTGGTGCTACGAATAATCCATGTTTGAAATTTGGGGCATTACAGAATGGTATTAGAGCGAACTTCAATAAGTAGGACAAAAATTATAAGGAAACAAAACTAGGGTGGACATTAGATGTGTGATTTTCAGTTTTGAATCATGAATGTTAAAAGTTATTGAACTTGCATTCATGAAACTCTTCTCGTATACATTGATGTGATATTGTATGCGAGCATATTTTCTTTTGTATCATGAGTGTTGTGCTTGGTTTTAACCTACAATCATGATACCTTGTACGTAGACTAACTTTTCACTTTTATTTTTTCGTGTATTTTCCTCGTGGTACTTTTCATCTTTAACGCTTAATATTTTTTTTCAAAGAATTCTTTTCTTTTCTCAATTACTTCGATATTTATTATTTTATCTACATTCCTTAGTCTTAATCTTTTTCCTTCTTAATGTTTGTCCTGCTTATTTTTATGCGCTTTTACGTTACTATTTTATTTTGCTATTACTTTTAGGTATTTTATTAAGTTTTAAATTACTATTTATTAAATTATTATTGCTACTATTATTTTATTTCATTACTATTTCTATTATATTTTAAATTTTTGATTTTTGCATATTTGTATTCATTTTATATATGCTTTGATTTTACGATACTATATTTTCCATTATTTATATTGTCTTATTTATTTCAGTATATTTTTAACAAGATTGAAATATTTTACTTATATAAATATGTTATACTTCTACACATTATAAATATTCTATTATTACTATTTCTGTTTTTATAGCTTATATTCAATACTATTGTTATTACTTATTATTTGCTAATTTTTTGTTATATTTACTCTTCACTATTAATATATACTTATTAATTTTATTACATTATTTTATTATTTTCATCCTTTTACTTCTATTTTTATATCACTAATATCAAAACATAACATCATACTTAATTAAGCATTCAATGTCCAAGTACATATGGAAGATTACATCATTCCATTTGTAATATCCCTGTTGGATATTATATTTGTATTATAATTATTTTAAAAATTAAAATATTTTTATGGAAATTATCTAGTTTTATTAATAGAAACTTATCTGTATATATATACTAGTAAGTATGTATATGTATTGTATCGGTTTTGTGCACTTGTACAAAATCCTGTAAAATGCGTTTTTTGAGAAAATATCTGTAAAATCTCGGGCTAATATTAAAAATTATTATTTTATTATTATTTTATATTTATTTTTAGAATTGAAATAATTTTGGTGGATTACCCGGTTTTGTTAATAAACATTATATATATATATATATATATATATATATATATATATATCTGTATTGTATCAAAATGGTACTGTAATCTTCCGAGCCGGTAATAAAATTATTTTTTTATTATTATTACTGAATTAAAATATTTTTGGTAGAGATTATTCATTTTAACTAATAAAAATTATCTGTATAGACAGATATATGTACGTATATATATTGTATCGATTTCGTACGTTTGTACGAAATCATGTAGTATGTGATTTGGAAAAATAGCTCTTATTTTTTATCAATCATGATCAAAATGGAGGATAGGGAGTAGATTGGGTGTTGATTGCAATTTTAATTTGCAAATTGAACATCAAATTGTTGAACCATGAGAAAGAGAACACTTGTCACTCTTCTCAACCACAAACTCCACTCCCTTCTCCTATAAACCACCCCCCCCCCCCCACCCCTTTGGCCGGACTCAACCCTAGAGCAAAGCCCTCTTTCCATTTTGTTCCTCCATCTCACTCTCATCTCATTCTTCCTCTTCTTGTTTTGTTTTAAACTTAGAAAAAAAATTGAGAAGAAAAGAAAAGAAAAGAGAAACCAAAATCAAAAGAAAAGAGTGGGTTGATTTCATGGCGTGTTCTCGAGAGGAGAAGCAAGAACAAGGAGCAAGAACAAGGAGGAGAAGTAAGCTAGCAAGTTCTTCCTACAAGTTTGGGTGGGGGTTTCTGTTTGTTGTAGTGATTATTATTGTTATTATTGCTAAAAAATTCATGAACTTGAACTAAATCATGTGCATTGGACTAGAATAAAAGGCATACAAATTGAAGAGGTAGAACTCAAATAGAACACTATAGAATCGATCTTAAACTAGTATGTAGTTAGAATTAATTACTTGTGTTAAATTTGGAATTTTTGACTCCAAATTAATTTGAGTGGTTCTCATATGTGCTATTATCATGCTCTAATTTTTATAGAATTTTCTGGGTTAAATAAATTGTTTCCCCAAAACAGGGAGTTTTGCAACAAAACTGCTGTTTTGGTTGATTCGACTTATGTTTAATGGACTAGATTTTGAGTTCCTTACGGAATCTGAAAAAGTGTTCAACTAGAAAGTCTTAGTGGATGTTCTCTCCTTTCCAAATGGCCAATTTTGTTAGATTCCGATAAGTATTGCAAAAGTTATGAGCTTTACAAATCTCAGCAGCCAGCCTTTTGGCCGAAGCTCGCTGTCTGGATGGTTCAAAATTTTTGCACCTCTTATTGATTGAATATGAAAAAGTGTTCAACTAGAGAGTTGTGTCAGATGTTCCCTTTCCAAAATGACCAATTTTTTTATATTCCGATAAGTATTGCAAAAGTTATGAGCTTTACAAATCTCGGCAGCCAGCTTTTTGGCTGAAGCTCGCTGTTTGGATGGTTCGAAGTTTTTGCACCTCTTATTGATTGAATCTGCAAAAGTATTCAACTAGAGAGTTGTATTAGATGTTGTCCCCTTTTCAAAATGGCCTATTTTGTTAGATTCCGATAAGTATAGCAAAAGTTACGATCTTTGCAAGTTTCAGCTTTTGCTGTAACTTTTGCTGTGCTTTTGTTGTTTTGAATTGTGTTAAAAGAGCTAGATTTTGACTTCCATTCAGAATCTGAGAAAGTTTTTTAACTAGGAATTCGTAGTAGATGTTATTAGATTTCCAAAATGTCCTATTTTTTTAAATTCCGACGAGTATAGAAAAAGTTATGAGCTTTGGAAGTTTCAGCTTTTGGGTTGTCCTTGTTGCTTTTTGTATTGTGTTTAAGGAGTTGGATTTTGAGTTCCTTATGGAATCTGAAAAAGTGTTCTACTAGAGAGTTGTAGTAGAGGTTCTCACCTTTCCAAAATATGTTATTTGGTTAGATTTCGATAAGCGGAGTAGGAGTTATGACCTTTACAAGTCACAGCAGCTAGCCGTTTCGCTAAGGTTCGCTGTTTGGTTGTTCGAAGTTTTTGGACCTCTTACTTACTGAATTTGGAAACGTTCTCAAAGAAAGAGTTGTAGTAGAGGTTCTCAACTTTCCAAAATGTCCTATTTGGTTAGATTCCGATAAGTGGGATAGGAGTTATGACGTTTACAAGTCACAGCAGCTGGCCATTTCAGCTGAAGCTTCGCTGCTTAGATTGTTCGAGGTTTTTGTACCTCTTATTAACTTAATCTGAGAAAGTTTTCAACTAGAGAGTTGTAGTAGAGGCTCTCACCTTTCCAAAATGTCCTATTTGGTTAGATTCCGATAAGCAAAGTATGAGTTATGACTTTTACAAGATTGACAGCAGCTAGCCTTCTGGCTGAAGTTGCTACCTAGATTGTTCAAAGTTTTTGTACCTCTTATTGACTTAATCTGAGAAAATTTTCAACTAGAGAGTTGTATTTGATGTTCTCATCTTTCTAAAAAGTCTAATTTTGTTGAATTCTGATAAGACTAGCATGATTAATTGCTTCTGGGGTATTAGAAGACTTTTAAGTTGCTTTTGTGTATAAAAGATCAAGTTTTGCTAGTAGCATGTTACTTTGCTTCTAGGTTGTTAGAAGACTTTTATGGTTGCTTCTATATGATTCATTTGTCGCATACATAGCCAGTTGGCTCGTATGTAATTCGTTTGGCTCATACGTAGCTGGTCGGCTCGTATGTAAGTTGTTTAATTCATATGTAGCTTATTAGCTAGTATGTAGTTATTGTACTCGTCTAGGATGATATCATTGCCCTAGGAGCCATCCATTACCAAGACGTGTATTTATTTTACTCCTTGTGGACTGTGGACGAGTCACCCCTCGTGCACCGTCAGATCTTAATCGGTGTAGTTTGATCGCGGGCAAGGAGTATAGACAGAATCCAAGTTCTGGTCAGTAGCATGCGAATACGTTCGTATTGCCAGGGTCTTGGATCGATAGGCTATGAATAGGTTCCTTAGGAATTCTGGTAAGTCTAGGTTGAGAACCTAGTAGAGTTATCTTGCGAAGTCTAACTTAAGACCTAGTATGTTGTGTTAATACTGTTGTCATCCCTCGGATTGTTTAGGGTTAGTGATATCGTTAGGGTAGTAACTTATGGCTATTACTACTTAACCCTTATTTATTATCATTTTCGCCGAAGGAAAAGAGTTGGTATTAAGGGTGATACCTTATGATCCGACCTGTTCTATAGGCAACACTAGGTGGTGTTATTGGTGGTACCTTTCCTGTCAAAGGGATACGGTCTGTGCCTTCCCACGAGTTGGGAGCACAGGATCCGTATCTGGTCTGTTAATTTCTGAACTACCATGATAAGGGCGGGAGAGATTCCTGCTGGAGATAGGGGATGGACCCCCAGAACTCCGTCATGCTCTATATCAAGAAGGGCGAACAAGCCATAGACTACGGTCTATCTGCTAGGCGGCCACAGGGGATGCTTCGGGCTAACCTGTGCTGTGGATACCCTGCATTCGTCAGATTTTTGAGTGAGGTCTGGTATGCCAGGCAATAGTGGCAAACGGAGACACAACTATATGACTGCGAATGGCAGGATTAAACCGTTTCAGGGCAACCTCATCAGTCACGTTGTATCTTCAGAAACAAGTTGAGTACAAGAGTAGAATTCATAGCGCGGGTTCAAATCCCTATATATGAAGAAACGGTTTGATATAGGGCATATGTAGTATGGGATGCATACTGTTCCGGAGACTTGCTTGCATTAGAATAAGTGCATCATTGCATTAGTTAATCTTGCATTAGAGTCTAAGTCATAGCATACACTGACACATCAGTTATATATACATTTTTCTCTTTTCATCAATTTGTTTGTTTAAAGTTGAGAATTGCTGCTAGTCATCAGCCTTAAAGCATCAGTATATGTATTGACGTCTCCACTTCAATGGGTACTGGATTGCAAAACTACAAGTACAGGATTCAGGAAGATTCAAGGCAAGAGGAGCAAAGTATTGACTTTATTTCAATTGTAACAACTATTGTAAATTTATTTATGTTGAGAAACATCCAAATGAAAGTACCAAGTGTTATATATTATTCATTGTACTCTGATATAATTTTTATTGAAAGTTTCTAACACTTCGGCTTGTATGGCATTATTATAATACTGATGTAATGTATTGCAGTTTTATAACATTCGGACTTGTAATACATTTGTGTTGAATAAAAAGTTTTAAATTTTCCTATTTTCTGTGTATTGTGGCTAATTGAAGGAAAAGATTCTGTCCTATGTCACGATTTCTCAGTGTATGGAAATCGGGGCGTTACAGAGTGGTATCAGAGCCGACTTCAATTTACAGTCCAACACAGTAGGAAAATTAACCTTGGATGCCTTTTAGGAGTCAGGGTTTCAGCTAGTTGTAGACAATTATAATTCATATTGTTGTTTCTTTCAACTTATGTTTTATAATTTTTCTATACCTTGACTAATTCCAGTATATATGTGTTTCAAGGATGGTATTCGAGGATATCCTAATCGAGGATGTGTGGATGGAAGAGAGTGAGCCGATTTCGATGGATGATCTAATGATCTCGAGCGAGGAGCTGAAGGAGGTTCCACTACAAGCTAACCTCAAGACGGACTCGCCTTCACCACCACAGGGGCTAAGTGTGGATCAACGCACAGCGGTGGTAGCCAGCATACATTAGGAAATAAAGAAGCTGAGGAAGTACAGGACCAAGGAAGGTCGTCAAGCTAAGCAACTGGGTGATGCTTGCAGAGCTATATTAGCAAGCCTAGTGGAGGAGCGGGAACACTTTAATTCCAGATTGGCACGACTATAGCATGAATGGGAGCAAGTCCAGGAGACCACCAAGTTTGTAGTATGCTATTTTTGTAAGGAGGTTGGACACAAGAAATCAGTATGTCCACAACTACAAAGAAAAAGATCTGCACTAGCATCAAGGTTCGAGAACCGAGGTCAGAAGCAGAAGATTCAAAAAATGGAGGGCAAATTTGGAGGCGCCAAGCCAGGAAGTTGTTTCCTATGTGGTGAGCAAGGTCATTTTATGAACCAGTGCCCAAGGAAGGACCCTCAGATAGATACCCGTGTCTGTTAAAAATATGGGGAGATTGGTTATATCCGACCAGATTGTCCCCAGTTTTATAAGAGTAGCAGCGGATCAACCCCGAAGATGAAAAGGAGCCTGTTCGCTAAGAGTAAGTGTTCACACTTACTAAAGGCAAGTTGAAGAAGGTGATTAGCCATTACCAGTATGTGCATATGGAGTTGCAACTAAGTTTAAAAGTTGTATTTGAAATTTATTTTAGACTAAGAAGTAATATATGATGTAACACTTTTTGTAACCGAATGGATTTATATATATATATGAAATACAGGCAACTGTTTTGTTCAAACTTAGTTCATCATATTCTTTTGTCTGAATTATTTTTTAAGAAGTTGAGATGTGTGCGGAAGGAAACTCTAGATTTGGTTTTATTGATTACACCATCTAGAGCAATCCTCATTGCAGATTTATGCTATAAGGGCTGTAAACTCCAAATCGGAAGAAAGACTCTAAGTATAGGATTTGTTTGAGTTGGGCCTAGTAGGAAAGACTCTAAGTATAAGATTTGTTTGAGTTGGGCCTAGTAGGAACGGAAGAAGGGCACGTTGAGCATTTGACTGTAGTTCAGAACAACTACGGGAGCATCAACTTTGTGCAAAATGTCAAAGTGAATGTTGGATGTCTGAAGTGACATTTGTAGGTCATGTCCTATCCTAAGGAGGGAGTAGCTACCAAACCGCAAAAGATCGAGGTAGTGAAGTATTAGCCTCAGCCAAAGATCGTGAAGGAAGTAAGAAGCTAAATGATGAGGTCAGGCAAGCCAGTATTGAAGTGATTACTCAAGATTGAAGCTCAATTTTGCCACGATGGAATCTGCAACCGTGTAACACCCCGAATTCCAAATACAACCGAATTCGAGTTCCACAGGATCTTTTCACTTCACTTCGTACAATTTTACAAGGAAAATAAAACTTTACTTTACATCAGAGTTACATTTACATTAACTTTATACAGCGGAAGCAATTTTACAACAATGAATGAAATACAACAACACTTGAATAATCTTAAGCATCAATTTCTCCTTAGTTCTTTTCATGTGCTTTATCCTGCATGGAAACTGTGGGCACGTCGGTTCATTCAACTGACGAAATATTATACACAGCCATCATCTCTATGCCGAAACCATATAACGATTCTCAATACTTAACAAACCACAAACTTGTTCACAAACAAGGCTAAGGGGACTATCCTATTGATGTCGTGTTGTGAATGTGCACTTAGTCCTTAATGCAATTATTTATGTTATATGATACTAATGCGCACTTGTTCAAAGTCTATGCAGCCCATACTACATAGGTCCGAGGGCAAGCCCTTAACCGTTCTTCATCTTATAGGGTTCAATCCCTAGCCATGAATTAGTCTACTACTGTAACTATGATAAGTATCCTAGATGTTCTATGACCTACGAACTCACGTCTAGGCGCTCTGGAGAGAATCCCAACGCACTGACACATGACTCATCATGCAGGCATCCTGTGATAATTCACCCCCTATCATAGACATGACACCACCTGCAGTTACCAAACATTCCACGAGCATCGCCATCGAGACGGTACTCTGGAGCAGTATCCACGTCCTACTCATGACGCATCATGGGACATCCTGTGAATACTCTCACGCCGCCAATCCAATGACCCTCATACTCATATTTTTCTCTTACTTTCATCACCTCTTCACTATGTATCTAGTCCTTAATTTAATTGAATCATGAACAAAATCAATCCCTTAGGGTTAGTACTCCCACTATACCGGTCTTATTTATTCATTTCACAAGACCCAAATCCTGGTCTTTTCATTTCAAATATCATCTCAACATTTCTTTCATTGCTGGTATGAGGCTTAGCTGCACCCTAGTTCTTAATTTCAACTCATAATTACCACATCGAGTTTTTCATACTCATAAGTTCTCTTTTTCATAATTAACAATAATTTTCATTTCATGTTCATAGCATTCATGTACTCATAATATCCTTCACAACTCATCATGTCATTCAATTTCACTTTCATACACAATCTCATGCATAAACAATATAATTTCATTTTTCTAACTTGTCACATTCCTAATTTATTTTTTTCCACAAAATTATTTTAACAATACTAATTTCACAATTTACATTCTCAATCAATTTCACAATTCACACTTTCAAATTTCCCATTACTAATTCTCATTTATAAACTCCTTAAAACAACCCATTTATTTTTCCTTTATCCAAAAGACAATTTAATTTAACAATTAAAACAAGTCTTTTCTTGCAAATAGCCTCAAATTCTCAATTATACTACACCAAAAGTTATAAAAATTAACTCATTAAGTCTAAATAATTTTAGTAAATTTTTCTATATTTTTTGTCAATTTTAATTTATTTTTAAAACTCAAATAATATTAATTTTCCCCAAAAAAACAACTTTTTTTAAACCAACAGCCCCGTCCGGATTCGAACCCACGAATAGCGGCCACGTAGGCACCCCCAAAGACCACTGCGCCAAAGCACCGAAGCAATATGGAAGGGTTTATTACCGATATGTATTAACTCTCGGGTGTTCGGGACTTTTCAAAAAAAATAAAAGTAAAAGCTCCCACCCTGTATCGAATCTGAGACCAAAGCCAACCCCCTCCTGTGCTACAGTAGAGCCTAAACGCCCTTCGACCAAATGGTCTAAGTGACCAGATTGTCTCACAACTAGCTCGGGTTGGGTTTGATCTAAATCTCAATTCATTTCTAATTTTTCATAATTCTCAAAACGATTTTGTTTCTTTTCTTCTCTTTTGAAAGCAAAATTTTTCAAATTATAACATACATAAAATTACAGTAAACCAGTATTTTTATAATCATTATTTGTTTTATAAAACATGTATTTTGGTCCTACTTTATGTTCTATGTCCATAATTTCGACATTGAGAACAAATCATATTTCTTCATAATTTAGAGTTAGATTTCCACAAAACTACTATATTCCTTTGTTCTTTTACTTTTTAACATCTTACAACATTTTTAGAACAGAAATCTCATCTTTCTACCAGAATGAAACTTTATTTTAGACAATCAACTACACATGATGCATTTAATCACTATTTGTCTCATAAACATAAATTTCTCCACAAAGCATAACTCACAAACACATAGTATGACAACATGAAAGATTCTAGCACTTTAGTTCACCATTTATCAACTAGCAATCATTTTATCAATCATTCTCTAAATTACCATTCCATCTCTAATTTAGCAAACATGGGTCCAATTTCACCTAGTTGTTTCTTAGTAATTTTATCAAATCATTCCTAGCATGGTATCTAGATTTAGAAGCATGAGAAACACCCACCTATTGGAGAAAATAAAATGAAAGCTCCTAGAATCTACTGGAATGCAAGAAAGTGGCCTTCTCCTCCTTGATTGTGTTGTCAAACGTCTCCTCCTTGATGCTAGGTTGGAACCCGAGCCCACCTTGCTCCTTTGATGCTAGTCGGCCTTCACTTGAGGGAACACACACACACACACACACAAGCACACTCTAATCTTTTACTCACTAACACTTCTCAATCTTTTCTCACTTAGTCTTTTTCTCTCTTAATAATTTGTAGTATACAAATGAGAAGAAACTAGGGGTATTTATATACTTTTAGGATGAGAATAGATGGATAGGATTTAATCAAGGAGTTAGAAATCAAGGATCAAGATGAAAAAGGGAAGTTGTAGTAACTTTCATGATCTCATAACCACCCCTCAACTCAACTCCACTCCCCCGCTCTTCTCTAGCCACAACCCGGCCTTCCCTAGGGTGTGCAATGCACACACTAGTGCATGCACATGCCCCAACTAGTGCCCCCTATTAAAAGTGTACATTAATAATTTATTTATTGTCTACTAGTTGTGTCTACCTTACAAGTCATGACAATTAAAAGGATAATTAATTTGTGGGCTTTCAAAAATAGTGGGCTTTTAGACACATGGGTCAAAATAAAATATTTAATTAATTAAGTTGGGCTTAAGTTAGAAAAAGAAGCTTAGGCTTTTAAAATAGGCTTCTAGAAAATAAAGAGAAAGAAAGAAAACAATTGTTTGTTCATATTATAAAAGATAATTTTATAAGAAAACATATATACAAAAATTTGTACGTGCATAACACGTAAAATCAACAATTTCTCATTTAATAAAAATTCAGGGTATTACAAACCGAGTCGAAGTAAGCAAGTCAGAAGGCTTACGCAGGAGATACAGGGATTGAAGCACTGGAGAAACAAGTTGATGAAGGAAAATCTTAGAACATCAGTATGGGTTTCATCACATGATTGCCTAGGAATTCAGAAATGAATGACTCAAGTTGAGTTATTGGGGATCAGTTGACAAGTCTGCACACTTTCTTCCGATAAAGATGACTTAGTCGCTAGAGAAATTAGCGGAAGTTCGCATTGAAGGCGCAAGGAAGCATCGTGGAGTGCCAGTATCAGCGATTCTGACCAAGATTCAAGAGTTACATGTCAATTTTGGTAGAGTCTACAAGCAGCTTTGGGATCAAGGTCGGATTCTTTGGAGAACCAGTTTGGGGAGGAGTCACTTGGGAGCCGGAAAGCCGTATAAGCTTTCTTTCCCCGAGTTATTTAGCGTATGGATATTTTTCAGTTCTCCTGACTAAACGTAGTTCTGAGGACAGAACTATTCTAAGGAGGGAGTATTGTAATATCCCGGTCGGATATTACATTTGTATTATAATTATTTTTAAAATTAAAATAGTTTTATGGAAATTATCTAGTTTTATTAATAGAAACTTATCTGTATATATATACTAGTAAGTATATATATGTATTGTATCGGTTTTGTGCACTTGTACAAAATCCTGTAAAATTCATTTTTGAGAAAATGTCTGTAAAATCTCGGGCTGATATTAAAAATTATTATTTTGTTGTTATTTTATTTTTATTTTCAGAATTGAAATATTTTTGGTGTATATTACCTGGTTTTGTTAATAAATATTATACATATACATATATATATATATATATATATATATATATATATATATATATATATATATATATATATCAGTCTGTATACATCTGTATTGTATCAAAATGGTACTGTAATCTTCCGAGCCGGTAATAAAATTATTTTTTATTATTATTTATGAATTAAAATATTTTTGGTAGAGATTATTCATTTAAACTAATAAAAATTATCTGTATAGACAGATATATACGTATATGTACTGTATCGATTTCGTACATTTGTACGAAATCATGTAGTATGTGATTTTGGCAAAATACCTCTTATTTTTTATCAATCGTGATCTAAAAGGAGGGTAGGGAGTAGATTGGGTGTTGATTGCAATTTAAATTTGCAAATTGAACATCAAATTGTTGAACTATGAGAAAAAGAACACTTGTCTCTCTTCTCAACTCCAAACTCCACTCCCTTCTCCTATAACACCCCCCCCCCCCCCCCCCCCGGCCGGCCCCAACTCTGGGGCAAAGCCCTCTTTCCATTTTGTTCCTCCATCTCACTCTCATCTCATTCTTCCTCCTCTTGTTTCGTTTTAAACTTAGAAGAAAAAAATTGAGAAGAAAAGAAAAGAAAAAAGAGATTAAAATCAAAAGAAAAGAGTGGGTTGATTTCATGGCTTGTTCTTGAGAGGAGCAAGAACAAGGAGGAGAAGTAAGCTAGCAAGTTCTTCCTACAAGTTTGGTTGGGGGTTTCTCATCTCATGTTTGTTGTAGTGATTATTATTGTTATTATTGCTAATAAATTCAAGAACTTGGACTAAATCATGTGCATATGAATTTTTATGGACTAGAATAAAAGGCATAAAAATTGAAGTGGTAGAACTCAAATAGAACACTATAGAATCGATCTTAAACTAGTATGTAGTTAGAGTTAATTACTTGTGTTAAAGTTGGAATTTTGACTAAAAATTAATTTGAGCGGTTCTCATATGTGCTATTATCATGCTCTAATTTTTATAGAATTTTCTGGGTTAAATTGATGGGCAATTATTTTCCCAAACAGCGAGTTTTGCAACAAAACTGCTGTTTTGGTTGATTCGACTTATGTTTAAAGAACTGGATTTTGAGTTCCTTACGGAATCTGAAAAAGTGTTCAACCTAGAAAGTTGTAGAGGATGTTCTCCCCTTTCCAAAATGGCCAATTTAGTTAGATTCTGATAAGTATTGTAAAAGTTATGAGCTTTACAAATCTCAGCAACCAGCTTTTTGGCTGAAGCTCGCTGTCTAGATGGTCCAAAGTTTTTGCACCTCTTATTGATTGAATCTGAAAAAGTGTTCAACTAGAGAGTTATAGTAGATGTTCTCCCTTTTCCAAAATGGCCAATTTTGTTAGATTCCGATCGGTATTGCAAAAGTTATGAGCTTTACAAATCTCCGCAGCCAGCTTTTTGGCTGAAGCTCGCTGTCTGGATGGTTCGAAGTTTTTGCACATCTTATTGATTGATTCTGAAAAAGTGTTCGACTAAAGAGTTGTAGTAGATGTTGCCCCCTTTCCAAAATGGTCTATTTTGTTAGATTCTAATAAGTATAACAAAAGTTACGACCTTTGCAAGTTTCAGCTTTTGCTGTAACTTTTGTTGTGCTTTTGTTGTTTTGAATTGTGTTCAAAGAGCTGGATTTTGAGTTCCATTCGGAATCTGAGAAAGTTGTTAACTAGTAAGTTGTATTAGATATTATTATCTTTCCAAAATGTCATATTTTGTTAAATTCCGACAAGTATAGAAAAAGTTATGAGCTTTGGAAGTTTCAGCTTTTGGGCTGTCTTTGTTGCTTTTTGTACTGTGTTTAAGGAATTGAATTTGAGTTCCTTACGGAATCTGAAAAAGTGTTCAACTATAGAGTTATAGTAGAGGTTCTCACCTTTCCAAAATATCCTATTTAGTTAGATTCCGATAGGCGGAGTAGGAGTTATGACCTTTACAAGTCACAGCAGCTAGTCGTTTGGCTAAAGTTTCGCTGTTTGGATTGTTCGAAGTTTTTGCACCTCTTACTTAGTGAATTTGGAAATTTTCTTAACTAGAGAGTTTTAGTAGAGGTACTCACCTTTCCAAAATGTCCAATTTGGTTAGATTCCGATAAGCAGAGTAGGAGTTATGACCTTTACAAGTCACAGCAGCTGGCCATTTCGGCTGAAGCTTCGCTGTTTAGATTGTTCGAGGTTTTTGTACTTCTTATTAAGTTAATCTGAGAAAGTTTTCAACTAGAGAGTTGTAGTAGAGGTTCTCACCTTTCCAAAATTTCCTACCTGGTTAGATTTTGATAGGAGGAGTAGGAGTTATAACTTTTACAAGATTGACAGCAGCTAGCTTTCTGGCTGAAGTCGCTGTCTAGATTGTTCGAAGTTTTTGTACCTCTTATTGACTTAATCTGAGAAAATTTTAAACTAGAGAGTTATAGTTGTTGTTCTCACCTTTCTAAAAAGTCTAATTTTGTTGAATTCTGATAAGCGTAGCATGTTTAAATGCTTCTAGGGTATTAGAAGACTTTTATGTTGCTTTTGTGTATAAAATATAAAGTTTTGCTAGTAGCATGTTATTTTTCTTCTAGGTTGTTAGAAGACTTTTATGGTTGCTTCTATATGATTCATTTGTCGCATACAAATCCAGTTGGCTCGTATGTAATTCGTTTGGCTCATACGTAGCTAGTCGTATGTAAGTTGTTTTGCTCGTATGTAGCTTATTATCTAGTACGCAGTTATTGTGCTCGTTTAGGGTGATATCAATGCCCTAGGAGCCATCGACCATCAAGACGTGTATTTATTTTACTCCTCATGGACTGTGGACGAGTCACCCCTCGTGCACCGTCAGATCTTAACCGGTGTAGGTTGATTGTGGGCAAGGAGTGTAGACGAAATCCAAGTTCAGGACAGTAGCATGTGAATACGTTCGTATTGCCAGGGTCTTGGATCGATCAGCTATGAACAGGAACCTTAGGGATTCTGGTAAGTCTAGGTTGAGCACCTAGTAGAGTTATCTTGCGAAGTCTAACTTAAGACCTAGCATGTTGTGTTCATACTGTTGTCATCCCTCGGATTGTTTAGGATTAGTGACATCGTTAAGGTAGTAACTTATGGCGATCACTACTTAATCCTTATTTATTATCATTTTCGTCAAAGGGAAAGAGTTGGAATTAAGGGTGATACCTTATGATCCTACCTGTTCTACTGGCCAACACTAGGTGGTGTTATTGGTTGTACCTTTCCTGTCAAAGGGATACGGTCTGTGCCTTCTTACGAGTTGGGAGCACGGGATCCGTATCTGGTCTGTTAATTTCTGAAGTACCATGATAAGGGCGGGAGAGATTCATGTTGGAGCTAGGGGATGGACCCCCGGAACTCCATCATGCTCTATATCAAGAAGGGTGAACAAGCCATAGTCTACGGTCTATCTGCTAGGGGGCCACAGGGGATACTTCGAGCTAACCTGTGCTGCGGATACCCAGCGTTCGTCAGATTTTTGAGTGAGGTCCAGTACGCCGGGCAATAAGGGCAAACAGAGACACCACTATATGACAGCGAATGGCAGGATTAGACCCTTTCAGGGCAACCTCGTCAGTCACGCTGTATCTTCAGAAATAGGTTGAGTACAATAGTAGAATACATGGCACGGGTTCAAATCCCTATATATGAGGAAATGACTTGATATGGGGCGTATGTAGTATGGGATACATACTGTTTCGGAGACTTGCTTGCATTAGAATAAGTGCATCATTGCATTAGTTAATCTTGCATTAGAATCTAAGTCATAGCATACACTGATACATCAATTATATATACACTTTTCTCTTTTCATCAATCTGTTTGTTTAAAGTTGAGAATCGCTGCTAGTCATCAGCCTTAAAGCGTCAGTATATGTGCTGACGTCCCCACTTCAATAGGTACTGGATTGCAAAACTACAAGTACAGGATTCAGGAGGATTCAAGGCAAGAGGAGCAAAGGGTTGACTTTATTTCAATTGTAACAACTGTGGTAAATTTATTTATGTTGAGAAGCATCCAAATGAAAGTACCAAGTGTTATATATTATTCATTGTACTCTGATGTAATTTTTATTAGAAGTTTGTAACACTTGGGCTTGTATGGCATTATTGTAACACTGATGTAATGTATTGCAGTTTTATAACATTCGGACATGTAATACATCTGTGTTGAATAAAAAGTTTTAAATTTTTCTGTTTTTATGTATATTGTGGCTAATTGAAGGAAAAGATTCTGGTTTATGCCACGGTTTTGCAATGTATGGAAATTGAGGCATTACACCATTCACCATTTTGGTGCAACCGGATGTCGAGAGGGCAAATCTGCAACTAAACGTCAATGGAGGCAAACATGCAACCGGATGTCGGGGAGGAAAAATTTGCAACCGAATGTCCAGAAAGCAAACCTGCAAGGCAAATCTGCAACCTGATGTCAAGATGGCAAACCTGCAACTGGACATCAATGAAGTGAACCCACGATGAAGGATATTTTCTCCGTCTTACTTTTTATATGCTATTTCCATTACTACTAATTTTTACTATTTATATTTAATATTTATAATCTATGCTTTTATTTTAATATTCCATCGTTGTCATTTTTCATTTCATTTCCTACTTTTACTAACCTTCACTTTTATATATATCTTCTTATATATATATATATATATATATATATATATATATATATATATATATATATATATATATATATATCTTATATTACTTACCACTATGTCGTTCATTTGTACTAGTTTATACCATTTTATAATGTTTGACAACTTAGCCTATACTACTTCAACTTTATTATTTATAGTACAGTTATACTTATATACACATTTAATTAATTACCTTATTATTTATACTTTTTTGTACATTATCCTATATGCGTTATTTTATTTTCATCTTATATAATTACTGCTTACTATAAATTGTTTTTGCTATCTTCTTCTTATTATTTGTATATATACTTTATCTTTTTATATGTTAGCATTCTTGTATTTTTATACCACTTCATCGTATTTTTATTTTATTGCTAACTTATCTTAAATTTGGTGGCAACTCATATATTATGACTTTTATTATTTATACTTTTATTTAATATTTACATTTTAATTCTTTATAATTAATATTATATATCATTTCAATAATATATTGTTACTTTTACTACTATTTTATGTTGTTTCTCCAACTGCTTATAACTTTCATATTATAGTGTTGTTTCGTCATATAGATTTTACGCTTATTTACATACAATATAATATTATATGTTGATTTTCGTGCTATAGCTGACAACTTATAAATATTTTATATATACTAATCACTATTCTATATATTTAATTTTAAATCCTATATATAGTTATTAAATAACCTTTACAAATAAAACTTTTATAATATTTATATACATCATTAATTTATACTTATCTTATATTGTTTAGACTTTTTAACTAAATTTAACACTCATATATTTTTCAAATTCTTACCCAACAGACATATCTCAAAATGCTATTTGCTTCTCGTAATATATAATCCTAGTTTAGTTTACGATTTTAATCATTCTATTTTTCATGTTTTCTCTTGATTAGCTTCTCTTTCTTTGAATTTTTCAAAATCTTATTAGCCTTTGTTAACTACTTTTCAATTATTATACTCTTCTCAAGTATTTATCAGTTTCTTTATATTTACGATACTTTTTCATTCTGTTTTATACTATCTATTTTTTTTATCATAACGCTTCTCTTCTTATCATAGTTCAATTTTTTTTAAGCTACTTAATACTTATTTACGCTCTTAGTCTATTTATTTTAAAAAAATTCTTACTACATTATAATTTGTCTATACTATGTCAATCCTTCTATTCTTTCTAGTCTTTTGTTCTTAGTCACCTAAATTATTTTACATTTTTACTATACTCTATTAAGCTAAGTTTTTTATTTTATTTTATTATTTTATTTTTTTTTTCTCTCCTTTGTATACCTTATACGTTTACTTTGTACTTTAACTGCGTTAAATTCACTATATTTCTAACTATCTTTGTTCTTAACTCTTTTACGACTTTAGTCATGAATCCCTACATTTTTAGAAAATTATTTTTTTTATCCTTTGTCTTTATTACTCTCTCACTATGATCTTTAATTTTCTTCAAGTATATTATTCATTCTACTTCTTATTACTTTCATCAATTTTGCTTACTAAGCGTATTGATAATTTATTAAAGCATCTATTTTACTATGCTTCTCTTTATCCTTTCCAATTTACTTTGTTTTTCAATTTCTTATACAATGTATTACTTAATTTATAATTTACCATATTGTCTAATACTTAAGCTATTACCATTTTGTATAAAAAGTACTTTCAATCTACATTATCCTTCGCTATCAAATTTCCTTTGTTCTACTCATTTTTCTAGTTTGTTTAATACTTCCATGTTCTTGGTCCTTATTAATCATTCTTGCTTTGTAAACTTGTTAACTTCGTATATCTTATTTGACATTTACATTTTCTTTATTATATATATACTTTGTCTTAAGTCTATATTGTATTCTACATTATGTATTGTTATAATATATTTATTTTTCAAATTATTTGTAAGGTGTGTTCAAGATACAACTTTTACCTTAGCCAGTTCTGATGACAGAACTATTCTAGGGGGGTGTAACACCCCACAAAATTGAGCTATGACAATTTTGCTCCACGTGTATTACATACATTTATTTTATATCGTTACGTGCAATATCTGTAACAATATATTATCAATATTGTATGTATTGCGTATTTCGATTATTTATAAATATTTTCTGTTCTCTCAATTTTATTTTTGTATTTGAATTTATTTTATTTCTACCTTTTGATGCAACTCACATATTAATATTAAACTTTGTGTTTTTACGTGCATTGCACGTGCTTTCAATACACGTGTCAATTACGTATGTATACTTTTTTTTAAAATCGATAAAATGTGTATATTCATATTTTTTGTGCTTAAATTTAATATATAGAATGTTTGATTTTAATCCTTGGTAGAATTAAGTTAAGCTCACTTATCATAAATAAATGTGCTATACACTTATAAAATCCTATACTCTCATATGCATGTATGAAATTAAACAAACTCGTGCATAACCCCACACTCCAAACGGCCAGCCAAGTTTATAGGAGGGAAAAGAAAGATTTTAAATTATGTTAGGGGCTAATGGGTGGTTATATTGGCATCATGGGTAGTTAATATGTTATGTAAATAAAAAGTCCATCTTCATTTCCTCCTCCTTCATTCATTTATAAATAAATAAATAAATAAATAAATAAAAGAGAAAAAGGAGTGAACCACAGGCCACACATTTCTTCATTAGAGAGAGTTGCATTTTGGGAGCTTTACATGGGAGAAGGTTTGGAAGTTTGCTAAGAGCATCAATTGCTAGGGATTCATCGATTGGGTGGGCGTTTCTTAACTTTCTAATTTATTCTTATTAAAATTGCATGTTTGATAATCAAGATAAATTGAGTATTCATGCTTTGATTATTTGTTGATTGTTGTTAGATTATGTGTTGTTAGTTAATTGTTTAAAAGTATGATATGACTAACTTAGAAACGATTCTATGGTTGTTGTCTAGAGTTTTTGTCTCACTTCAAAAAATCATTTCTTCTTATCTAGAAGTAAACTAAAGTTAAAAATTTTATATGAGGCCCCCGTATATTGTCAAGAACATCCCCTAAAAATTTCATAATATTTGGATTTAGTTTTCTATTTTAATAAAATCCAAACTGAGGAATGGTTAACAGTTTGGCTAATTGTTGAAAATTTATACATCTTTCGGATTTTGATCATTTCAGCATCTTATTTACAGTTTTTTAGGAAAATCAAAACTAAGAATTTAAAGTAGACTAATTAACCTTTCTTTAGAGTTTAAGAAATTAAATTTCCATGAAATATGAGATTTTAGGTGATTTTATAAGTATCTAGAGTTACAGTTTTCGGATTCTGAACCGACGGATTTGCAAATAGATTTTTAATAATTAATTAGTAGACTCATTTTAGATTTCATATGAAATTGAAAAGTATCTTAATTTATATGATTTTTGTAAGACCATTGAGTTGGTGTCGAAAGATAGTTGAACATTCAAATAGTCGATTCTATATATAGGTTGTTACCTTGGAAGGAAGTTGATAGAGAAATAGGCTGGGAGTATTGGTTAGTGCATGTGGCTTAGGACCTTTGAGATTGCAGGTTTGAGTCTTGGTGAGCTCGAATTTTATTGTATTTACTGTTTTGAGTATACTGAAAATATAAATTGATTTTTGGGGAAAATATTTTGATGGTAATTTGTACAATCATTTTTGGGTTAATTTCCCCACTGAGATAAATGATTCAACACGTATTTGGTGATTGGATTTGAAGGATTCGAATATAGTTTTTTTAAGAATATTAGTATATTGGAGAATTAAGATTTGACGAAAATTGGTACAAAATATTTTGGATTAAATTTCAAATTTGAATGAACGATTTTGGTACAGATTTTTGGTAATTTGAATTGAATTATTATAACAGGGATGATGTTGATTGAATTGAGACTTTTGAATTCCCAGTATAGCAGTTTGAGAAGTTTTATCTAGTTATTTGAGAATGACTAGTAAGATGGAATGAATAAGAGATGAACTGAGTTAAAGAATGAAATAAATTTGAATGATTATAAAAGAAGTTATGTATAACCTAGAAAGTTTGCAAATTTGGAATGTGTGACTCTAGAGGCTGAGCGAGACCCAAAGTGCCGGCAAGTTGTGTTTTTTATGAAATTTGAGAAATTGCAAATGTGGGCTAATGTTTTCGTGTGTTGATTTAAGTCCGGTAGGGTAAGATAGCTCTAGATAATGTTATCTATGTTCTGAATGTAAGGACAAACACTATATGGAGATGTTACGATGTGACAGAAAACATTGGTAGGGTGGCCTCATATGATTTGCGGTGGGAGATCGTCTCAAGAATTATCGGGTTGTGAGGAAGATATCCAAATTCCCTTGCGGTGTGTAATTTATCTCAAGAATTATCGGGATCGAGGTGACCCTCATGGGGTGTTTGTGTGATGAGGTACCGTATCGCTTGCGGTGTGAGTTTCATCTCCAGAATTATCGGGGTGTGAGGAAGGTATCCAAAATTACTTGCGGTGGGAAAATGATTCTCAAGGATTACTGGGGCGTGGGCCTGATATGCACAGAATATCTAGATATTACATTAGTTACCGTAGTAGGATTTGATAACGAGGGATTGAACCCTATAATGAAGAGTACGTTAAGGGCTTGCCCTCGGACCTATGTAGTATGAGATACATAGAATCTGAACAAGTGTACATTAGTGTGCATTTGTTGCTTTCTTGGATATTTATTTTATGTCATTGTTTTATTCATTTTGGTTTATGTTTTAAGGCATACACTTATAAACTTAGATTATATTTACTTTCTGTTTTTATTTAACATTGTCATCATTGCTTTGTGCATCAAGTTTATGATTGTTAAACTTGAGGTTCTCTGTATTATAACATTGCGTCTGTTGCATTCAATTTACGTGCCCGCAGTTCTCAAGTTTTGCAGGACTCGGATTAGCGAGCGGCGTGGACATGAGTTTTGGTGTCGAAGGATGTTGCGAAATTGAAGATTTTGATTATTCAAGTTGTACTGTATATATATATTTCCGTTGTGCATTGTAAAGAATAATGTTATAATAAAAAAGTTTTAAATTCCTTATATTTTTGTACGAAATTGAAGTAAGATAATGTTGGTGATACAAATTACCTATGTTTGGAATTCGGGACATTACACGGATGAATCAAATCGCTCATCTCACCATCTCATATTATTATTATTATTATTATTATTATTATTATTATTATTATTATTATTATTATTATTATTATAACTATTATTATTATTATTATTAATTATTATTATTATTATTATTATTATTATTATTATTATATTGTCACGCCCCGTTTTCCAAAAATACGGAATACAAGTACATGACATTGGCCCAGCGAATGACTAACATCACCCGTAAGTTGTTTATCCGATCAACTCAGCAATATAATCAATACAGAACAATTGCGCAGCCAATAATAATAATCTCATGAACAATAAAACTTGGAATGAAGCAATAAAAATATCCAAATACAATAATAATCCAACATCTGGAACAATAATAAAATCCGGGACATAAGCCCAATACAATAATAAATCCTAAACACACTAGTAACAAGTCTCAATACAATAAGTTCACCAAAAATAACATTCAATCATAAAGTAATAGTTCTTTAGAAAGTTTGCTCTCCAATTTCTGCAGGCAATTCTCCATCAACACCTGTAAACACTTCATCTAAAAAGAGGTGAAAAAATGTCCTTAGATCAAGTCGTGAACAGTAAGTACAGAAAGCAAGGAACAATGGAATAACGGTATAACAATGAGTTCAATGGATCAACAGGAATCAATAACATGGGACAATAACAATAATCAATATCATGGTAATCGATGTAATAGCTATAAACAATGATTCAATATTCGATAACAATAATCAATGATTAATATCAATAATACTTAGCCAATATTCGATATCAATAGGAACAATGATGAACAATATACAATGTTGATGTCGTGTAAATCCTTATGTCTATTAATCATTTTAATCCTAACTAATACACGTATTACTGTGTCCGATATGTTCCATACCACAGGTTCGATGCATACAATCAATTTCGTTTAGACTCTAATGGTAAATTCTATAGATCATGTGTAGGTACGATAATCACTGATACGATACAATATTGTTGAACAATTCATTATAATGATACACTGATACACTGATTAACTTATTCACAAGTTCACGAGTTCACGGGTTCACAGGTTCACGAGTTCACGGGATCACGAGTCCACGGGTTCACGAGTTCACAAGTTCACGACACGAAAGATTGGGGTTTTGTAGTCAGCGCTCCACAATCAATCGATAAATATTGGCCGACACAATCACTATATTATTCACTGTTAGATCCTGTAGGCAAGGCAAATAACAAACCACAGAGAGTCAATCACAGCCAAACACAGCGATATATCCTGGTTCGGTCCTCCCGATCTACATCTAGTCCCCAAGCAACCCTCTTGAGATTTTTCACTATTCTTGAAAAAGTATAAGAATACTCTACGGTCTTTGACAACAACAATGTCAAATCCGTAGACCTCTCTCACCACTAGAGAGAGCAAACCCACTCTGCACCCTAGAGTGAAACCGACTCTAAAACCAAGAGTCCTACTCTCCAACCGAGAGGACCACTCTCACAACCTGAGAGTGAAAACAACAACAAAAAATTGAGTTTACAACAACCTATAGCCTTGTGTGTGATAGAGCTTTGTGTAGTGGCTATTAGGTCAACTTCTGAATTCAGTCTAAAACGAAATCAATGTTATATTAGAGTGAAATTTAGAGAACCAAGTCTTAGAGAGTTTGTATGCTTTTGAAACACTTGAAAACAAAAAACTTGAGAGTTTAAAGAATGCTTAGGAACTTTTTCCAAATGATTCCTATACTCTATTTAAAGAGTAAGAATCAAGGAACGTTGTAAAACAGTTCCATAAACCGTAATAAAACGGATATAAAAGTTTTGAATTTGAAAAACAAGTTTTAAATTCAGAAATCTGTCAGAACGGCTTGAACAGTCGACTGGGTTGCCATAATGAGTCGACTGGCCAGAGCTTGTATGGGTTCAGGCAGCTTCGTACTATGACAGTCGAATGGTTCCACGGAGTGGTCGACTGGTACCCATATAGCTAAACTTATTCAAGCCTGTTTTGACATTTTGATTATGTAAAACACTCAGATTATTTAAACTATGTGTGAGTGTGTGTGTGACAAGGCTATTACAAGTTTCTAAGACTCAAAGAAAAGAAAATAAAATATTACAAGACACTTTGTTTAAACATTTGAAGCACTTTGAATCCTGTCTTGAACTTGAGTCTTTCTCTTGAGCTTGAGCCTTTGTCTTGATGTCTTGAAGCTTGATCAATGACTTTTGAAAGCTTCATCAGTTTGTGTTGCCTTTGTGTATTTCACCATGGTATGACTTTGGTACACTCTGCAAGAGATATGTGGTAGAACAACATTGTATTGTGTTGTAGTCATCAAAACCAAGAATCATCATTCTCCCCTTTTTTGATGATGACAACACAATAACTTATAATAATAACAATATACATAGCAAGATGTTACACATAATTTAAAGATATACAAATGTGAAATAAGCTCCCATTAAATAATGTACAATATAGAAAACATGCACAAAAACAAAAAATATAAACACAAAAAACCATATAAACCACAAAACCATATTTTTCTCCCCCTTTGTCATCAACAAAAATATAAGGAGGAAGGATACATCATAAAGAACAAAATAATTCTTCTCCCCCTGAGATTTAAAAGTAGGTTTGAATGAAGGGTCGAGATCGAAAAGAGAGTAAAAGAAAGTGAGAGAGATGCCTCAGTTAAGTGACGATTCGGAATCAGAAAAACCAAACTAATGTCGCGACAGTCGACTGGTTTTGATATCGATCGACTTAGTCAAGAGAAAATTAAACCAAACGAAACATCAAGTAAAACTTCTGTCAGTTGACTGGTTACTGATACAGTCGACTGTCCAGAACACAAAATTTAGCCAAAATATGGACAACGAAAATACTTTATAAGTCGACTGAAAAAGACGTTTAAGTCGACTTAAACAAAATAAATTTTCAAGAAATGTCATGAAAACAACAAGTTCCTAGTTCTCTTCTAAAGTTGATAAAAGTGTCTTCTGTAAGTGGTTTGGAAAATATATCTGCTACTTGTTTATCAGTAGAAATAAAATCCAAAATTATATCTCCCTTTAAAACATGATCACGTAGAAAATGATGTCGAGTATCAATATGTTTTGTGCGTGAGTGTTGAACCGGATTTTTAGATAAATTAATAGCACTGGTATTATCACACATTATAACAGGTTTTGAAAATAAAATACCATAATCTAATAAAGTTTGTTTCATCCACAAAATTTGGGCACAAGCTAAACTTGCAGCAATATATTCAGCTTCTGTAGTAGATAGAGATACCGAATTTTGTTTTTACGTCACCAAGATTCTAGTGAATGTCCCAAAAAGTGACAAGTTCCACTAGTAATTTTACGATCAGTTTTACTACCAGCAAAATCAGCGTCACTATATGACAAAAGTTGAAAATTATCGGTGCATGGATAAAACAAACCATTTTCATACGTGCCTTTAATGTCTCTTAAAATACGTTTCACAGCTTTTAAGTGAGATTCTTTGGAATTTGACTGATATCTAGTACACAAACATACACTAAACATAATATCTGGTCTACTAACAGTTATATATAAGAATGAGCCAATCATACCACGATAGAGTTTTTGGTCGACACTCTTACCTAAATCATCTTTGTCAAGTATAGTAGTAGTAGCCATATGTGTGGTCTTACTACTAGTGCTATCCATGCCAAACCGTTTGAGTAATTTCTTAGCATATTTTCCTTAATTAATAAATATGCCATTTTGTGACTGCTTTATTTGTAGTCCAAGGAAATAATTGAGTTCACCCATGTGACTCATCTCAAACTCATTTTTCATGGTATTAGAAAACTCTTGACAGTGATTACCATTAGTAGATCCAAAAATTATGTCATCTACATATATTTGTATGATTAGAATATCTGTCTCTATTTTCTTAATAAACAAGGTAGTATCTGCTTTACCTATCTCAAAACCAGTTTCTAAGAGATAAGTTTTTAACCGATCATACCAAGCACGAGGTGCTTGTTTAAGACCACTTCAATTTTAAAACGTGGTTTGGAAATTGTTCATATTCGAAACCTGGTGGTTGCTTAACATAAACATCTTGCTTAATAAATCCATTCAAGAAAACACTTTTAATATCCATTTGGAAAAGTGTAAAATTCATAAAACACGCAAAAGATACTAAGATCCTAATTGATTCTAGTCTAGCAACAGGAGCATATGTTTCATCAAAATCGATTCCTTCTTCTTGATTATATCCTTGAGCAACTAATCTAGCCTTTTTCCTAACGACTTGTCCTGATTCATCTAACTTATTCTTAAATACCCATTTAGTATCAATTATAGTATGATCAGGATGTCGTGAAACTAGATCCCATACATCATTTCTTATAAATTGGTTAAGTTCATCTTGCATGGCATTCATCCAAAATTCATTCTCACAAGCTTCTTGTATATTCTTCGGTTCAAAATCCGACAAGAAAGCCGTATGAGAAATCATGTCAACATAAGATCTTGTTTGAATACCACGTGAAATATCACCAATTATTAAGTCATGAGGATGATCTCTAACTTCAACAAACGCTTTTGGTAAAGTTTGAGTTATCACAGCAGGATCAGTCGACTTAACAAGTCCATCAACCGACTGATTCACATCAGTCGACTTGAGATCCTTATCAGTCGACTTATCTAGGGTAGTTTGCTCTAGTGATTTAATAACGTTATTTAAAGGTGATAAATCAATTTCATCATCTTCAATAATAGTAGATGAAGGCAAGGATTCATCAAATGAAACATGTATAGATTCTTCAATAGCCAAGGTTGACTTATTAAAAATTCTATATGTCTTACTCCTATTTGAGTATCCAATAAAGATACCTTCATTAGATCTAGGATCAAATTTATCTAAATTATCTTTAGTGTTTAACATGAAACACTTACATCCAAATAATTTAAAATATGATACTTTAGAAACTCTTTCATAGAATAGTTCATAACAAGTTTTCTTAAGCTTAGGCCTAATCAATATTCTATTTAAAACATAACATGCTGTAGAAACAGCTTCAACCCAGAAGTACTTAGGCAAATTGCTTTCAACAGGCATAGTACATGCACACTCTTGCAATGTCCTATTCTTTCTTTCGACTACTCCATTTTGTGATGAAGCTCTAGGAAATACAAATGAATGTGTTATACCATTCTTGCTGCAATATTCTGAAAACGTTTCATTCTCAAATTCTCCACCATGATCACTTCTAATAGTGACTATGGTTAGAGATTTTTGATTTTGAATTCGTTTGCAGAAATTTGAAAATTCTTCAAAGGCATCATATTTATGTTTTAAAAAGAAAACTCATGTAAATCTTGAAAAATCATCTACTAAAATAAATACATATCTACTTTTATTTAAAGAAGTGACTCTAGTAGGACCAAATAAATCCATATGGATTAATTCGAGAGGCCTACTAGTAGAAATCATTCATTTTGTCTTAAAAGTAGATTTGACTTGTTTTCCTAGTTGACATGCATCACATAATTTATCTTTCTTAAAAGATAGTCTTGGCAGTCCTTTAACTAGATTGTATTTAGACAATTTAGCAATATTTTTCATATTTACATGGCCAAATCTCTTATGCCAAAGCTAAGAATCATTGTGAGAAGCTACTAAGCAAAAATCATTAGAAAATTCATTTGTTCTTAAGCATAACTCATAAATGTTGTTTTTCATAAAACCTTGAAAAATAACATTTTTGCATAGATGAATCATATATTAAACATGCATCTTTTTCAAAAATAATTTTATCTCCCTTATCACAAAGTTGGCTAATACTTAACAGATTATGCTTTAATCCACTAACTAGAATTACTTCTTCTATAGTAGGTGTAACGCCCCGAATCCCAAATACACTGAATTCGAGATGTTCTACAGGATCTTTCCGCTTCTTTTAGTACAATTTTACAAGAAAATTTAAACTTTTCACTTTACATCAGAGTTTACATCAATATTACATTTTACATTGCACAGCGGAAGTAAAATTTTACAACAATGAAAACAAGTATGCAGCAACATTGAGTAATCTTTAAGCATTTGTTCCTCTTTAATCTTTATCAAGCCATTTACCTGCATATAAGACTGTGGGTACGTCAGTTTATTCAACCGACGATCATTATACACGGCCATCCTCTCTATGCCGGAAATAGTATAACTTAATTTTCCATATTTAGCAAACACAAACTTGTCACATTTCAAACTAAAGGGACTACCCTATTGATGTCGTGTTGTGATTGTGCACTTAGTCTTTAATGCAGTTATTTATGTTACATGACACTAATGCGCACTTGTTCGGATTCTATGCATCCCATACTACATAGGTCCGAGGGCAAGCCCTTAATCGTTCTTCATCATTGTAGGGTTCAATCCCTCGTTATGAATTAATGTACTACTGTAACTACGGTAGTGTCTTAGATGTCCTATGATCTACGAGCCCATGTCCAGGCAGCCTGGAGGGGCAATCCCACGCACTGACACGACGCATCGAGCAGGCAACCTATGGACAATTCAGCCTCCGCCATGGAACAATGGCACCACCCATAGCCACTCGAACATCCCACAAGCGTCGCCACCGGGACGATAATTCTGGAGTAGTGCCCATGCCATGTCTTGACGCATCAAGCAGGCAGCCTGTGGATCACTCTCACACCGCTAATCCGATGGCCCTCATACTCGTGTTTTTCTTCTACTTTCATCACGTCTCCACTATGTACTAATCCTTAGTTTTTATCAAAATCATGAACAAAAATCGAAGCTCTAGAGTTAGCCTCTCCACTAAACTGAACTTATTCATTCATTTCAACATGACCAACCTTGGTCTTTCTTTTCAAATTTCAGTTCATTTCATTTCCAAATACCGGGAGAGACTTAGCTACTCTTTTATTTTAATTTTCAAGTCACAATTTCCAAAATGAGCATTTCCAACTCATAAATTCTCATGTTGAGTTATCATACTCAATTGTATATTCTCTTTTCAAATCATGATTTCCAATTTGTTCAAATAGTCCATAACTATACATGAATTTCATATGCTTTATCAATTATCACTTCATATCAAAATTTCACATCACCAACAAATATTCACAATTCATATTTACACATTATTCTCAAATGAGAATAAATCGCATCATGTCACACAATAAAATTTCTTTTTGCCAAAATTAAACTTCTAATCCTTCATTTCAATTTATTCTTATAAATTATAATTTTTCACAAAGTATATATCTAGAACCATAGTTCTATTTATGCCTTTTATTCACAAATCATAGTTTATTTCATTCAAATAATCCCCAAATCATTTTTATAAAGTCCCTTATATTTTTAGGAGAATAACCATATTTTTTTCACAATTTTTGGACACTTAAAAACCCAAAAAAACATTTTTTTTCATTCTTGCCAATAGCAAGAATCGAACCCGGCTCCCCTGAGTCACAGCCGACAGCACAAGCCAACAGACCGGTTTGTGCCAGCGATATAAAGCGTGGCTGAGAGCACTATATGCTCTCGGTCGCTGTTAACTTATTTTTAAAAAAAACAAACAAAACAATGCTTCCCACGGGATTCGAACCAGTCACCGCAGAGAAGCCAACCGTGCTCTCTGACCACTTGAGCTACGTGCTCAGGTTGTCACATTATAAGTACATATTCATTTAACCCGTGCTCTCTGTTAATTAGAACATTTCGATGTTCAACTAGTCCCAATTTCATTTGATCTTCATAAAAAATACTGTATAACTCCAGATTAATAAATTCTTGTCCAGTTTACATACCAGTATGAAAAAATAATTTTTTCAACAATTAAAACATATTTTCAAGCCATTAATTCAAATTCTAGATTATAACTCTACATTACTCCTTTTTTTTTTTCAACATTTCTTCGCATTTAGCAATCTAGTCTTTTTGTCAATAAATTTCATATTAATGTTCTGACTTTAATCATTTATCTAACATACAACTCACATTTTAATTTATTCATGGTCATATCAACACAAATGATCTATTTAACACATGAAAAAGGTATAATCAAGCTACTAACTTTGTGTGTAATTCTTGATGGTAAAAGAATGTATTTTCTATCACTCAATTCATGATTCTAATCAATTCACATACAACTCAAATAATAGAACCACATATAATTTTGTATGTCCACATTTCAATCATTCAAGAAGTCATTTTTCCCAATTTAAGTGTGCTCTTCTTAATCATTTTCATGCTTTAATTTTTCCAATTAACTAGCATGCAATCCTACTTTAGAAATAGGAAAATTTTACCCACCTTGTATGGAGAGAACAAACACAATTAGCAAAAAAAAGTCCTTTGCAAACGAGTGCACCTCCTCCTAGACGAATGTCCTCCTCCTTGTACACGCGCGCCCAAGCCTCCAAAACACCAAACCCGAGCTCTCCTTGGCCGGCCTTCCTCTCCTTGATGTTGCAAGCACAAACTCACACACTCTCAATCTTTTAATTCACAAACTACTATTAGATAATGCTATTAGACTATAGGTTTGGAAAGGATATTAAGCACAAAATAACTAGCCATGGGAGGGGGTATTTATACTAAAAATCAAATAGAATGGAGGGCTAGGATCAATTAGTTGGTTGTAAGATAGAGGGCTAGGATGAGAGTAGGAGTTGCAATAACTACCCATATCCAAATAACCACCACACCATGATCACCACTCAAATTTTGAGTTCCCTCCAAAAAGCTCACAACCGACCATGAAGAAACATGCATTTTGCACGTGTACGTGTAGTGCACGTGCATGCAACTAGGACCAAAATTGTACATTAAATTTTGTATAAAAATAAAATAATCTTTTAAATTGTATTCTACATGACAAGTTGTGTAAAAATATAGTCCATGGGCTTTAGTTTATGGGCCAAAATAGTTATTTTAAAATAAAATAAATAAAATACATTTTGGGCTTTAAGAAAAAGGCTTTTTAATCTAATTAAAATAAGGCTTTTGTATAAAGTAATTAAAAACACAAATTGAAATATCTTTACTCATCTTGATGAAAATATTAACCAAAATATTGCACGTGCACACTACGTGCAAAGTAAATAATTTTTCATTAATTGAAAAATCAGGGCATTACAACACTCTCTCCTTAGAATAGTTCCATCCCCGGAACTACAATCAAGAGCGAGGAAACAAACACTCACAACAAAACAAAAAATACAAAGATACAATCAAGCAAAAAGCTCAGGATAGTCCTTCAACATTCTCTCCTCAGACTCCCAAGTAGCCTCTTCAACCAAATGGTTTCTCCAGACTACCTTGACCATCGGTATCGTCTTATTCCTCAAGACTTTCTCTCGACGATCAACAATCTCGACAGGAGACTCGATGTAATTCAGATCCAGCTGCAAACCTTCCGGCACTTCAGGCAAATGATGACTCGGATCTGGAATGTAACCTCTCAGCATAGACACATGAAAGACATTGTGCACCTGAGATAACTCTTCCGGTAATTCAAGCCGGTAAGTAGTCTTCCCGATCCTTTTCAATATCTTGTACGGGCTTATAAACCTCGGGGCTAACTTCCCGCCTTTGCCAAATCGAACCACACCTTTACTGGGCGATACCTTCAGAAAGACGAAGTCACCAACCTCAAACTCAAGGTCCCTTCTCCGGTTGTCTGCATAGCTTTTCTGCCTGCTCTGAGCTTCCACCAACCTTTTCCTGATCAGAACAATCTTCTCAGAGGTTTGCTGCACAAGCTCAGGACCAAACAACTGACGCTCTCCCAACTTCAAACCAACAAATAGGAGTCCTGCACTTCCTGCCAAACAAAGCTTCGTACGGCGCCATCCCGATGCTAGTCTGAAAACTGTTGTTGCAGGCAAACTCTACCAAAGGTAAATGCCTTTCCCAACTGCCTCCAAAATCTAGTATACAACACCGAAGCATATCCTCAAGAATACGGTTGACTCTCTCGGTCTGCCCATCGGTTTGCGGATGAAAAGCAGTGCTGAAATCCATTTTGGTACCCAAAGCTGTCTGAAGACTCCTCCAGAAATGCGAAGTAAACCGCACATCTCGATCAGACACAATAGTTGACGGAACACCATGAAGCCAGACAATCTCGCCAACATACAACTCAGCTAACTTGTCCATCGAAGCAGTGAGTTTTATCGCCAAAAAGTGAGCGGACTTGGTTAGTCGATCGACTATAACCCAAATCGCATTATTGTCTTTAGGACTCTTAGGCAATCCCGTGATGAAATCCATACTGATGTTATCCCACCTCATTCCGGAATAGGTAACGGCTGTAATAGACCTCCGGGTCTCTGATTTTCGGCTTTGACTTGCTGACAAACCTCACACTTCGCCACAAATTCAGCCACATCCCATTTCAAACCTGACCACCAGAAATGTTGTTTGATGTCTTTGTACATCTTAGTACTCCCAGGATGTACCGACAAAAGAGTAGCATGTGCCTCCTGAAGAACACTCTCTTTCAGGTCCGTCTGATTTGGAACACACAACCTATCTCCGAACCACAGCACTCCATCCCTGATTTGAAATTCGGGCAACCTGCCAGCACCAACCTACTCCTTCATCTCCAAAATATCAACATCAACCTCCTGACTTGCAATGATCCTTCCATTCAGTGTAGGCTGAAGCCTCAAATGAGCCAAAGATGCTCCCAATCCTTGTAAGACAACCTCAATACCTGCTCGGTCCAATTCCTCAATCAGATGCTTCTGAGTTGTAATAAAACTGGCTAAGCTGCTCTTGCGACTAAGTGCGTCAGCCACAACATTAGCCTTCCCAGGATGATACTTGATCTCAGGTCGCATATCCTCGAGCACTTCCAACCATCTCCGCTGCCGCAAATTCAGATCCCTCTGCTGATATATGTACTTCAAGCTCTTGTGGTCTGTGTACATGTTCAATTTCTCACCGTACACGTAGTGCCTCCATTGCTTCAGGACAAAGATAATTGCAGCCAAACTCCAGATCATGAGTCGGGTAATTCTTCTCATACAGTCGTAGTTGCCTAGACCCATAAGCGATTACTCTTCCTTCTTGCATTAAGACACAACCAAGCCCACGATGTGAAGCATCGCTATAAACATCATACTCAACACCTGCTCTAGGCAAGGCCAAAATAGGTGCAGTAGTCAGCTTCTCTTTCAACTCCTGAAAGCTTGCCTCACATTGCTCAGTCCACTTGAAGCTCACATTCTTCTTGGTCAGACCAGTAAGCGGCACGGCTATCTGAGCATAACCTTGAATGAACCTCCGGTAGTATCCAGTCATCCCAAGAAAACTTCTAACTTCCTTCACTGTAGTAGGCCTTGCCCAATCTCTCACTGCCTCTATCTTCTGAGGGTCAGTTGCCACTCCCTCCTTAGAAAGGATGTGACCTAGGAATGCCACTTCAGATTTTCAGAAATCACACTTGGATAACTTGGCATACAACTTCTGCTCTTCCAGCTTCTTCAAAACTGCTGCTAGATGCTCGGTGTGCTCCTCCTCTGACTTAGAGTACACGAGGATATCGTTGATAAACACCACGACGAAAGAATCAATGAACGGCCTCAGAACTCTGTTCATCAAATCCATGAAGATTGCGGGTACATTCGTCACTCCGAATGGCATAACTAAGAATTTGTAATGCCCATGTCGAGTTCTAAATGCAGTTTTGTGCACATCTTCAGCTTTCACTCGAACTTGGTGATATCCTGATCGAAGATCTATTTTGGAGAATACAGCTGCTCCTTGTAGATGATCGAACAAGTCATCAATTCGAGGAATAGGCTACTTATTCTGAACAGTGACCTTATTCAGCTCTCGGTAATCGATACACATTCTCATCGATCAATCCTTCTTCTTTACCAAAAGCACTGGTGCTCCCCAAGGTGACGCACTAGGTTGAATAAAGCCTTTCTCCAATAGTTCCTCAATCTGCCGTTTCACCTCATCCTGTTCCACTGGAGCCATCCTGTACGGTGCCTTAGAAATGGGTGTACTTCCCGGTTGAACAGTGATGCTGAACTCTACATCACGATGCGGGGGTAACCCAGAAAAATCAGCCAAGAACACAGTCGGATAGTCCCGAACCACAGGAATCCCTTGCACTTCCACAGGAGTCTCTTCCTTGCAGATAGTTGCCACCAGCTTAGTACATTTCTGCTTTCCTTGGAAAATGACTTCAGGTCCACCTAGAGCCTTCACTGTTACCGTCTTGGTCTTACACTCGATATTTGCACTGTACACCGACATCCAATCAATACCAATGATAACATCGACTCCCAAGATAGTCAGCTCGATTAGATCAATCCCAAAGATTCGATCCCCAATCACAATCTCGCAGTCAGCGTAATACCGATCAGTGGTTAAAGTTTCCCCTGATGGAGTAGCTACTACTAAGATCTTGCCTGGAAAAATCTTCGGTTCAACTCCCAACACTTTAGCAAATTTAGGAGACACAAAAGTATGAGAGGATCCAGTATCGAACAACACAACAGCTTTCATTCCATATTCTGATGTAAAAGGTCCATCAAATTCGAAGTATGAAACATGAACTTTCAAGTCAATATTTCCATTTTATTGAATTCCAAACTTTATACATTCGAATTGAAAAACATTTCTTAACATCAGAATGAAAGATAGTAGAAGCTACAACAGTCTAACTCTTACGTTTGAATAAGAAAGCTACAACAGCTACAACATTTCTTAACATTTCTTAATATTCTGATGTAAAAGCTACAACAGTCGACTGTTATGAGAAGGCAGTCGACTGGAAGGTGAAATAGGTCGACTTATCTAATGTTTGAATAAGACTCCAAGCCTCTAGATAGACGACTGACATTAGGGTTCAGTCGACTGGCCTGAACTACAGAATTACTATTTTCATGAAAAACAATAGATTTTGTCAAAAAACTCATATAATTTTTTCTTCACACTGGAATAGAATCAGTCTTATTACTACTAGTATTCTTAGAAGAATGATGTTTTTCAAGAGTCTTTTGAAAACCATGTCCAAATCTTTTATTAGATTGAACTTGATTTTGGAGAACTTCATTTAAATTCTCCTTTCCTTTGTTAAATTTAGATACATTCTTGGATATCTCTTCATAATTTTTGTTAACAGATACAAGATCTACATCCAAATTTGAAAGTCGAGAATTTAAAATTTTGACTTCAACATTCAAGTCAAGATTTTCTTGAAAAAGTGTTTGATTGAATTTCTCTAAATTTTTAACTCTAATTTTCTCCTTCGTATGTTCCTGAAAAACTTCATTGAAAGCATCTAATAAGTCATTTGAATCAAAGTTTTCTTTTACATCGTTTTGTGTAGCAATGAAACATACATTCGCTACTTCGCTTCCGATGAAGAGTCGCTATCATCCCAAGTTGCTAGATATGCCTTCTCGTTCTTCATAGACTTGTTCTTTGTGTACTTATCCTTCTTGAAGTTGGGAGCCTTCCCTTTTGATTTCGCATTTTCTAATGGGAAATCCTTCTTCATATGACCTCTTATTACACTTGAAACAGGTGGGAAGTTCATTAGTATCTTTAAACTTGGAATTAAATTTACCTTTTCGTAAAAGTTTCTTGAACTTTCTAGTGAACATGGCTATTTCTTCTTCATCTTCTTCTTCATCTTCTTCTTCATCTTCGGAATCCGTCATGACCTTGAAAGTAAGTGTCTTCTTATTTTCTTGTTGAGGTTCTAGATCCTTCTTGCATTCTTCAAGTTATACTTCATATGCCATAAGATTTCCCACAAGATTCTCAAGAAAGAGTCGTGTTAAATCATTGGCTTCTTCTATGGCGGTGGTATTCTTCTCCCATTCAGGGGTTAGGGAACGAAGAACTTTTCTCACCATTTCTGCTTGCGAGTACGTCTTTCCAAGAGCCACAAGAGAGTTTGTAATGTCCGTGAACCGTATTATCATGTCTGACACATTCTCGTTCTCCTTCATACGGAACATTTCGAACCTGTGAACAAGAATAGATATCTTAGATTCTTTAAACTTATTAGTACCTTCATGAGTTACCTCGAGTGTGTGCCAAATTTGATGAGCCGTTGTTGCATTTGACACACGATTGAACTCCTCTTTGGTAAGTGCACAGAATAAAGCATTCATCGCCTTTGCAGTGTTCATTGTGTCACTCTTCATGTCATCGTTCTATTGTGCATAGGGAATTGTAGGAGCAGCGAATTTTGTCTCAGTCATGTTCCAAATCTCATAGTTGATGGACTGAAGGTAGATCTTCATTCTACACTTCCAATAGTTACAATTTGTTCCATCGAATAGGGGTGGCCTTTGTCTAGATTGGCCTTCATGGTATAGGCCTTTTGAAGTAGATGCCATTGCACTTAACCAGGCTCTGATACCAAGTGTTGGATCCTGTAGGCAAGGCAAATAACAAACCAGAGAGTGTCAATCACAACCAAACACAGCGATATATCCTAGTTCGGTCCTCACGACCTACATCTAGTCCCCAAGCAACCCTCTTGAGATTTTTCACTATTCTTGAAAAAGTATAAGAATACTCTACGGTCTTTGACAACAACAATGTCAAATCCGTAGACCTCTCTCACCACTAGAGAAAGCAAACCCACTCTACACCCTAGAGTGAACCCGACTCTAAAACTAAGAGTCCTACTCTCCAATCGAGAGGACCACTCTCACAACCCAAGAGTGAAAACAACAACAAAAAATTGAGTTTACAGCAACCTATAGCCGTGTATGTGATAGAGCTTTGTGTAGTGGCTATTAGGTCAACTTTTGAATTCAATTTAAAACGAAATCAATGTTATATTAGACTGAAATTCAGAGAACCAAGTCTTAGAGAGTTTGTATGCTTTTGAAACACTTGAAAACAAAAGTCTTGAGAATTTAAAGAATGCTTGGAACCTTTTTCAAATGATTCCTATACTCAATTTAAAGAGTAAGAATCAAGGAACGTTGTAAAACGGTTCCATAAACTGTAATAAAATGGATATAAAAGTTTTGAATTTGAAAATCAAGTTTTAAATTCAGAAATCTGTCGAAACGGCTTGAACAGTCGACTGGGTTACCATAATGAGTCGACTGGCCAGAGGTTGTATGAGTTCAGGCAATTTCGTACTATGACAGTTGACTGGTTCCAAGGAGTGGTCGACTGGTATTCATACAGCTAAACCTATTCAAGCTTGTTTTGACATTTTGATTTTGTAAAACACTCAGATTATTTAAAGTATGTGTGAGTGTGTGTGTGACAAGGCTATTACAAGTATGTAAGACTCAAAGAAAAGAAAATACAATATTACAAGACACTTTGTTTAAATATTTGAAGCACTTTGAATCTTGTCTTGAACTTGAGTCTTTGTCTTAAGCTTGAACCTTTGTCTTGATCAATTACTCTTGAAAGCTTCATCAGTTTGTGTTGCCTTTGTGTATTTCACCATGGTATGACTTTGATACACTCTCCAAGAGATATGTGGTAGAACAACTTTGTATTGTATTGTAGTCATCAAAACCAAGAATCAACATTCACTACTCAAGTCATTCCCTTAAACCTCGGCTTGTTAATTATTTTATTAATACAACAGTACAATATGCAATTTGAGACATTGGATGAACAATAATAACAATAAAGGGACAATAAGGTGATAACATGAAGTAGGGCAATTAGAATGATGACAATAGGACACTAGGATCACGCAATGCAACATACACACTTTGATTCATGCAATACTACGATGTAGGATAAATTAAACTATTAAAAACTGGAATATAAAATTCTGGATAACAAGAGTAATCTGTACAAAAATGTAGTTTTCTGATGTTTTAGAACCCAAAAACTGAATTCCATTAGAAATTCTAGAAACTAGACTTCCACACGGTTCCAACACATATTTAAAGTTCAAAATCCGACAACGGTAGCTAGGTCAATCACACCATTCTTTACAGATTTCATGTTCAGACAGAATTTCGACATCATGTTGTTAAAACTTTAGAATAAACAAAAACTCAATAATAAACTCATTAAAAATATTTTCTAGATTTCCAAACATGTTAAGCAGAAATTTGGAAATTTTCAGAGTAAAATTTTAACATTTGATCAGCTTTTTTACTGTTTAAGCATGCAAGTTACAATAATCTAAAAATTTGAAAGTAAAAACACAGCTGTAATAAAACGGGCATAACTTTTGCTACATAAATCGGAATTCAAAAATTCAAGATGTTTTAAGGCTACAGTTCTTATTCAGAAAATTATTCATTTTAAGATCATTCACTAGATCGAAATTAGCAGACAACATACAGCCAGTAAGCAATATACATGTTTTGGGTATTTTTCATGGAATAAATTAAGTAAACATGATGGGTATCAATTCTATTAGTCGGTTAACTTTATAATTAGCACGATGGGTGTCAACACACGATAAATAAAATTAGAAACACACACATACGCTATTTAACATCAATCATACATCAAACAATGAATCAAACATACAAACTAGCAATTATTTCTACAATAATTAATTGTGTAACAACTATATGAACAATCCTATTATCAATTCTATATGCACACATGAAAGATTCAATATTTGGAGTCAAGAGTGTCACGATGTCAAGTAAATTGGGGTTAGCTCGTCTAAACCCTCAATATACCCAACGAAAGAGATGAACAATGTATAATATAATAAATGAAGGTATTTACTTGCAAGAGTTTCAATAAAACTTGAATTTGATATGATGTTAAATTCAAGGGGACAGTGACTTGCCTTATGGACGTCAATATTGAATACCAAGAATAACGGGATAAGGATCCTGAAGCAACGAACCCACGAACACACAAAATAACACGTGCAATCACGTGCAATAGACATCTAAATCAAAACAGTAATACACAACACAATAGGGACAGCAGCAATGTCAGCAATGGCAAGGGGTGCTTCGGATGGCGAGGTCGCGACAGTGCTCAAAGGGAGCGGTGACTGGGCATGCAGTTGTCGACGAAGCAAGACTGCAACGTCAAAGTTGGGTTTGGCTGCTGTCGATAAGGAATGGGGGAGGAAGGGGTTTCGAGGGGGTGTGCTGGCAGCGCCGACAAGTGGGCATCACCGGGAGGTAGCGATGAGGGAAGGTCGCCGGAGAACATGAAGCTCGCCGGAGAAGACGAACAGGAAGGGGTTCGGCTGCCTGACAGGGAACAGGGAAAGACAGGGGGTTGCTGTGTTGGGTGTGATGGTCGACGGGGTGTGGGAGAGTGGCGATGGGGGTCGCCGGATGACGGGGTGGACGAAGGGGGCTCCGGAGAGATGGTCAGAGAAGAAGGGTATGGGTTTAATGAGTTTGGGTGGGAATCCATGATAGGGAGAGAGAAACAGAGAGGAGAGAGAAAAGGAAAGAGAAGAGAGAGGAGAGAGGAAGTGTGACGGCTAGGAATTGTATTTTTTGGTTTTTAGAGTTTGTATTAGGGTTGTATTTATATAATACAAGTAGATTGTTGGGTTATTAGGTTGGGATCCAATAATAGTGTGTTTGGGTTGAGAACAAACTGCAATTGGATTTTAGGGTTGAATAAGAGATGGGTTTGAAGACAATAGGGTTCAAATAAAATACTCACAATTAAATAAAGAAAAACATGATCAACAAGAAAATAGTTCATCAAGAAGAACAAAGAACTTCGACAACAAAAATTTAAAACCAAATAAATAAATAAATAATACAAATGAATAGAATATAAATTGGGCTTGAAAACAAATCGGGGTATGCCAAAAAAATCTGAACAAATAAAATAATAAATCAATAGATGGATTTTAAATAGATTAATCAAAAAATAACAATTAGTAACTAAAATTATAAAAATAATAATATCACACAACAAAATAATATTTGGGTTTAACAATTTCATTAAAATAATTTAATAATAATAATATATTAGATTTTAGGCTCAAATATAAACAGTCAATCAATAAGATATATGAAGTAAGATCGAAACACAACATTATTCGAAATAAATAAATTTTTCGTTTAGAAGATACTTTAATAAAAGATTCGAAGAGAATTTAGCACAAATAAATTTATAAAAATCAAATTATAGATAATACACGGAAAATACTTATTAGCGAAAATGGGAGTTACAATCCCACCGAGCTTACAACAAAATTTCGTTCTCGAAATTTGCTTAGGCGGTATGTAGACAAAACAAAAACAAATTAATGAAATAACAAAGCTGGGAATAAAGGAAAAAAGGCAAAATTATGGCAACTCCAGAAGCAGAAAGGACATTGATATGAATGGAGTGATCAAGAATGATGTCACATGAGGAATCAATGAGTGATGACGAATGCAAATGAATGAATAAATAAGTAAGCAATGCAAAGAATGAGAAGCAACAAGAGAATCCTGGGACCTGTGGGTTATGGGCCCACCACGCTTCTACTACGCTACTCTGATCGGAAAGACTCCACGTTGTTGACATGTCATTACAGATCAAGCGATGCCGATCAACGAACCAAGCAGGAAGAAGAAGAACAAATGACACTGGAATCAAAGAATATGGGTATGAAAAGAATAAAATTATACCCAATAGGAATCAATAAATAAAGACGACTGCAAGAAACCGAAGGAAATAAGGAATCAAAGAATGGAAGGGACAAAAAACAACAAAGAATGAAAGAACTGAAAGTGAAGGGATCAAAAAGGAATCAAATAAGACTAGTTTCCAGATCATGTTGGTTATCTATTGTTCATGTGATTCCTGTATTGCTCATACTATTGAGTCAAACAGGTAAAATCCAAATCTGATTAATATATGAATCAAAGGCAAACTTCCTTTCGTTAGTCACATTTGACTGATATATTATCCAAACCAGAGCACTAATACCACTAAAAACCTTGTCACGCCCCGCTTCCCAAAAATACAGAATACGAGTACATGACATTGGCCCAGCGAATGACTAACGTCACCCATAAACTGTTTATCCGATCAACTCAACAATATAATCAATACAGAAAAATTGTGCAGGCAATAATAATAATCTCATGAACAATAAAACTTGGAATAAAGCAATAAAAATATCCAAATACAATGATAATCCAACATCTGGAATAATAATAAAATCCGGGACATAAGCCCAATGCAATAATAAATCCCAAACACAATAGTAACAAGTCTCAATACAATAAGTTCACTAAAAATAACATTCAATCATAAAGTAATAGTTCTTTAGAAAGTTTGCTCTCCAATTCCAGCAGGCAATTCTCCATCAACACCTGTAAACACTTCATTTAAAAAGAAGAGAAAATTTGTCCTTAGAACAAGTCATGGACAGCAAGTAGAGAAAGCAAGGAACAATGGAATAACGTTATAACAGTGAGTTCAATGGATCATCAGGAAACAATAACATGGGATGTAATGGCTATAAACAATGTTTCAATATTCGATAACAATAATCAATGATCAATATCAATAATACTTAGCCAAGATTCGATATCAATAGGAACAATGATGAACAATATGCAATGTCGATATCGTGTAAATCCTTATGTCTATTAATCATTTTAATCCTAACTAATGTACATACTACTGTGTCCCATATGTTCCATACCTACAGGTTCGATGCATAGAATCAATTTTGTTTAGACTCTAGCGGATAATTCTATAGATCATGTCTCGATACGATAATCACTGATACGATACAATATTATTGCAAAATTCATTATAATGATACACAAATACACTGATTCATTGATTCACGAGTTCACAAGTTCACGGGTTCACGGGTTCACGAGTTCACGAGTTCACGACACGAAAGATTGGGGTGCCGTAGTTAGCGCTCCATAATCAATCGATAAACACCGACCGACACAGTCATTATATTATTCACTACTCAAGTCATTCCCTTAAACCACGGCTTGTTAATTATTTTATTAATGAAACAATACAATATGCAATTCGAGACATTGGATGAACAATAAAAACAATAGAGGGACAATAAGGTGATAACATGAAGTAGGGCAACTAGAATGATGACAATAGGACACTAGGATCATACAATGCAACATGCACACTTCGATTCATGCAATACTACGATGTAGGATTAATTAAACTATTAAAAACTGGAATATAAAATTCTGGGCAATAAGAGTAGTCGGTACAAAAATACAGTTTTCTGCTGTTTCAGAACTCAAAAACTGAATCCATCAAAAATTCTAGAAACTAGACTTCCACACGGTTCCAATGCATATTTAAAGTTCAAAATCCGACAACAGTAGCTAGGTCAATCACCCCATTCTTTACAGATTTCATGTTCAGACAGAATTTCGACATCATGTTGTTAAAAATTTAGAGTCAACAAAAACTCAATAATAAATTCATTAAAAATATTTTCTAGATTCCCAAACATGTTAAGCAATAATGTGAAAATTTTCAGAGTAAAATTTTAACATTTGATCAGCCTTTTTATTGTTTAAGCATGCAAGATATAAGGATCGGAAAACCTGAAAGTGAAAACACAGCTGTAGTAAAACGGGCATAACTTTTGCTACACAACTCAGAATTTAAAAATTAAAGATGTTCAGGAAACTAGAAAGGTAAGGCTACAATTCTTATTCAGAAAATTATTCATTTTAAGATCATTTACTGGGTCGAAAATAGCAGACAAAATACAGCCAGCAAGCAATATACATGTTTTGGGTATTTTTCATGGAATATATTAAGTAAACATGATGGGCATCAATTCTATTAGTCAATTAACTTTATAATTAGCAGGATGGGTGTCTACACATGATAAGTAAAATTAGAAACACACACATTCGCTATTTAACATCAATCAAACATCAAACGATCAATAATACATACAACCTATCAATTGTTTCTACAATAATTAATTGTGTGACAACTATATGAACAACCTTATCATCAATTCTATATGCACACATAAAAGATTCAATCGTTGGAGTCAAGAGTGGCATGATGTCAAGTAAATTGGGGTTAGCTCGTGTAAATCCTCAATATACCCAACGAAATAGATGAACAATGTATAATACGATAAACGAAGGGATCTACTTCGAAGAGTTTCAACAAAACTTGAATTTGATACGATGTTCAATTCAAGGGGATAGTGACTTGCCTTATGGGTGTTGAAATTGAATACTAAGAATAACGGGATAAGGATCCCGAAGCAACGAACCCACGAACACACAAAATAACACGTGCAATCACGTGCAATAGACATCTAAATCAAAACAACAATACACAACACAATAGGGACAATAGCAATGTCAGCAATGGCAAGGGCTTGCTTCGGACGGAGAGGTCACGGAGGCTCTCAGGGGAGCGGGGACTGGGCGTGCAGTTGTCGACAGAGCAAGACAGCAGCGTCGGAGTTGGGTTTGGCTGCTGTTAAGGAGGAACAGGGGAGGAAGGAGTTTCAAAGGGGTGTGTTGGCGGCATTGATAGGAAGGCATCGATGGGAGGTGGCAACAAGGGGAGGTCACCGGAGAAGACATAGCTCGCCAAAAAAGACGAACAGGAAGGGGTCAAGCTAGCTGACGGGGAACAGGGGGTTGCTGTGTTGGGTGTGGTGGTCGACGGGGTGTGGGAGAGCGGTGATGGGGGTTGCCGGAATACAGGGTGGACGAAAGGGGGCACCGGAGAGATGTTCGGAGAAGAAGGGTAACGGGTTGCTGAGTTTGGGCGGGAATCCACGATGGGGAGAGAGAAATAGAAAGGAGAGAGAATAAGAGAAAGAAGAGAAAGAGGAGAGAGGAAGTGTGACGGCTAGGAATTGTATTTTTGGGTTTTTAGGGTTTGTATTAGGGTTGTATTTATAGAATACAAGTAGATTGTTGGGTTATTGGGTTGGGATCCAATAATAGTGGGTTTGGGTTGAGAGTAAACTGCAATTGGGTTTTAGAATTCAATAAGAGATGAGTTTGAAGACAATAGGGTTCAAATAAAATACTCACAATTAAATAAAGAAAAATATGATCAACATGAAAATCATTCATCAAGAAGAACAAAGAACTTTGACAACAAAAATTTTAATCCAAATAAATAAATAAATAATACTATAACTCCTGTTTTTCATTTTGTGTATTTTTGAGTGTATTTTTCTTTTTGGTGTATTTCTCTCCTTGTATTCTTCTTGTATCTCTTTTTAGCCATTATATTGGATTTTATTTTCAACATATTAGTTTTTATTATTATTTTTTTTTCATTTTTTTTTTGTCTTCTTTTATTGTGTTCTTGATTCTATTGTCTCCTTTTGTTCCATCTCTATTTGATCGAGCTTTTGTTTTGATCCCCATTATTTTATTTTTTTTATTTGTTCATGTCCTATTTATTCATCCATTTGTACCCATCTCTTTTCTTTAATTAGAGCTATTATTACCCTATTCCTACTTAAACCCATTTATCCATTAATTACACTATATTCCACTTACAAATCCTATTGATTATACTCCAGATTCTATACCCTGTTTAATATTCAACCAAACCCATGCCCATCCAAACCCGTTGAGCCTTAAACCATGCTACCCGAAACCACCTTTTCCCAATAAACGTGTACCATCAAAACCCTAACTCTCTACCCCCCCCCCCCCCCACCTTTATATACAGCCGACCTGTATACCCCCCTACCCATCAACCCTAGCCTCCCTCTCTCCTCTTCCTTAACCGTGTGCACCCATCCCCAACCTCTTTCCTCTCCCTGTGCTTCACCCCGATCACCTCTCTCTCTCCCGCTCATCTCTTCCCGATCCTGCACTGTGTCGACGGCCAGACGTCGACCATCCCCCTCTATGTCCCCGTTGTTTCCTCAGTGTTCCCCTCGCCGTGTGTTGTTCCTCTGACAGAGGCAACAGCGAGCACCGCCATTGTTTCATCCCCGGCCTCTCTCTCGCTTCTTCACGCTCTCTTGTGTGTGAGAGTGATTGCGGGTTGGTCTTGTTGCATTCGTGTGGTTGTCATTTTGCGAGTTCGAGTTTTGTTCGTTGGACTTCGTTGCTCGTGTTCCGTTCGTTCGTGGGTTTTGCTCGCTTTTGGTTCGTGTGTTTGTTGGAGTTCGTTGTGTTCATTTGCCCGGGAATCCGTTCCCGTTATTCTTGATCACCGTCGTTTTCGTCGTCGGTTAAGGCAAGTAACTTGTATTCTTTTCTTTGTGTAATACAAGTACTAAATACCGCCTGTAGTGTAGTTGCGTTCTCTAGACGATTTGTGTGTGAAATCCCTTGTTGATATTGTCTGTATTGTGTTGTTTCGACCATAGTTGCCTCATGACATATATGACATGAATTAACCTAGGGTTAACCACTTTTGATGTATATATTCATACTACTTTGAGATACCTGTGCTTGATGTGATATTGGTGTTATACTTGTCGAATACTTGCAAAATACCCTATACCATGTTGTTTAGACATCTAGTACACTATATTTCATGTTTGATTATGATTTGGACAATTTCTGTATGACCTTAGTTGATTTGTGTATGAAGAACAATTCTGAAATTTCTGGTACCCTGATGTTGTTCAGTATTTTAGACCCTATTAAGGTTAGTATATGAAAATATTTTGTAAACATGAACTATAGAGAATTCTGTCTATTTTCTAACCCTTTTGACGGATCTCAGTTTCGATTTACAAGTTGTGAGTTATGCCTATTTTACTACTAAGGTGTAGAAAGATTTCTAAATTTTGTTTTCTATGAATTCTGAAGAGTAATCTATTTTTATTAGGATGTTAAAAGTATAATTTTGATCCAATATTTTGCATAATATGACTAGACCTGATTGGGATTAACCATGAATTTTTGTGAATTTAATTGATGAGTCTTACAAGCCGTTTTATGTTTCCAAACAATTACTATACTAGCAGATTTTTCTCGTTGTTCTGTAAAGAACTTGATTTTTGTCCTAATTTTCTAAAATATTTCTGAAGATGAAGGTTAGCCTCCTGTATCTATTTTATCACACTTTTGGCGGATTTGGATTTCGAATTGGGGTTTGTGAGATATTGCTGTTTTCGTACTGCAGTGGTTTTGATTCCAGATTTACAAAACTGTCGTGTCTTGTTGTTTTCTGATTTTACTTGACTACTCTATTTTTTTTGGAAAATTATGAAACTTGTTTTCCTGATACTATACATATAGGGGAATACCCCAGATTTTTCGTGAATTTAATCAATGAGTTTTCATGCTGTTTTCCTGACTTTGAATACGAACTACTAATTTTTAGCTGAACATGTTTTCTGGATTCAAATCAGTTTTGACTCATATTTTTGTAAAATAATATATGACTTATATATGTTTGCTAGATTCTGCCGGGAGTCTATTTTCTAGGTTCTTTGACGGATTCAGATTTGCATTTTTGTAGCAATGGGAATCCCAGTTTTAGTGCCGCACTGTCTTGCTGTCCTGAACTAGAATTATCGTTGTTGTATCTTGTTATGAGTTATCTTTCACCTGTACATATTTATTCTTCATCCTGAACCTGTTACTTGTTTATGCCATATTATTCTTACCTTGTTTGTGACACATATATGTCTGTTTGTTGATAATAATAAATAACCAAGCCAGGGTTAAGGGAAAGATCTAGTAGTGGAAAATATAGAAATGTGTACTGAGAAAGGAACCTATGTCCTGCCTGTTACGTGTTCATGACTACATAATTCACGATCCTGTTACCTGATTACCTGAATGCATGCTTCCCTATAGGAAGGTATACTCGGAAGAGAATCACTAGGTTCTGCCTGTTCCTGTACCTGACTGCATACTTCCCTATAGGAAGGTGTACTCAGAAGAGAACCACTAGGTTCTACCTGTTCCTGTTATTCCTGTTATCCTGATCCCTGAGTGCACTACTCTATGGAATCAACTACGAAATCTAAAACGTAACTTATTTGAATGTAGCAACCATGTTGTACAAACCGGGATGCATGAAGTGCTACTTAGATAGTAATAATACAAGACTTGACATAACCTGATGCCTTTTACATGATTACCTGTACCTGTACCTGTTCACCTGATTACCTGTTTACATGTTACCTGTATACATGTTTACCTGTTTGCTTGACACTCGACACATGTTACCTGTACCTGTTAGTATACCATGCTACTTAATTCTATTTGTCTGATTCATGATAGATATTTTATTCTGTTGACATGTCTATACCATGCTATGTTTATTCCTGCTGTTATTTTATATTTTTTATTCTTCCCCATGTACTTGTATCATGCACTATAAGCGGCTCGTAACTTGCATTGACGGAAGTTTGTTTTCTCTTTTTCTTTTTCCTACAATTTATTAATTGCAAATCAGGATGACCAGCTGCCAAATGGAGTTGGTGATATGAGATATTAGTGCTGGAGTTTTTTTCATTTATTATTATTTTTTCCTGTTGCTGCTTGAACAATTGTATTTGATACTTGGATTTATTTTTTTATTTGGGCAAGTGACCCAGGATATTATTAACTTGTCCAGACTTGATTTATTTGAGATTATTATATTTTGGTTTCAAGTAAATTCTTGTTAGTATATTTGATTCGAGTATGCATACTTAGTTGATTCTTTTGCTTCCGACTCTGATTATTTCTGTGAGATGTTGTAAAGATTCTGAACAGCTTATGGATGATAAAAATCATTCGCTGGGCTTAGTCACGTATCTGTATTCCGTATTCTCTTTTTGGGAAGCGGGGTGTGACAAATACAAATGAATAGAATATAAATTGGGGTTTGCCAAAAAAATCAGAACAAATAAAATAATAATTCAATAGATGGATTTTAAATAGATTAATCAAGAAATAACAATTAGTAATTAAAATTATTAAAATAATAATATCATACAACAAAATAATATTTGGGTTTAACAATTTCATTAAAATAATTTAATAATAATAATATATTAGATTTTAGGCTCAAATATAAATAGTCGATCAATAAGATATATGAAGTAAGATCAAAACACATTATTATACGAAATAAATAAAGTTTTCGTTTAGAAGATACTTTAATAAAAGATCCGAACAGAATTTACCACAAATCTATATAATAAAACACAAAGAAAGCTATCAAGTGGCTCTCCTTCAATTCCCTAAAAAATTAAAGGCCTAGATCTAACCTCACAAAACATATTTTTCCCTCCAAAAGTTTCCCCCAAAACTCAAATTCAAACCCCCCCCCCCCCACCTAAAACAACTCATATATTTATTTAATTATTTTCTCTCTCTATCTCTCTCTCCCTCTCTCTCTCTCTCTCTCTCTCTTTCCCCCTCCCTCTTCTATTCAAAAAATTAAGCAAATAAAAAATTTAAAAAATTAAAAAATTAAAACATATTTTCCCTCCCAAAACTCAAATTCAAACCCCCCACCCAAAATACCTCATATATTTATTTAATTATTTTTTTTATCTCTAAAAATTAAGAAAATTAAAATTTTAAAAATTCCAGAAAAAATTAAAAAATTTTAAAAAAAATTTAAAAAATTTAAAAATTTAAAAATTAAAAATTTAAAAAATTTAAAAATTTAAAAATTTAAAAATTTTGAAAAATTAAAATTTTAAAAAATTTTAAAAAGTTTAAAAATTTTAAAAATTTTAAAAATTTAAATTAAAAAATTAAAAATTTAAAAATTTTAAAAATTAAAAAATCAAAAATTTTAAAAATTAAAAAATTCAAAATTTAAAAATTTTAAAAATTAAAAAATTAAAAACTTTCAAAATAATTTTTAAAAAAATCAAAAAATTCATATAATATGTTTTTTGCTGGATCCCCAAAAGTTTCTCATATAATATGTTTGCTACTTTAATTAATTTGCTGGACCTCCAAAACTATTTTATATGATCAAACAAGGTGCACGGTTCTGAAGATGTGTCGTAGGCACGTGTCAACAGGCAAACCTAGTAACTTTATAAAAATCAAATTATATATAATACACTAAAAATAATTATTAGCGGAAATGGGGGTTTCTATACACACACACACTAGTAATTTACACGTGCGATGTACGTCTTAATATTTTTTATTTTAAGTAAAAACTTCGATATAGTTTGGCCTCGAACATGAGATCCAGGGTGCCCTGAGTTTACAAGGGCCCGAGGCGAACTCCCGAAATGGGGCCCCATACAAAATTTGTTTTAAATAAAAATTGATAAAAAAAAATTTAAATTTTCTTTTTTTTCCTGCAATTCAAAAATTGATATATATAAATCAGTAGATGGAGATTAGGGATTTGATAAATAAATCTCCATATAAATCCAAGTTCAACTAAAATATGCTGGCTCAAGTACTAATTTTAAAAACAATTCCAACTCTAACTCTACCATTATGTTTACAAACGACAACTCCAACTCTACCATTATAATATTAGAGATATATAGGGAAAAAGGGTTATTCGCTACTAGCTCACTTATTAGGTAAATAATTGAAGATGTGGCAACTATGTATTAATGATTGAGGTGACTACTAAATAATTGTCGTGCAATTATTATCTGCCACATCATCAATTGCTCAGATGTACATCTAATATTATAATAAGAGAGTTGGGGTTGTCATTTGTATACAACCAACCATCTAATCTCAACCATTTATTTTTAAGTGAGAGTTATATAAACCATTCATTTACTCAACTGTTGTTAATAACCTTAATACCCTCAAAGTTCAAATTCATTTACGACATAATTATTTATAAAAGTGTCACTCATATAAAACAAAAGTTGATGTCACTAGGGGTAATTTGTAAATAGTATGTGATAAGTAAAGGGAGGTGTCAGGTTCGAGGTCAGATTATGTTTTAGTATTTACCTTAAAAAGAAAAAAAATTATTAGGACGTGCATGTAGTACCCCGTATGTTTAAATATTATTTTAAAAGTTCATAAATGAATTAAAATGATTTTTTTTCGAGATTTAATAAATAATTTCAGAAAATCTATCTTTTTACACGTGCAAAACACGTGCAAATATTTTCTTGAGAAGTTCAAAGGCCAAAATTATTTTAGAAAAATCATTATTTATTATTTGGGATTATTTGTAATTTTTCTAGATTTTTCTGATATTAATTGGATCTATTTGCAAATATTAAGAAAAAGAAGAATCTTTTTGCAAAATTGTCATTTTGAGTGGTGAAAGTGCAAAACTATTTTCTGGACTTTTAAAATAGTGCCAACTGGAAATACGGAGATTATTTTGCTTTTAAATCCCAATTCAATTGATTTTAACAAGTTTCCAAGTATAGGGATCCATTTATGTAAAGTTATATTTAAAGGGGTTATTTTGCAAATGTGTTTTAAAACCCTAAAATCTTCAATTTCTGGCCTATTTAAAAGAAATGCAAGCGTCTTTCGCTGCACAACATAAAGTCTTATTTTTTTTGGAGGAATTAAGAAGAGGATCTTCGATTTTGCAAAAGAGAAGTTTTCTTAAGGGATTTCTTCATTCGAGGTGAGTGACATGTTTATTTTGCCTTGTGTATTTTGCATGTAATTGTTTTTTTGATTTGTTTATGTATGTGATTTGGTACAATTTGGTTGTTTGATCTATGAATGTTTAATGGATCTTGGATGTCGAATCTTATTGCTAGAAAGCATGTTTAGGGTTTGAATATGAATATGCACATTATGAATTGGATGAAAAATTGGATCTTGTGAAACCCTAGTTGTTTGTAAATGGCATTGTATGTGGGTAGGCATTCTCTTTTGGGTTAATGTTGGATTAAATGAATATGGTGAATTTTATGCATGAATCTAATAAAGGTGAGACCTTTTATGATTTTGAGTATTTGGTTGAATACAAATTGGACATGGTCATGTTATCAATTAATTATGGTTGTGAGTTGTAGTAGTAATTCGGTTTGAGGAATTTGAATGGAAAGTTATGAATCAAGAGATCATATCTTGAGAATCAAAATTTGAGTTAGTCGAGTTGAGGAATATACCCAAATTGGGGATTCTTTTGAGATTTTGATATTTATATGTTTTGGATCTGAATACGAAAAAATTTCAATGAGTAATTGATTTTTAGAAAAACTCTATTTTGATGATATGCACAATTTCATGTTTGATTGAAGGAAATCAACAAAATCTCTATTTTTATAAATTCAAGTAGTTTGATTAGTTTCGTGGACTATTATGTGTCCTACCAGTTATATTTGGACATATAAGAAGTATGCTTTTGAAGAAATCGCTTTCATAAAGTAAAACTACGTATCGGTTGAATTGTACACAACCAAAAGTATACAGTCTGTAGGTCGACAGTTGACTGGTATGAATTTTCAGTCGACTAATACGACCGGGCTACTATGTTCTTTAGTTTTCTTGAAATTCCCTTCTGGACAGTCGACCTATACCTTTTACAGTAGACTGGTGCACTTAGAATTATTTTTCAAAGTTATTGTAATTTTTCTCTCTGACAGTCGACCTATGACCCTTTTCAGTCGACTACTATACTTAGAATATTTTCTTAAAGATTATTGGATTTTCTCTCTGGACAGTCAACCTATGACCTTTACAAGTTGACTTATAAGACTTAGATTATTTTCTTAAAACCATAGAATTCTCTTTCGGGACAGTCGACTCACGCTTGTTATTAGTCGACTGATACTGATGTACCTTTATATTTTTGAATGTTCTTTCAAATGATTTACTCTCCAAATGCTTTAATCTATAACTTATTATTTTATACCTTATCTTCTATTGAACATATGTTTTCAAGATGTTAAGTTGAGCAATTTATGTTGGAAAGTTGGTTTGGACATTTGAGTGTGAGTCTCTAGAGGGTGTGTGTGACCCTAGTATACCGGCAGTTGAGTTATTTATGTTTGGGCCTGTTGAGGCATTTTAGTTGATTAGTTGTCGAGTTAAGTCCGGTAGGGTGCGCCAGCTCTAGGAGATTCGTTAAGTAATTAAATAACCTAAATGATAAGGACAGGCACTAGTGGTGATATGATGAACGAGAACATGGGTTATGGACCTCAGTATGGCTTGCGGTGAGAGATAATCCCCGGAATTATCCAGGTGTGAGTAAAATAGTCTCCAGAATTACCTGTGGTGTGGGATTGATCTCCGGAATTATCGGGATCGAGGCGACGCACATGTGGTATTCGTGTGATGAGGTGCCATTGCTTGTGGTGTGGGGTATTTTCGAAGATTCCCAGGTGTGAGTGAAATAGTCTCCGAAATTATCTGTGGATAGAGATTGACCTCCGGAATTATCGGGGCATGGACTAATACTCACAGTTTATCTTTATCTCGTAGTAGTCATCGTGATAGGATTAGTTGCTTAGCGGGGATTGAACCCTATAATGTGGAGACGTTAAGGGCTTGCACCAGACCTATGTAGAGTGGGATGCATAGACTCCGACAAGTACGCATTAGAGAATCAGCATATAGACTTGTATTTTCTTGATTTGGTTTCACACATGTGGTTTTCCTGTTTTCTACACTTGACACTTAGTCTAGTTTCACTTGATATTATCATGTTCCCTTGTTACGTCATATTTTATGTATTCTTGTTTATTACATGTTGTCTATGAAGCTATGCTTAACTTATGTTGTTTGTTTTATGTCACTCACACCTTTATGGCTGACCCATTTAGTTTTGGGGGTTAGAGTTATCTCTACCCTCATATTTTACAGGTGATTTCTTAAAGTTCGGATTCGGATGCTTGATGTTCAATTTATATTGTGACTTATGTAATTTGTAAAGTGTTGTAAAGAAAAGAAAAATTGTAATTTAAGATGTATTGTATTCCGCTGTGCTATGTAAACGATTATTGTAATGAAAGTTGAAAGAATTTTGTTGGTGTTAAGTTGGGTTTAATATTACATTGAAGTTGATGCTGGAAATTGTGCCACGTATTTTCTAAGATATCATATTAGAAATTCAGGGCGCTACAGTGCACGTGCATATTATTGGTATATATAAGGAAATGGAGATGGACTGGCAGCATAGGGGATTTTCTGTGCTCTGGTGATGTGGCATGTTAGCTGTGCAATTTTAGTCTCACGATTGGAATGGGAAGCGCTGATAATACATTCTCACCCCTTGTGCGAACAGTTTTGTAAAAAGAACCCCATTTATATTATATCAAGAGATTGACTTAGATTCTCTTCCCCTCATACAAACAGTTTTGGTTCTTTTCTCTAAAGATCAACGTAATTTATATTTTTTTAGAGCATTTGTAGTCGTCGTGAGCCAAATTTTGGGTATTTGGCAAATGGAAATAGAAAAAATGAGTTGGCGTTGTAGTCGTCGAAAGCTAAAATTTGGGTCAGACAAAAGATTATCTATCGTCCAAGCGATATGTACAGGTTAATTAGAATGGACGGAGGATAATATGTCGTCTGTTGAATGAGAAAAAAATTAAAATGTGTGGGACGGGAAATGAATTCCCGTCCGACGAATTTTTTTAAAAAAAATAAAAATTCCCAATCAAAACTGGGGTTAGTTTGGTTGGTGGGAAGGTTTATTAGACCAAATTTTTTTTAGTTAATTCCAACATATTTTAGTTTGGTTGGTGAGAAGGTAATTCCACAATTTAAGAAAAAAAACAAAAAAAATAAAAAATTCAAAGGGAGAGACGGTAGATAATTTACCATCCCAACCTCTTTTTTAAATTTATTTGAAGGGACAGTAAATTGTTTGCCGTCCTTCAACTTTTTTTAAATTAATTCAACGGACGAAAGATTATCTCCCGTCCATCGATGTTTCAGCTGAAAATGTGTAGGGACGATGTTTTATTTCCCATGCGACGTCTCCGACGAAAGATTAAGATAATCTTTTGTCCCATCAAACGGACGAAAGATAATCTGTCGTTTGCTATATTTTTTCGTCTCCCGAATTTGGCCGACCAATATTCATTCGATCACTATTTTTTAGGTAAATGGCCAACGACTAGAACGATTTTTTTTGTCCAAATTTTCCAAAATTTGGGTAAATGGCTAACCGATTATAGATGCTCTTACTACCTAAAAGTGGAAATATACCGATTTATTTCTTAACTACTCTTAGGGGGCATTTGGTAGGGTATTATTTTTTGTTTCCTGAGAATCTTAACTTGGAAATCTAGTTTTCCATATTTGGTATGTTAATTTTTGAATTCAGATTTCCAGAAAACTAAGATTCCTAGGAAAAAAATTTCCACAATTCCCAAAAAAAAATTCCATGGAAAGTGGGATTCTTAGATTCCCAAGTTCGTGAGAAAATATTACTTCTATGAAAATACAATTATGTCAACAAAGAAGAAAAGAAAAGAAAAAAAAAAAAAAAAAAAAAAAAAAAAACCTCTTCCATCTCTCTTCCTATCTCTTCCCCTCATTCTGTTAGGAACCTAGGAGAACTCACCCTTAAAAGCTAGCTGTTAAGGGGAGTGAGCCCAAGTTTATAACTACCCAACATTGGTTCCCCATATAACCGATGTGGGACTAAATTGGGATCATAACATTCCACCACGCTTCCGTAACCTGCCGCCCTCGGCGGTATTCACTCTAGCGACACTGGTCCGGCCCGGACCTACCAGTAATTTTAATCCAGCCTCTTGGTAGCCCTTCTAGGTATCCCTTTCCAACTCTCGGTGGCTTTCACTCTAGCGACACTGGCCCAACCCGGGTCTACCAGTAATTTTAATCCAGTCTCTAGAGCGAATTAAGAAGCCTGGAGTTGGCTCTGATACCAATTGTTAGGAACCTAGGAGAACTCACCCTTAAAAGCTAGCTGTTAAGGGGAGTGAGCCCAAGTTTATAACTACCCAACATTGGTTCCCCATATAACCGATGTGGGACTAAATTGGGATCATAACACATTCTCCCCCAAAAACCTATCCCCTACCCCAAAATCGAGCACCCAAACGCAGTTCCAAACCCGAGCACCCCGTCGCCGTCGGTCCCCTCAGTCGCGCCGTCGATCCTCTCTCGACCCCGTCGCCGTCGATCCGCTCAGTCTCGCCGTCGATCCTCTCTCGCGTCGTCATCATTCATAATGGCTCTTGTGGACCTGCAGAGGTTGTCGATAATCAACACCCATTGGGACAAGATAGTGAAAGCCACTTGGGAAGGCAAAAACGAATGCGGTACATGTGTTAATAGGCAAGTCTGAGCGTTCGCGCTTGGATATGTCATTAGTTATAATGTGCACTTAGTAGTTTCAAATATATGATTTATGATCCAAATGCAAAGAAAGCAAACCAACATCTGAAAACATAGTTTTCTTTCATCTGTGGCAGATAATTGTAGTTAAAATGGTCTCAGAGATTGCACATAATTGTAATCGGACAGTAACTGAACATTACATTCATTCTTTTTGTCATACTGGTGAAGATGTTCGCAAGGTTACCAAGAATGGAGGCAAAACAACGAAATGATCTCAAACTCTGCGCTCCAGTTCTTTGGCGTAGCTCAGCGATTGATTAATTAGCTGCAGTGATGTTATCTCCTTGTAAGGTTGAGATTCCTTAGACTTCTCAAAGTAAACACATCCATTCATTAGACCTTTCATTAGATCTCAACATCATTCGGTTTGCACCAAACCTCTCGGTCCAGTATTGCAATTCAAGCAGTACGCAATGTTGTATCTGCTTCTGAAAGTTCACATGTATGTATAGCTGGCCATTCATTGGGTTCTGCTATTGCAACACTCGCTGGAAAGTTCAGAGTGATTAAAACATGTTCTTTATTTATTAATTAGAGAAAAATGTAGAAAAATATATTTAAATACAAGTATGAGAGGGGTATTTTGGATAATAAAATTAACATTCCAGGAAATATTTAACTCAACCAAACATAGGAAATTAGTTTCCAACTAACATTCCCCAGATATGTTTAAGACATACCAAACATGTTTTATAATTCCTGAGAATTATAAATTCTGGAAAATATAAATTCTAATATTTATAATTCCTGAGAACAAAAAAAAAAATTCTTGTACCAAACGTCCTTAGATCTTTCTAAATAACTCTCATCTCTGTCATTGTTTTCTTTGTGTTCTCTGGCCAGACTTGTAGAGGCGAGATTCTTTTCCTTCTCAAAAATCCGTCCATCTGTGGAAGCGGCCCCCACTTTGTCGAGGCCTCCTTCTACCTCATTTTCAATTTAAGAACATTACAAGGTTAGTTATTATGCTTTATGTTTGGTAATCACTCGTAAATCCTTTTTTCCTGTTTAAATATTTTGTAACGTGTTGGTTTGTAACTTAAAGTTTCATCTTGTACTTCCTTTTTTTTTCCATTTTTTTTTCTTTTTTTTTTTTAAGACCAGAGAGGAACTTTTGGAGATCTTGAGCTACAAGTAGAACAAAGAAGCTTGGTGGAATAATTCAGGAGAAAGGTACGAGGTTCTTGTTGGTATTGAGGCGTCAACATATTGAGGCGTCAATAAACACCCGTTGTCACAACGGAATTAAATAGAGCAATGAGGAAGTCGTAGTAAATGAAACGAATCAATTGAGCAAGCAAGTAAATCCACCAATTCAACACAAACATAACGAGGATTTGTCCCTATTAGCTTTCGCTTAATCCGGAGAAAAATATAGAGAATCTGATATTCAACTGGGAGAGAATATAAGAAGTTAATGATTCACTCAATAGAAAGAATTAAACTCACTCACCGAGAACTATCTATCTTTCAAGCCTCTTTGCAATGGAGAAAATATCAATGAAGTACTCTACTATCATATTGGAGGAGTTTACAATATATATAGAAGAATAGAAAGAATCCTAGGTTTAATTTTGATTCTCAGTCGTCCGATATAACCTGGAGAAGAAGTAACTGAATAGGAACCGTACGATCTGACTTGGAGTTGAAGATTGGACTGAAACGACATAACAAATCGAGGCCTGGAAAACACAGCGCCGCTGGCGGTTGACCATCCAACAAACCCAATCGACCGTCCCTCTCTCGGACAATCCATGTACTACGAGCGGTCGGGGTGTGCGGTCGACCGTCCCCTTGTCTGACTGTTGTTGTTTCTATTCTCTTCTACTCTCTTCGACACTTCGACCTCCGTACTTCATTATACCTTCTTATAATCTGAACCACGAATATTCAAGACACAATCCTAACCGTTCATAAACAATCTATTACGTCGTGTTTATAATTTTACTTCCACATCCACTTCTTTAGACCAATGAATAGTGATGCCAAAGAACCAGAAAGATCTGATCATCAAGAACTCACTACATTGGATATAAAAGTAATTATATGGATTTTGAGCTGCAATTTTTTGACCTTCAACTCCAAAAGAAAAGAAAAGGAAAATTATTGTCTTTGTCATATTCTTTATTGATTAGATTTGCATCATATTTGAAATTTTCAAATTCCAATGATGAAAACCAAGTTTTTTTTTATCATAATGTTAGCAAGTTTTAATCTTTTGATCTTAATTATTTATAGGCCATATAAAGAGCTCTAAGAGCATCCACAGTTCGTTTGCCATATTTCTCAAATTCTCATATTATAAGAATAATATGAGAATCGACCTCTGCAGTCGGTTGCTATTTTGTTAAAAAATAGCAAACGAGCTACAGTCGATTCTCATATTTGAGAAATGGGCTAGCGAATTTGAGAATATAGAAGACGATACATGACGTATCGTCTCAATATATTTAATATTTTTTATTACAATCGGACGAGACAACTTGTCTCGTCCCGTATATATATATATATATATATATTTTTTCAAATAGGGTCGGACGATACATGTTGTATCGTCCTTCCCAAAATAAATTTTTTTTCCCAATTTTTTCAACTGATCAACGGATCAGATTATTCGAAAAAAAAAAAATCAAAAAATACCCACAGACGGGACATGTTGTCCCGTCCAGGTATTGGGGGGGATTTAGTGGGTTTTAAGGTTTAATTAATAGTTTAGTAGGTGTTTAAATAGGATTAGGGTATATTTTAATATTTAATTTATTTAATTAAGATATTTTAATAGTTAATCGGTAATTAATTAAATCTATAAAATAAAATAAAAAACAGACGAAACAAGTTGTCTCGTCCTACTCAAATTTTAGCAAAATATAGCAAACGATCACTGCAGACCTTTCGATCTATTCCATTTCTATTCGTCCCATTTTTACAAAAAATAAGAATTGCCATCGTGGATGCTCTAAAATGAGATATATCTTGCTTTACCTAGATGAATCTTATCAAAATATTTGACTTGTTTCTTATGTATATATTGCATATGATTGATAATTGATATGGGTCAGGAATAACGTGGCCCCTCCTGGACCACTGGATCCCCTCAGGATACGCGCCCTCCTTCTGATCTGCCACATCAGCGCCGGAAAACCGCCCAGAGCTCTGCCACGTCAGCCCGGAAACCGTGCCGGCGTCTGCCACGTCAGCCCTATACCGCCCGGCTTTCCACCGCTTCAGCCACTTGGGTAACCGGGTCCGGCCCAGCCCCAAACGGATCTGGACCCGACTGGCTTCCCCTATAAATACCAGACCCTCCCCCCTGTCTGCAGGTAATCAATCTTTCTTCCACAAAACCCTAGTTACTGCTCCTCTCCTACAGAGACTAACTAGATCGTCGGAGGGTCTGCCACCGGGACAAACCCCGGTGTTCCTAGACCGTCTGCAGGTATACCAGACCTCGGATCCGAGCCCCCTGATCCGAGCCGAGCATCCAGCCTCGCCTCACTCCAACCTGTCACCGGTACTGCTCGGCCAGCCGAGGGTCGTCTGATCAGTAGCTTCCTCCTTCAAATACAAATCGAGTAAGAACTCACACCTGGTGCATCCACACGCCTCCCAGAAACAAACCGCATCAGGTTGGCGCCGTCTGTGGGAAAGCTACTTCAGGAGCTGACCCAAGCCCGACCATCACGGTACCTCGACAGCCGAACTCTCATGGCCCCCAAAGCCAAGAAGGCTGCTACCTCCGCACCTCAGCAGGACTTGCCCTCGCCGGGTGCCGCCGCCGAAGCGCACGCATCCAATCACGGGGCTCCTCGTCAGGGACCCCAGAAGAGCACCTCCCGTCCAGCCCAGCCTGACTTACGGGGGGTAATCATAAACCGACAGGTTAGTCGCAGCAGGGGAAGGGCCGCTTCCAACTCTGCCCCGAACCATCCAAAACCACCGCCCCAAGGACGGAGGCCAGCGCTCAGCCGCGTCGGACGGCAACCTTCGGCTCAACCGAACCGGGTCGAGGGAGCCCCAGTCACTCACCAGGAGTTCCAGGACTTCCGGATGGAAATTTTGGGGGCCCTCCGAGGGGCCCCCAAGGAGGATGTCCGCCATTCTCAAACCAGGTCGGACGCCGAGGCCAGCGTGTCCCGCCCCTCAACGATCCCACCAGAGTACGATGGCGATCTCCTAAGGCGACTCCAAGAAATGGAGGATCGCCTCGACCACATAGGCGACGGCGGTCCTGGAGCAGCTCAGGGGTACAGACCTGTCCGACTTCCTTTCTCCGCCCTCATCCTCCAAGCGGAAATACCTCGAAATTTCCGACCACCTCAGTTCGAGACCTATGACGGCGAGAGAGATCCAGCTGATCACATGGAGGGTTTCAAAACCCTGATGATGAGTCACAGCGCTTCGGATCCCCTGCTGTGCCGAGCCTTCTCTGCCACCCTCCGGGGTCCGGCTCGTGAATGGTTCTCCAAGCTGACCCCCGGATCCATTTACTCCTTCGACCAGCTGGAGGGCAATTTCCTCGCCCACTTTGTCACCAGCCGGAAGGCCGAGAGGACAAGTGCTTCTTTGCTTGGACTCAGGCAGAAGGAGGGGGAGTCGCTCAGGGTGTTCGTCCGGAGGTTCACCGCAGAGGCAAGGTCGGTTTCCTCCCTTGATCCTGGCGTCGCCTCTGTGGCATTTCGGCATAACGTCCGTCATGGACAGCTGAAAGCCTCTCTGGCAAAGAAACCCCCCATCGACTTTCCGACCTCCTCAATAGGGTCGAGAAGTACATCAGGGCGGAAGAGGCCCTAAACCCAGAAGAGTCCAGGGAGGCCCCCGGGAAGGGAAAGCGGAAGGCCGAAGAGGTCGAGCCATCAAAGAAGGCTCCAAGGGACGTGGGCGCCATAAAGAAGGTCCCGCCGGTCCCTCGCTTCGAGAGGTATACCCCGCTAACCCAGAATGTGTCCTCCATTCTCTTGGCGATCGAGGATAGGGACCTCGTCCAGTACCCTCCTCGTCCGTCCAACAATACCAGTAAAAAAAGGGATCAGCGGTTCTACTGCCGCTTCCACCGGGACAACGGGCACGACACGGATCACTGCCGTGCCCTGAAAGACGAGATCGAGGCCCTCATTCAGCGAGGGTACCTCTAGGAGTACAAGCGAGAAGAAGCTCGGGGACAGAGGGACACGAGGAACAGGAGAACTCCACCTCCTCCTCGAGCTCCCCGGCAGCTCCTCGAGCGAGAGCAGGAGCTTGATGAGCATGAGGGCCAAGCCATATTACACTGCATCCACGGGGGTCCCATGGGAGGAGAGTCCAACACTTCCTGCAAGGCGTTCATCCGGGATGTTAACACCGTCCAAGGTCCTCTCCCTCCTTAGATCCAGCAACTCCCTGTCTCCTTCTCGGGGGAAGACCTGAAGGGGGTGCGGCTCCCCCATTGTGACGCCCTCGTCATTAACCTCAGCATGGCCAATTTTGACGCTCGGTGAATCATTGTGCACAACAGGAGCTCGGTGAACATTCTGTTTCTCGAAGCCTTCGAGAACCTAAAGCTCCCCCGCGACAAGCTCAAGCCGGCGGGGTACACCTTGCACGGGTTCTCGGGCGTCCCTGTAACAATTGAGGGGATCGTCACGCTAGACGTCACGGCAGGTACGGCCCCAAACCGAAGAACGGAGTCCATGGACTTCATGGTGGTGAACGTCAAGGCAGCATACAATGCAATACTCGGTCGCCCGGATCTCTGCTCCCTCCAGGCTGTCCCCTGGCCTATCACCAAAAAATGAAGTTCCCTACCAATACCGGAGTAGGAGTAGTCCGGGGGAACCAGGAAGCTGCTCGCTCATGCTACATGACAACAATCGGGAGTGGCGTGTTTTCCCTCGACGCCGTCGAGATGCAGCCCCAAAGGACCCAGCCAGAGCCCGAGTCGGCAGACGAGCTGGAAGATGTCTCGTTCGAGACAGGGGATCCGTCGAATCACTTTCGGGCAAGTTGCTCCCTCACCCCTCACCTTAAGTCCGCCCTCATCACCTGCATTCACCGTAATATCGACCTCTTCGCCTGGAAGCCTTCTGACATGCCCGGTATCTCCGAGGATCTCATCATGCTCAAACTCAGCATGATCCCCGGGTCGAAGCCGGTTGTCCAAAAGTGACGTAAGTTCGCCCCGGAGCGACAGCAGGCGGTCAATGCGGAAGTCGACAAGCTCCTGACCGCTCGCTTCATCCAAGAAGTCAGCTATCCCGAGTGGCTAGCCAACGTCGTCATGGTCAAGAAGGCGAGCAGAAGCTGGAGGATCTGTATAGATTTTACGGACCTCAACAAGGCGTGCCCCAAGGATCCATTCCCCCTCCCCAGAATCGATGCTCTTATCGATGCGACATCGGGTCACGAGCTTCTATCCTTTATGGACGCCTTCTCAGGCTACAACCAGATCCGCATGTTCCCTCCCGACATCGCCGAGACGTCCTTCGTTACAGACCAGGGGCTATACTGTTACAGGGTCATGCCCTTCGGGCTGAAGAACGCCGGCGCCACTTATCAGAGGCTCGTTAACCGGGTCTTCAAGGAGCAAATTGGGCGCAATAGGGAGGTGTACGTAGACGACATGCTCGTCAAGGGCCAGCAGGGGGAGGATCACGTCGCCGATCTAGAGGAGGCCTTTGGGGTCCTTCGAACCCATAACATGAGACTCAATCCGGCCAAATGCACCTTCGGCGTCTCCGCGGGAAAGTTTCTTGGCTTCATTGTCAGCCAGCGAGGCATTGAAGCGAACCCCAAAAAGATCCAGGCCATATTAGACATGGCTCCTCCCAGGAACATCAAAGAGGTCCAGCGGCTGACGGGAAGACTGGCGTCCATCGGCCGTTTTCTCTCCAAGTCTGGAGAGAAGGCTCTTCCGTTCTTCAAAGCCCTGCGCGGCACCGGAGGGTTCGAGTGGGGTACCCAATAGCAAGAGGCCTTCGCCCAATTAAAGGAGTACCTCGCGAACCCTCCCCTCCTCAGCAAGCCCGAACCGGGATAGCCACTCTGGCTCTACCTGTCAGCCTCCGAAAAGGTGCTCAGCGCCGTTCTCGTTCGGGAGGAGGAGGGATCACAGAAGCCTCTATACTATGTCAGCAAGGTCCTGCTCGACGCCGAGACCAGATACTCTCGGATGAAGAAAGTAGCGTACGCCTTGGTCATGGCCTCGCGAAAACTCCGTCCATATTTTCAATCACATTCGGTCCAGGTATTAACAGACCAACCCCTGAAAGCCGTGCTCTACAAGCCGGAGAGCTCAGGTCGACTCGTCAAATGGTCGATCGAGCTCAGCCAGTATGACATTGGCTATCAACCCAGAACAGCCATCAAGGGGCAGGCGCTCGCAGAATTCATCACGGAATGCACCATCTCCGAACATCCCGCGAGCAAGGAGGCCGACCAGACGTGGAAAGTTTACGTCGATGGCTCCTCCTGCGAGGCGGGCAGCGGAGCTGGCATCATTCTGCGAGGTCCGGATGATTTTCTTCTCCAGTACTGCCTCCGCCTCAACTTCCCGGCCTCCAACAACGAGGCCGAGTACGAGGCCATGATCGCCCGGCTCACCCTGGCTCATCAGGCCAGCGCCAGACAGATCAGGGCTTTTAGCGACTCCCAGCTCGTGGTCAACCAGATCACCGGGGAGTACGAAGCCCGTGACGATCGAATGGTCCGGTACCGAGCAGTAGTTCAATGCCTGCTGACGTCCTTCGACGAGTCGGCTGTTTTAAGAATCCCCCAGGAACAGAATGTCCAGGCTGACGCCCTGTCAAAGCTGGCTTCCGCATCCTTCGAAGGTCTCGACCGTACGGTCCTGATCGAAGTCATGTTGAAACCAAGCATAGACATCCCGGAGGTCCTGTGTATTGAAGACGGAGCTCCCCCCGACGACTGGACCACTTTTATTAGGCGATTTCTCGTCAAGGGAAAGCTCCCCGAAGACCGAGCTGAGGCGAGAAGGGTCAGGGCCCGAGCAGAAAGATTCACAATGATCGACTCAACACTCTTCAAAAGGTCCTACACAACATCGGATGGCCGACCCTATCTCCGCTGCCTCACTCCTGATGAAGCCAAATATGCTCTCAAGGAGCTACACGAGGGGATCGACGGATGCCACATGGGAAGCCACTCGCTCGCGCGAAAGGCTTTGAATCACGGGTACTACTGGCCCACCATGTTGCAAGACGCCCTAACCCTTGTCAAGAAATGTGGCCCCTGTCAAAGGTTCTCCCGTCAAAAGGGCTCCGCAAGAAAACCTCCGGTCCATGGCCAGTCCGACCCCCTTTGCGATGTGGGGGATGGATCTGGTAGGCCCCTTTCCAAAGGCAACAGGGCAACGAAAGCTTCTCATTGTGGCGATCGACTACTTTACCAAATGGATCGAGGCAGAGCCATTAGCAACGATCACCGAGCAACAGACACAACAATTCTTCTGGAAGCACATCGTCTGTCGGTTCGGGATCCCTCAAGTGCTCGTCACAGATAATGGGACCCAATTCGCAGGCAAGCATTTCCGCAAGTTCTGTGAAGATCTCGGGATCCAGCAGCGCTTCTCCTCAGTATGTCACCCCCAGTCCAACGGGCAGGCGGAGAATGCAAACCGTCAGATCCTCGACGGACTCAAGAAGCGACTCGATAATTCCTCCAAAGGATTATGGGCCAACGAACTGCCAAGTGTTTTCTGGGCCCACCGAACGACGAAGAGGATCCCGACAGGGGAGTCGCCCTTCAATCTAACGTATGGCGCCGAGGCCGTCATTCCCCTGGAAATAGGGATCCCCTCTCCCCGGATCATGGCATTCCACGAGGCAAGTAACTCGTTACAGCTGCGAGCCGACCTCGACCTCATTGACGAGGTCAGGGAGAAGTCGGCCATTAGAAGGAATATCTACCAGCAAAGGATCGAGAGGTTCTACAACAAGAAGGTGCGCCCAACTGACATCAAACTCGGAGATCTTGTCCTCCGGAAACTGGCGGTATCCAACCTCGGCCAGAAAAAAAAGTTGGCGCCCAACTGGGAGGGCCCTTACAAGGTATCAGAGGTCGTACGACCGGGCACATATCGCCTTACAAACGCCGACGGCAAGCCCATTAAGAGGTTCTGGAACGCGGAACACTTAATTAAGTTCTTAGGAGGAGAGTAGCCTCCATGTAAAATGTAATGATTGTAATCGGCACGCCATGCCTAGTCTTTTGTAAGTTTTGAATATATTGTAAATATGCCAGCTTTCTTAAAACAAGCCCATGGCTTCAAAACTTGTAACAAATAAAGGACACGTCACGAGATCGGCCCTCGGATAACAGCGCGAGCCCAAAAAGCTTCCCTTACAAGCTTAGGGTTCGGCGCTCGGATAACAGTGCGAGCCCAAAAAGCTTCCCTTACAAGCTTAGGGTTCGGCGCTCGGATAACAGCGCGAGCCCAAAAAGCTTCCCTTACAAGCTTAGGGTTCGGCCCTCGGATAACAGCGTGAGCCCAAAAAGCTTCCCTTACAAGCTTAGGGTTCGGCGCTCGGATAACAGCGCGAGCCCAAAAAGCTTCCCTTACAAGCTTAGGGTTCGGCACTCGGATAACAGTGCGAGCCCAAAAAGCTTCCCTTACAAGCTTAGGGTTCGGCGCTCAGATAACATCGCGGGCCTAAAAGCTTCTCGTACAAGCTTGGGGGCTCGGGCGGCTCGGCCTGGTTGGTTTTCTGGTAACGTGCATCCAATCAAACAACTTCGCCAGCCACGCCCGCACCGTCTCTCCCTGAGAACAGGTGCAGGAGCTCGGCGTCGACCCCGAGCAAGGCGGGTGCCTTCTCCAAGGCACTGCGAACTCGACGCTCGGCGGCGACCTTCTGCTACGCCTGCAGTTGCCTTTCTCACCGGTATGGGGGCTCGGCACCCGTCCCTCGCTCGGTTTGGGCTTCTTCATAAGCTCGTCAACCTATGTACGAGGCGACATCCGCCAGCCATGCCCGCACCGTCTCTCCCTGAGAACATGTGCAGGAGCTCGGCATCGACCCCGAGCAAGACGGGTGCCTTCTCCAAGGCACCGCAACCTCGACGCTCGGCGGCGATCCTCTGCTACGCCTGCAGTTGCCTTTCTCACCGGTATGGGAGCTCGGCACCCGTTCCTCACTCGGTTTGGGCTTCTTCATAAGCTCATCAACCTATGTACGAGGCGACATCCGCCAGCCACGCCCGCACCGTCTCACCCTGAGAACATGTGCAAGAGCTCGGCATCGACCCCGAGCAAGGCGTGTGTCTTCTCCAAGGCACCGCGACCTTGACGCTTGGCGGCGACCCTCTGCTACGCCTGCAGTTGCCTTTCTCACCGGTATGGGGGCTCGGCACCCGTCCCTTGCTCGGTTTGGGCTTCTTCATAAGCTCATCAACCTATGTGCGAGGCGACATCCGCCAGCCACGCCCGCACCGTCTCTCCCTGAGAACATGTGCAGGAGCTCGGCGTCGACCCCGAGCAAGGCGTGTGCCTTCTCCAAGGCACCGCGACCTTAACGCTCGGTGGCGATCCTCTACTACGCATGCAGTTGCCTTTCTCACCGGTATGGGGGCTCGGCACCCGTTCCTCGCTCGATTTGGGCTTCTTCATAAGCTCATCAACCTATGTGCGAGGCGACATCCGCCAGCCACGCCCGCACCGTCTCTCCCTGAGAACATGTGCTGAAACTCAGTGTTGACAAAATTTTATTAAGATTTAGAGCGTCCGCCTTCGGCAGACATCCCGAGCCTCGTGTCGAATTGTTGACCACCCTCTCACCCGCGAACAACCCGGGGTTGTACGGCCTTGACCGGCCTAAACCCCGAAATGTTCGAGGATGGCAGTGGGGACATCGACCCGCTGCTCTCTCCGTCCCGGAAAAAATGCTCCGAGCCTTCGAGCTGTTCAGCTAACCCTCCCTCGCCCTCGAACAACTTGGGGTTTACGGTTCTTACGAGCCCAAAAACCCAAATTGTTCCCGGACGGTAGAAGAGCTACCACGCTTCGACTCTCTCCGAACCCCCGAACCGATCGGTCGGCCCACCGCTCACCAACGAACAACCCGGGGTCTCACGGCTCTAACAGCCTGAACCCCGAATAGTCTGAGGGTGATCGGTGTGCCTCCGATCCGAGATACTCGGAAATATTATGTTATCTGGGCACCAGCCTTTGGCAGGCACCCGAGTCAGATGGCTCACTGCTTGACAACTGACAAGGAGAGTGGTGATTATATAACCCACTGAGGCCCTTATTTATTGTGTCTGGGAATGCGAAACGACGGAAGGTGAAACGTCGCCATAAATGTTCATGGGAATGCGAAACGTTGCAATTAATGACGCAGTCGCGTCAGTAGCGACCCTTCATAGATGTCACACCGACCACCCTCGGCATCCGAGGCAATCAAGGTTCCGGAAAACGAATGTTCTTATTGATTACTCATTGCTTACAACTCAATTAACGTCGGTACAAATACAAAGAAAAAAGAAGGCTCACAACTCACTCACACTCGCCAGGGAACTCAAATTCAGGGCTCCTATCACGCTCGGTTGGGCCAAGTAGGGAAGACACTCCAGCCACCGAGCTTCCTGCATCATCCGGCTGGGCCTCAACCAATGAGAACGGCAGCGACCGCCCCGGGGTGGTGTTGCTCGCCTCTTCAATCAGACCCGCACCCAATATGAGCATCAGCCGACGAACCTCCAATTCTTTCTCCACAACGGTCTCACGAAGAAAAGACTCCAAAGCCGAGCGCCCGCTAGAGGCATCCGAGGCCGACCAGTCCGTCCCGATTACCCACCAGTCCCGGTCGGCTACGATTTTCTTCAAACGGGCCACCTCTAAGCCGAGCTCCCTTGACTTGTTCAGAAAATAATTCTTGGCGGCCTCTCGGTCCCGAGCCAACTTTCGTTGGTGAGCCAGGACGGGATCTGTAACGCCCCGAATCCCAAATTACTGAATTCGAGATGTTCTACAGGATCTTTTCGCTTCCTTCACATACAATTTTACAAGGAATTTTAAAACTTTTCTTTAACACCAGAGTTTACAACACATTACATTTGAATTTACACAGCGGAAGCAAAATATACAACATTTACATAAATGAATAACAACATAATGAGATCTTTATGCATCCATTCCTCTTTACATGTAATTTATCCTGCATACAAAACTGTGGGTACGTCAGTTTATTCAACCGACGATAATTATACATGGTCATCCTCTCTATGCCAGAAACAGTATAATGAATCTCATTTCTTATAAATCACAATCTTGTTCAACATAAGCATGCAAATAAGAGGGAACTTTTAGAGATGTCGTGTCGTGATTGTGCACTTAATCCTTAATGCAATTTATTTAGTTAACACATGACACTAATGCACACTTGTTCGAATTCTATGCATCCCATACTACATAGGTTCGAGGGCAAGCCTCTTAATCGTTCTTCATTTTTGTAGGGTTCAATCCCCCGCCATGACTTACTCTACTTCTGTAATTCCAATGAGTATCTTAGATGATTCTATGAGTACAAGCATGTATCCTGGCCCCTGGAGTAGAATTTCGCGCCATGTCTTGACTCGTCAAGCATGCATTCTGCGACAATTCAGCCTCCTCCCTGAACACACTCCTCTTGCAGTCACCAAAACATCCCACAAGCGTGACTAGAGTCCGATCATTACTGAGTTGTGCCCGCGCCATGTCTTGACGCATCAAGCATGCATTCTGCGGCTCACACACCCGCACCGTACCCTAGCTCTCATACTCATGTTTTTCTCTCACCTTCATCACCTCCACACTATGTATTTAAGTTACATTAGAATCATGAATAAAAATCAAGCTCTAGAGTTAGCCTCTCCATCAACCGGACTTATCATTTCATTTCACTTGACCAACCTGGTCTATTTCTCAATTCATTTCATTTCACTGCCGGGGAGACTTAGCTACTCCTTCGTTCAATTTCAAATTCACAATACCCAATTGAGCATCATCAGCTCGTAATTCATTTTAGAGTCTCACAGACTTTCTCATCATGATTAGCCTTTCATAATTATTCATTTAGTTCTCAATTCTCATTTATGATTCCTTTCACATAATTCATACAGCCATAACCAGAATCCATCAATAAAAGCATAAAGTTCATCATTACCAACAGTAAATAACATGAATCAAATTATCAAAAGTCCACTCTGTACAGTCGACTTGGAAGAATACCAGTCGACTTATACAGTCACGTATAGCATCATTCATAACAGCTCGGGATAGTCGACTGTTGTACACAACCAGTCGCCTGTCCCGCAACCTTCCATGTTCACAATATTGTCCCCATGACAGTCGACTGTTCGTCCATCAGTCGTCTGTTCTTGGATTTCAAACAGCACAATTCAAAGTCCAGGTCAGTCGACTTGCTACACGCATTCGGTCGACTGGACAGATCCATTTTCAATTAAAAAAAGATTAATTACAGTTCTCACATGCACTTGCATCATGGTGTCAATTTACAGTACGCATAAAGTCATGTTTCAAAAGCAGAGTCTCTTTTTGTTCAGTAGTCTCTCAACATGAATTCTCACTTCACTAGTATACTCTTTCTTTAGGGAAAATATTTTAAACATGCATTCATACATATTCATAACTGTCGTACGAAGATAAAGATATGACTCTCGGATTATCCTGCTGAGTCTACATAAAAGAATATCTTAATTCATGAAACTTCCAAACAGGTCGTACTCAAAATACGGTACCAGTCGGCTGACTCATATGGCAGTCGACTGTGCCGATAATTATAATTCACCATTGGTTCTTTTCCATTCATTTATTGCCTTCCCTCCATCATATGTGTCATAGGGAAAATATACATCTAACAATCACACCATCATGTCTACTCACACACATGTTCATCAGTACACTATAAGAAATATTGTCTCGTACCAGTCGGCTGACTCTTGTGGCAGTCGACTGTACCGACAATCTCGTTCTCAACATTAACAGCATGTTCAAGCAATTTCTACGGCAATCAATTCCCTTCCTATAACATGGTATCAATCATAACGATTGTAGTATTATTCCTACATTAGAAGTCCTGAGAAACACCCACCTTTTATGAAGAAAATAACGAAATCCCGCAAAGTCCTTCAATATAGCGCAGCACTTCTTGTTCCTTTGTTCCACTCCGACTCCTCAGCAATGCTGCTTGCCTCCACAGGAAACTCCCACACAACTCACAGATACTCTCTATAATCTCAGGAAATTTTAGTGTAAAAGAGATAGGGAATAGTAGGGGGTATTTATACATAAGCTAGAGTGAGATGGAGGGTGGAGATGCATTCGGAAGTTGGGAGATCAAAGGCTGAGATCAGTCCGGAAGTTTGAGAAACTACCCACACCCCAAAAGCAACTACCCATGATCTAAGCCCACACACCCACAATCCGGTCAAGAAATGTGCTCATTGCACGTGTACATAAAGTGCACGTGTACACACAAAACCCCACTATCCTACTCACAATCCGGCCAAAGAAAAGGTGTTCAATGCTCGTGCATGCGGAATGCACGTGCATGCACACCCACTAATAAAGTTGTACTAAAATATAATGTATAAGAAGTGTTACACAAAAATAGGCTTAAATTCATTTGGGCAAAATAAAAAGAAAATGGATAAAGCGACATTGGGCTTCAAGGAAAAATACTCATAGGAGAAAATATTAGTCAACATGCTATACCAGCACACCATATGAATAAACAAATAATCTTTAAATAAAAGATCGGGGTATTACAGGATCGGCGTTCCGAGTCAAACACGTCTACCAAAAGATAAAAACAAATATCACAAAAGCGCAAGTCTTGAAGAGCCGGCCCAAAACGTATATTTCATTTCTTTCCAAAATTTTGATACAAAAAACCGCGGTGGCCAGTCCGCTGTAGGCATTTACATCAAAAACAAAAAGAACAAAAACAACTATCTATTCTTGGGGGTCGGGTGGCACCTCGTCATCGCCTTGGGCTCCCCCGGTACCATCACCGCCAGGGGTCGGAGGCAAGTCCGCACGCCATTCGTAGCAGAGGTGGTCGACGTTCAGCTCGGGGTAGATCTGCCTAAAATGGGACTTGGCCTGTTCGTACGCCTCGTCCTGCGCCGTCACCCCAGTCTCCCCCAAAATTGCCTCCAAATCCGCCAGGGCCTTCTTCCCCTTCTCCGCCTCAGCTGCGACCTTCGCCAAGAGATCCTCCCGGTCCTGCTTATGGATCCTATCGAAAGACTCTATCTGAGCCTCGTGAACGAGCACTTGGTCCCGGGCCTCTTTCAGGTCATCCGTCGCCTTATTCAGCTGCCGAAGGTACTTCTCTGCATTTTTCCGCTCAAGGAGAATTTCCTTCTCCAGGCACTTGTGGACGTGCTGGCCGTGGAGCATCGCCTGTTCGAAGAGAGATCGAAATTAATGATAGTTCCAAGCTAAGTCAAAAAGCAGATCTCAACCGACTTACCGAGAGGTGGGCTTGGGCCCACCGCATATAGGCCTGGTCGGCCTTCTGCACCGCCAAGGCCATCCCATCGTGCTCCGTGATGGCCTTCGAGACGAACTCCATCGAGACGGGTCCGTCGAGAATAGTGTCCCCCTTCAAAATCGACCAGTCAGGAACAAAAGGCATCGTACCCATCCTCCCCACCAGCTCCGCGGCACTCGGTCATACCGGGGGAAGCTGTTTTTGCGGGGTTTCCACGGTCTTGCCCGAGCCGCCCACGGCGTCTCGAGCCGATCTCGACGAGTGGGAGTGCTGTGAGTGGTGCTTCTTTTGCTTCTTCGCCGGGGATTGCCCCTCGGCCGCTAGGGCAGGCGCCTGGGAAGACCCTCTGGCCTGCGCAGCCTGGGCGGCCAGCTTCTTCCGCTCGGCCGCTAGATGATCTTGCTCCTCCTTCTTCTTCTTCTCCGCCCTCGTCTTCTCTGCCGCGACGAGCAATATCTTCTGGGCGTTCGCCTGCTGGGTCGACATCCCTGCAAAAAGATGAACAAAAAAGCTAATGTTAACACGAAGGCAGAAAGATGAACAAATATGGAAAGAAACATACTAGGGTCGGCGGGACTCAGTCCGGCCCTCGCGAGGTGAATCTCGGTCACTCGGGGCCACGCAATGCTGTGAACCCCCACTATCGCCTCCACCTTCTCCCACTCCTTGGCCAATAAATCACTCTTCTTCGGAGGCTTGTGTCTCGGCTTTACGAAGTTCCACTGGGTCGGAATCTCCCAAGACCCGTCGGTCTTAACAACAAAGTACTTGCCCCTCCACCCCTTTATCGAATCCGGGTGGCCGTGCACCACCTTCTTATGCGGCCTCGGTGAGAAGTAGAAGACCCCCTCCAGATCTCCGAGCGAACCGATTCCAAAGATGGCCCGGAAATACGACAATTTCAGCTTCACCCCCTTCTCTTGGCATTTCAGAATAAAGCAAACAAGATGCTTCCAAGAATTCGGGCCGTACTGCATAGGGCACACTCCCGCCCAGTCCAAGACCCTCTTCACAAAAAGGTGCAGGGGCAATCTCAGTCCCGAGAGGAAGGTGTCCTCTGGGAACATGCAGTAGCCCGGGGCCAGAACTGTGGTAGGGCGGATACCGGGACTTGGAAGGAGGAGCTCATACTCCCGCGGAATGTAGTAGGCAGCCCTGATTATGTTGAGATACTCCGGCCTCAGAATGCTCGGGATGCTATCTGCGCAGATCTTCACCCGAGTGTCCTCGCCCGGCACGGGGGGGATCGGTTGGATGTCCTTAATGTCATCAGGGTACATACGAATCGACACGGGATTCCGAAAGGTGACCGAGGGAACATTGAGACCCGATCTCGGAGTGTCCTCGTCGGGCGAGGAGGGACTGTGGGGAATTGTCATGGCTTTCTTCTTCCGACAAGGGCGAGCCTTACGCTCGGGGGACGGCGTCGACAAAGGGGGTAGCAGAGGAAGATCTTCTCCGACCCCAGCCGTCCCCCCGGACATGCCCTGACCGGCCACCTGTTCATCGACCTCTTCCTCCTCGTCTCCCTCGCCTTCCTCATCACCCTCGTCGACCTGCTCATCTTCGTCCCCCTCCTCTTCATCACCCATCTCCTGATCTGATTCCTCCTCGTCCTCATCCTCGCTGTCCCCCGCGTCCTCCTCGCCACCCTCTTCTATGGGCTCCTTCCCCAGTCTCCTGGACCTCAATGGGGACACCACAAAGACAACATCGTCACCTCCGTCTGAACTCGGGTCGGAAAGAACCTCCTCCTTCACCTTGTACTTGCTCAAGGACGAGGACGTTTCCAACTCCGACTCCCCCGCAGAGCGACCAGACGAGCTAGCCTCGGATCCGGACTGAGTTCACGACATAACTAGGGGAAAAATACTAACCTGGAGTGTGGAAAGTTACGATCATCGAAAAATCTGCCGACGGCAAGTAAGATTCCTGCTCTTGCTGAAAATTGGAAAGTGAGTAATGAAAATGAAGATAAAGAAATGAGAGGGGGATGGGTTTTTAAAGAGGAAAACGACTCCTCGATTCTCGCAATAAAGATCTGGCCGTTGGATCTTATCTGACAAGATCCAATGGCCGCCAAGATCTGAAAAAGCTTTGATCTTTGTGCCATGACGTCAGCAATAAGCGTGAAATTACCCCACTACCCCTTCACCTTTTCTATCCAAAAAAGGCCATTTTCACCAAGTTAGAAGGGTCGACGCTCGGATAGCAGCACGAGCCAATTCCCCTTCTATTTTCACAGAAGGGTCGACGCTCGGATCAAAGCTCGAGCCAGGCCACCTTCGTCTTTCTCAGTGGGGGCTCGAAGCTCGGATAGCAGCACGAGCCAACTCCCCTTCTATTTTTACAGAAGGGTCGACGCTCAGATCAAAGCTCGAGCCACACCACCTTCGTCTTTCTCAGTGGGGGCTCGGAGCTCGGATAGCAGCACGAGCCAATTCCACTTCTATTTTTATGGAAGGGTCGACACTCGGATCAAAGCTCGAGCCATACCACCTTCGTCTTTCTCAGTGGGGGCTCGGAGCTCGGATAGAAACACGAGCCAAAAATCCCCCTTCTATTTTCACAGAAGGGTCGACGCTCGGATCAAAGCTCGAGCCAGGCCACCTTCGTCCTTCTCAGTGGGGGCTCGGAGCTCGGATAGCAGCACGAGCCAACCCTCCTTCTATTTTTCGCAGAAGGGTCGACGCTCAGATCAAAGCTCGAGCCACACCACCTTCGTCTTTCTCAATGGGGGCTCGGAGCTCGGATAGCAGCACGAGCCAACTCCCCTTCTATTTTTACAGAAGGGTCGACGCTCGAGCCACACCACCTTCGTCTTTCTCAGTGGGGGCTCGGAGCTCGGATAGAAGCGCAAGCCAATTTTCCTTCTATTTTCACAGAAGGGTCGACGCTCGAATGGAAACGCGAGCACCAACAACTCTCCTTTGACTCAGGGTGGCTCAGCACTCGGATAGCATCCCGAGCACCAATCGCTCTCCTTTGTCTCTGGACGGGCTCGGCGCTCAGATAGCATCCTGGGCACCAGTCGCTCCCCTCTGACTCTGGGGGGGCTCGGCGCTCGGATAGCATCCCGAGCTCCAATCGCTCTCCTTTGACTCAGGGTGGCTCGGCGCTCGGATAGCATCCCGAGCACCAATCGCACCCCTTTGACTCTGGGGGTTCAGCGCTCGGATAGCATCCCTAGAACCAATCGCTCTCCTTTGACTCTGGGGGGCTCGACGCTCGGATAGCATCCCGAACACCAAGTGCTCTCCTCACTCTTCCAACTAGCGAGGAGATCGTCCACAGACCCAAGGAGGTCGACTGCCGACCCCCAAGCGCTCGACAAACCGACCCAGGGTCTCGGCCACCGACCCCTAATGCTCGGCAAACAAGCCCTAACGGAAGGCCTCGACGTCCCCTCGCTCTTCCAACTAGTGAGGCGGTCGTCTGCCGACCCTTGGGGCTCGTCCGCCGACCCCGTGGGCTCGTCCGCCGACCCCCAAGCCTCGACATGCACACTTCTGGCTCTCTTACTCCTCTACACGGCCTCCTGCGCAAGCTCCAACGAGGGATCCATTCCTCCTAACCCCTGGCCTCTTCGAAAAAATAACAGATCCAACATCTGCTCTTCCCCCAGAGGCAAAGAGTCACTCCTACACGACTGGATCACCCAGCCCTACAGGACCGTGGGGCTTGTGATATGGGTCAGGAATAACGTGGCCCCTCCTGGACCACTGGATCCCCTCAGGATACGCGCCCTTTCTGATCCTTCTGATCTGCCACATCAGCACCGGAAAACCGCCCAGAGCTCTGCCACGTCAGCCCGGAAATCGCTCCGGCGTCAGCCACGTCAGCCCTATACCGCCCGGCTTTCCACCGCTTCAGCCACTCGGGTAACCAGGTCCGGCCCAGCCCCAAATGGGTCTGGACCCGATTGGCTTCCCCTATAAATACCAGACCCTCCCCCCTGTCTGCAGGTAATCAATCTTTCTTCCACAAAACCCTAGTTACTGCTCCTCTCCCACAGAGACTAACTAGATCGTCGGAGGGTCTGCCACCGGGACAAACCCCGGTGTTCCTAGACCGTCTGCAGGTACACCAGACCTCGGATCCGAGCCCCTGATCCGAGCCGAGCATCCAGCCTCGCCTCACTCCAACCTGTCACCGGTACCGCTCGGCCAGCCGAGGATCGTCTGATCAGTAGCTTCCTCCTTCAAATACAAATCAAGTAAGAACTCACACCTGGTACATCCACACGCCTCCCAGAAACAAACCGCATCAATAATTATTGCTTTTAGGTTAACCATACGGAAGAAGAATTTCTTAATAGTTCTAATGGGATTACTTTCAAGAGAACTCTTGATATTCATACCGAAGGCAGTCAAAGTACCATTAATCAGAGTATTTCGAAGTACCATTAATCAGAGTATTACGAAGCAACATGTGGGGATGGAGTTTAATACCTATGATGAAGCCTCTGACTTTTACAGTGCTTACGGATTTTCTGCAGGGTTTGGAATAAGAAAATATTAATTAACTACTCTCTCGGAAGTGTGAATAAAGAGTTTTGGATAAATCGATGGTTTGTGACAAGGTAGGTATTAGATCTACTCATGATAAGGGAGAAGTTGGAAAGAATGTTAGGCACATAGGGGAAACAAGAGTAGGACGTAACACAATGAAGAAGATCAAAATGCTTGAAGACAGAACTTGGGCAGTGTCTGGATATGGTGAAGAACATGGAAAATTTTGCCCGTACTACCCCACTTTTTGAAAAGATTTGGCGTTCTGCCCCACTCTCCAAAACAATTAGCGATATGCCCTTATTTAAAACACGTCAGCAAGAAACATTATTGGAAAAAACGGCATAGGTTATTTCGATGCCGTTCTTCCCAATAACGGCATCTGTTTGAAAAAGAGTGTCATGCCGTTATTTGGAATAACGGCGTTATTTGGAATAACGGCATAGGTTGTTTTGTTTTTTGGCAGCTTGTAGTCTCCACTTAGAGAAAAAATTGCAAGTGTGAAAATCTTATAACAGATGCCGTTATTTCAAATAACGGCATTCTCAAGACTGATGCCGTTATTTGGAATAACGGCATCAGTTATAATTTTTTTTTATAAAAAAGTAACTTACTATTCATCCTCTCTGACGAAAAAGTTCAAAAATAAAAATAAAAATTATAACTGATGCCGTTATTATATATATATATATATATATATATATATATATTAACTTTTTATTCATTCTCTCTGTTTCCAAACTACGGCTAGAGTTCATATTTATATATAACTGATGCCGTTATCTCCAATAACGGCATCAATCATTCGAATGTCGTTATTCAGGATGGCATCATCTCCAATAACGGCATCAGTCATTCGAATGTCGTTATTCAGGATAACGATATTATTTAAAAGTTTTTTTCACGCTTAGAACTTTTTAAAGTTAGAAGATTCACACTTGTAAGAGAAATATACTGATGCCGTTATTCCAAATAACGGCATGAAAAAAAATATAAAATAGATGCCGTTATTGAAAATAACGGCACTTAAATAACCTATGTCGTTATTTCCAATAACGGTTTATGCTGACGTGTCCTAAACAAGGGCAGATCGCTAATTGTTTTGGGAAGTAGGGTAGAGCGCTAAATATTTTCAAAAAGTGGGGCAGTACGGCAAAATTTTCGAAGAACATGTGCATGTCATCACTAGTCGAGACAAAGTAAGTATGCACAGATCTCATAAACGATTTCACTGCACACAGAAGTGCAAAAATCTTATTGATTCCATGGCTGGAGAAGGTTTATCCCTGTTGCAGTTGTTTTTTGGGGTTTTTGGGGGTGTGGGAACAACAAATAATATTAGTTCTTGTATTCGGGGAAAACGACAGTAATCCTGATCTTCGTTCTAGATCCGAAGGGGTGTTGAGTGGATTGGTTGGGAGGCAGTTGACTTGCCAACCTGCAAAAAAAAACCTGAAACACCGGGAGTAATCCCGGCGATAGACCCTCTGATACTTAAGTCAGAAGTCAGTAATTTAGTGAAAGGAATTCTAGGAAAAAGAGTGATTACCCATTAATCGTACAAAAGATGTTGTATTTATAGGTCTGGGGGAAAATCTGTTATAGGGAGATCCCGAAGCGGTATTGAAATCCCCTTGATCTCGGATCTGGAATTGATCAGATCCGTAATTTTAGGGGTGTGGTTACGACATAACCGATGGAGCGTCTGCCGCAAACGGCGGGTGATTCATCTGGGTGTGCAAATAGACCTACGGAAGGCCCGTGGAGCTACCTAGCCAGGACCAGTAAAGAAGTTGGTGTTGAGCCCAGTCTGTTGCTTTGTAATTCGTGCTAGAATCGTTCGGCAGAGATCAGCCACGATTTTCCCCATATCATGAGCCCCCCACTCCGGGAGTGAGCTATTGGTCATTTTCGAGGAATAGATAACTCGTGGCAAAAGCATTGGTGTGACGGTCGCATTAGAATTAGAATCAGTGTCCTTTCGAGGTATGGGTCTGAGGTGTGAACTTTATGGACAGTGAGTACTGCGAAAATCTCAGAGTCGGGGTGTCATTCTCGAAATATGGTGCTGAGGGTCAAGCCAGGGTGTTAATTGTTTCCAACCGAAGTCTTGTGTTAGTCAATGGGATGGGGGACGTTGAGTATTCTATCCACGTGGCTTCTTGCCACGTCAGATTTTGTGGAGCTTGAGGAGTCGGCACGTGATAGTAGTCATTCAATGGGCTGTCACTCAAGGAATTTGAGGGGATGACATGTGCCGACGGTTCCGGAAGCAGCCAGCCTCTATAAATTTGCTCCCTCTTATCACTGTAAGGGGTTACTTTCTTTACATCTGGAATTCCTCTGTTCAAGGTTGTGACTCCGGTTATGTCAACCGTAGAAATCGGTAGCTCGTCCTCTTCTGGTGACGGCAGTGGGTCGAAGACCAGCTCTTCACGAGGTGGATCGGCCGCGAGTTCATCAGGTCGACCCTCTTCGAGGAGAAGTGAACCAATAAATTCGGGGTCAACACGCGAGATCTCGCCAGAGCCGGATGTGGATATCGATGAAATCTGTATCCCCTGTTTCTGATTTTGCAGATTTCTATTGTAATTCTTCCTTTCTTAAATTCTTGTATTCTGATTAATTTATTAATAAATCTTGCTATTCCTTGAAACTCATTTGTTCTCATTTGATCATCTAAATTCTTTTGGCTTGAACCCTGGGGTTTCAGTACACTTTATTTTATTTTATTATGTATTAGATATCTAATTTCATCTATTTTATTCTTAGTTGTTTTCTTTTTAAATCCTAACCCAAACCCCAAAACCCGTTAACCATAATCAAAACTCACTAACCTTAATCCTCTATATATACTAATTAATCCCTGACCCTAATCATTAAACCCTAATTACTCTCTCATCAGCCGCTAACTCTCTCTCCCGACTTCCTCTCTCCTCATCCTCTCCCTCCCATCGCCATCCTTGAGCACAGCACCCATCCAAGCACCACCACCGTCTTCTTCTCCCCTCGCCACCCGTGCGCGCTGCTGGATCCCCTCATCGCCATCCCAAAGCCCCTCGCCCTCTCGTGCTCGCACGCGACCAACCAAGCAGCTCGAACCCCAGCTCACCCTGCCTCTGACCATCACCCCCCCCCCCTCGTCGCCGATCACCAGTCACCACCGACTGCAGTCGACATTGCCTTCTGCCTCCGATGACAGTACACAAGGCCGTTGTTATCCCGTACCCGTCGCTGCCTCCACCGTTGTCGTCCTCGCTGTTGTGCCGCTGTCGTTGCTGTCGCTATGTGTTGCAGCCGTTCTTTCTTGTGCTACCGCTGTAGCTTGTGCGTGCTGCCGCTGCTGGCTGTGTGTTCTCGCCGTACATGCAAACGTCGTATAAGGCAAGTTCTCTTGAACCAAGTTGTTGTTCTAGTTCAAGAATTATTTGATCTCCGCAAGTAGCTCGTTATTTTGTTCATCGTATCTCATTTTACTTGTTACCCTTCAAGGAGATTATACGGGTTCATTGGCGAAACAAAATAATAACTCTCTTTTCATGCTGTTTCCTTGACTCAATCCTAAGCAATGTTATCTGTCATCATATGCATACACTACATGAACATAAACTAGGAAGCACGTTAAGTAGAAAAAATAATGATTTGAATGCATTTCGGTTGTATATGATGTTTTAACTAGATTCATGAATTTAATGCTACAGTGATAATAATTTTTGTCATGCTAACAGTAGAAATCCATCCTAATTATTGAGTATAAATGTTGGTTCATTTCTTGTTATATCTATATGTGGACTGATTATCATGATTGTTGCGTAGGAGTATGTTTTGTTGTTCCATGCTATTTTAACATCTTGTAATGAATTTTTGACCCAATTTCTTTTAGAATTAATTTAACATTTATAAATGGAAGTCATATCCCTTTGAATCTAGTTTCTAAAACATTCAACGGATCTAAATTCTTATTTATAGACTGTAAGTTATCATATTTTTAATACTTCTAGGTTTTTTATTCCAGATTTCTGTCTAGAGGCTTATCGACACGATTTAATATTTAAAATATTGTATTATAAGTAAAATGAAGACTTGAGATTAACTAAGATGTTACTAGACATGATTAGGAGTCACTCTGTAATTTTTATAAGATTAACTGATGAATTTCCAGACCCATTATGTATATGAGAACATGACCTTAGGTTGCTGCCAGAGCACTTGTTCAGTATAGAACCAGACTTTTCACATAGTTGCAAACAATATTAATTAGAACTTTATGAATGAGAACTGTAGCCCTCTGTGTCTAGAATCCCGACTATCTGACGGATTTGTAATTCGACTTACGAATTGCAAGATATTTCAGATTCTCGTGGTGTAACATATGAATTCTAGAATACAGTCTGAAAATACACTACCTTGTTTAACTAATTGAAACAGTAAATTAAATTAAGAATTTAGACCTTAAATTAATCGTGTTGTTGCTGAACACTGTTAAGAACTAAATTATGGTTTTTTAAAGATTTTTAAATGAATTTACAATCAACTTATATATATAAGAATTTGACCCTAACATGCTTCCTGAACATGAAACCAGTAGAGAATAAAATTATACACAAAATTAATATAATTATAATATATCGTGTGAATATGAGTTGGAACCGGCAGAGAGTCTAGTCTCTGGAACTCTTGACGGAACTGGGTTCTCTTTCTTGTAGTAGCGGGAAAGTGGATTTTAGTACAATATGGTATTGCTGTCCAGAATTTGTACCTTCATGTATATAATATAAATATATTTATTTCTCCCATTTTATAAATTGAATTTTATATCCTGCATTGCATATCCCTTGATATCTTCTTGATCCTGTCCTGATACCTGTTCTCATTGTTGCATGTTCAAGTTTAATTATAGTAAAAGAATTACAAGCCAGGGTAATAAGGGAAAGATCTAATAGTGAACAATATAGGAGAGTGTACTCTGAAGGAGGTCCATGTTTCTCGTAATAGTGACTTTTGTTACATGTTTACCTGTTCTTGCTTACAAGTTATATGGAACTAAGTGCCACGTCTTGAAACGATGTGAGCCAACTCTAGAATCCATTACATGCTTACATGATTACATGTTTTCGTGTTAGATGCTCCTGATTACATAATATGATTCTTGTTATTGTCACTGGAAGATCCGAGTACATAATCATATAGAATTCACCGTTAGAGTCTAGATGTTATAATGTTTGTATGCATCCGAACCTGTGGTATGAGACGTAGGATTGCGTGCATTAGATAGGATTAATAAAATATTAATAAACTTAAGGCTAACACTGAGCACGTGCTTGATTCTCATTTACAAGTTACATGATTTCTGTCTACAAGTTACATGATCCCTGTTTACATGTTTACATGCTGTCCCGTTACCCGTTTACACGTTACACTTGTTACTTGTTCCATACTTGATCATATAATTCCTTGTTCTTGTTGATTGTTCCTTGCTATGTCATGTTCTATTGTTCACTGCTTGTTACTACTTATAGTCTGTAACTTACTCTATCGGACACCCCCCCCCAAACTCTAGCTGTTGAAATCACAGGTACAGGAGAAGAACTGACTGAAGGACTAGGTGAACAAATATTCTGGATGACGAAGCTGGATTCTTTTTATTTAGCCAACATTTAGTTTCTTGTTTCATGCTTTTCTAGTTACTATTGTTGTTTCCATACATTGTTTTACGGGCGTTTTTTGTCTCGAAGTTTATTCCAGATGTTGAATATTATTTTGTGAATTTATTTCATGGATTATTGAAGTTTATTTATTTTTTATGCGATTGTACTTTGCCTGCGTGGTTGTGATTATATCTTATATTGTTGATTTGACTGTTACAGCTTATGAATGATGTGTTTATATCATTCACTCGACCTTAATTGCATGCCCATATTTTCATATTTTGGAAAGCGAGACGTGACAAAATCTCTAGTTTTGAGGGAGAAGATCATAGCTGAGTCGAAAATGAGACTAGGACCGACGAGGCCATGGCTAGTTTGGTGAAGGGAAATCGAGAATCACCCCACGCGTCAGATGGTGGAGGTGATCATAGGGGCGAAGAACGATTGGCAGAGGGCGAGGAGAGACATGTGGGTGATCTCGAAGAGATGGTGTTGGAAGTTTAGATCCTGTCGGTTGTGTCTCCCTGTAAGACATGATCATCGAGACCAGAGAGGATTCAACTCCCCCTTGACCATGCGCTGGTACGAACGATGTCTATCTGAAGGTATCAGGAAGATCTGAAGGATGAGCATGGCTTCGGTGTTCTACCTTTGTCAAATAGGTCGATAGCATACATAGATAAGGTGAAGAGTGTCTTGGCTACAAATAAACTTGAGTCGCTTCGGGCGATTTATCATATTTGTCCCCAATTCGAGGTGATGCTTCCAAACTCCGGCCTTCGACAAAATGCCAACCTTCTGGGGATGCTGTGTATAATGAATATCGATATGTTCCACTCGGGCCTGCCTCTTCCTCTCCATCCCTTTATAAAGGAAGTGTTGAACTTGGCAAACTTGAGCCTCATGCAGTATGCGTCGAACTCATGGAAGCAGTTGACGAGCTTCATCATGGTCTGTCACGAGAGAGGGGTTCCTCTCTACCTCAAATATTTTCAGGCGTGTTTGGGCTTTAGAGCACTGTCGAGTCACCCCTATCAATGGTATATCTTGCCATGTCAGGGGTACCAAGTGAGGCACGGCCATCCCAATTCCATGAAGGGTTGGAAGAAGAGATACTTTATCGTTCGAGGTTCTGAGCCATGGGACATTCCCACCAAGTGATCGTACAAGGGCCTGCCAAAGAAGGATGCCCTAACGTCCCATGATCTAAGCTCGGAGGAGAGTACCGAGTTTTAGAGACTCTTCGAGAAGGGCACTAGAGTCGACTGGCTGCAAATGTCAGAAGAGAGGTTGGTTGACGTTGGTTTAAGCTTCGTTGGCTCGGTTAAGTTATTTTGCTCTCGACTTATTGTACTGGTACATTGCCTTATCTGATTCTGTTTTTCTCTGCATGTGCTGGTGTGATGGTTGCCCTAGAGTCGGAGCCTCGGAAGGCATCGAAAGTTGACCGTAAAGGCAAGAGGAAGATCGAGGCGCCCGCCTCGAAGCACTTGCCGAAAAGACCCAAGGCTTTAAAGGTTTGTGGCCTGGAGGAGGCTCCTAGAGGGCGACCAAGCGAGAGGTTGTTGAGGACTGCCGACGAGGCTGCTAGGCTCTCCAGACCAGACTGGTCAGTGGGGGAGCTTGACTCCGTCATGGAGTTGGAGATAGCTCGGGAAGTAGTGAAGAACCTTGCTCGTCCGAGGGATCAGGAGGCCCTCGCCCTAGAGACCACAAATTCGTGTTTCCTTCATTTTTATCAAAAGGCCATACTAGTAAGTGTTCAAGTATTTTGCATTGTAAGTGTACCATTCCTTGATAACTTTCTGAGTTTTTTCTACATGCCACCTTCTACGGTGCTGAGATGAAGAGGCGGTATGAGCGCTTGCTAGACCTTGCAGATCAGAAGGCGGAACGGTAGAAGAAGAGATGTCAGGAGGAGCACGAGCGCGTTGAAGCATTGGAGAAGAAAGAGAAGAAATTGGGAAAGAAGTCGGCGGAACCAGAGGACGACCCTGGTGAAGAGCGATCTGCCCACAGGGTACTGTTGGATGAGAAAGACACGATGGAACACCAATTGACCAAAGCCCAGTCGGAATTAGTGGGTGTTGCGGATGAAATTGTCGATGGCGAGGAACATGATTTCAAACAAGTCATTAAGCGCATCCGACGGAGCACCCCCATCCCAGCCTTGGCCGTCTTGAATACGACCCAGAATTTTTTACTTCTCCCACGACTTCTCGCGTGATTCCCTCTGACCTGGGGGCTGGTGCCAGTCCTACTTACGGGCCCTCTGAAGATGTAAGTGATGAACGCGTTCATCTGCCCTCGCCGGGGGTTTCACCCACAACCCCCATCGAGATTCCTTCGGAGTCGGGATCAGATGTTAGATCTATTCCCAGGGTCGTAGGAGGGGTCGATGCTTATTCGGCTTCTGGGGAGGATCCCCCCTTGCCTTAGCTTTTATTTTTCGTTTTTTTTTTTCGAACGCAGACTGGCCACTGGCCATTGTACCCGATTATTTTTGATGAAATGATAAGGATTTTTAAATAATATTAAGCCTTGATTTTGCTTTTAACTTCAAAATTTTCTGATGATCCTTCGTGGTCGGATTGTCATCTTGGGTGGAGGCATTGGAGACTCAGTACCTGTTTGTGATTGAGACCGTGTAGGATTCTGAACCTCGGAGCAGCAAAAGCTCGGAGTGCGAATTTGAAGGGTCTCGCTGATGGGGAAACCAACGGTCTAGGGACCCACATGTTCCACGCTTGCCATGTGAGCGCACTGTATTCGATGTCCCTTTCATGCCTATATATTGCTTTCTTCTGCTAGCTCTCCCTTCATGATTTTCCTTCGTTGCCTTCGCTACCCCCTTATCAATCTTATTCTTCTTTCTGTCATGGTTTCCTATGAACATTTGATGAAAAGGCGCCTAGCCGAAAAGCCTGAGAAGGAGGAAGCCGAGGATAAGACAAGAGCTTAGGCCAAGGCTAAGACCAAGGCTGACCCTCGAGCCGAGGCAGGGGTGAAGGCCAAGGCAGAAGCGGAGAAGAAGGTGGTTAAAGGGAAGGCCAAGTCGAACGAAGCGATGGTTGCGATGACTGAGGACCCCAAAGGAAAGAAAACAAATGGGGGATCCTCGAAGTGCCCACACTCCCCTTCTTCAGTCGCTCCTCTGCAGAAGAAGAAGGGAAGGGATGTTGACCCCCCGAACGTCACGGGGTCATTGGTCACCGCCGAGGGAACTTCGCAACTGGGTGGTAGGACAGCACTAAAGCCGCCATCACCGGCAAAGGCATGGATACCCTCCTGAACTATCATGGAGGCGGATCTGCTAACAGACAGCATGAATGCAACCCAGGTATTCAAGAATCTGGCAGCTCCCAAAGAACTGGTGTCCTTAAAGAGGGAGGCCCAGGACTAAGTCTACGCTCATTGGGCTTAGGCTTCGATCCTGGTACGGATATTTTACTTGTCGCCGGTGTCTTTCCTTGGTTTTCATTTTCTTTAACATTTCCTTTCTACAGGCTGCCGTCACTGGGGTTGAGCTGAAGTGGAGACTCGGCGCGATGCTCATATGGGCCCAGGAGTCCGAGGAGAACTGTAGAGATTTGGTGCGTCGGAATCAGGAGCTTTGGCAGGCTGTTAAGGATGCTGAGAAGGAGTTAGAGGGGGAGAAAAAGGCTCGGCATGAGTTGCTGGCTGAGAAGGGTAGATGGGCCGAGGAACGGCTAGCATGGCAAGCCGAAGAGAAGAGACTGCGGGGTGAACTGGATGAAACGGCTCAACGGAAAAATAAGGACAATATGGAGTTGGACGAGACCGTGCTGCAGGTGCTCGATGCCCATGATGTAGGGTATGGCACGGACCTTACACATATGAAGATAAGGTATCTGTGCCTCAAGATCGAGGGCTTTGCCTTCGATGCGAAAGTAGAGGCCTTGCAGCGGGCGGCCGAGCTGGATGTCGTGGATGTTGAGAAAGGATCCTTTACCTCTTAGGAGAAAGGATCTATAATGCCCTGGGCTCCGCTCAAATATATTCTAACAACTGCCCACCACAGGCTACCTCTGAAAAGGTGCCATGACTAGTTGGTGCCTTTTGATCATAGGCTTTCTAATATATACACACACAATTCTAACTCACCTTCCATGTGAGACTAAGTCACCACCACCTACCATGAACACCATGGTCCCATAGTAATTAATTCATTCTTTCTATAGGCTCTATACACACACTACCAAATCTATAGGCCCATCTAACCATGAATTAATTACTAAGCCCACCAAGAAGGCACATCTCATACGGGGTATTACACGAAGTGAGGGATGTGCTCTACTATATCATTGAGTGCCTTGACGTAAGCCTTCTGCATGTTCGTGTACAGATGCTCCTGAGCCTCGGCCCTCACCGCGGCCACTACATTTTCCTTCTACTACACAGTCGAATCCTTCTCATTTGTCGCCACTTCCCTCTTCTTCTTCCGCTCAGCTTCAACATGAGCGATCCGAGCAAGATGGGCTTCCTTCTCCTTCTCTGACGCGGCCTTAATGGCATTTCTACGAATTTGTTTCAAATGTAAATTTAGGGCATTTTGATTAAAGGCCTCTAGGTTCCTACTATCGGAGTAGGAAAATGGTAACTCATCCTTAATAACTGTAACCCCTGTTTTCGCAAATATGTATTTTCTGTATATTTTCGGTATTTCAATTTTTTTTGTAAATTGTTTTTTTCTCTTTCAAATTCTTTTGTTAAAATCTGTTGTTGGATCTCCTATTAAAGTCTATTTTTAATCAATAATTTTAATCGTAGCTATTTTTCCAATGATTTTTATATTGAAATACAAACCATATTAGTATTGTTGTTATTACTATTCTTCAGTATTATTATTATTACGGTTATTTTTGTTTTTATTATTATTATTATGATTATTGTTATTATTGTTATCTATATAATAAAACACAAAGAAAGCTATCAAGTGGCTCTCATTCAATAGGCTTGAAATCAATGGTCCAGATCTAACATCACAAAATATATTTTCCCACTCAAAAGTTTCCCCCCAAAACTTGAATTCAAATCCCCAAAACAACTCCTTTATTTATTTATTTATTTATTTTTCTCTCTCCCTCTCTCTCTCTCATTCTTTCTCTATTTACTCAGAAATTTATTTTTTTCAAATTTCAAGTTTGTAAATTTCAAGATTTTTTATGCATTTTTTTATTGCTCATGTTACATTGAAATAACAAATATCTCATGAACAGTTAAATTTCATCATTTTCCAAACTCAAAGTTCTAAGAAGTTGGATTTTATACCCTTATTTATAATTATTTTTCAACATATACTAATGGAAACATGGACTTTATTTACAACTAATTATTGTTTTACTATTCAGACCTGAGCTACATAATTGTTGTTTTACTATTTACAAGACTTTCGTATGTTGTATCGTTCCGAAGACGTGCCGTAGGCACGTGCCTACGAGCAAATCTAGTTATTATTATAACTTTGATTGTCTATTTAAAAATCCATTTATATTGTTAATTGTATTAGTAGTTATTTCAAATTATTTCCATATTGTAGTACAAAATATATTTTTGTTATATAATCCTACCTTTTATTGGCTATTTATTTTTCTATTAGTTTTTAAAAACTCCTACAACCCAAAACCCGTTTACCCTCAAACCCGTTAACCTACCCTATATAACTCTACTATTAAACCCTAATTACCCTAACCTATTTACCTTCTAATCACCCAGTTGCCAACTGCATAACCCTACCCCTTTATTGTTCCTTCATCTCCCTCTCGGAGCTCTCCCTGTCTCTTCCTCCGGCGTTCCCTGTGTTGTGCCGCCCTAGCAGCTGACGCCAGCCCGTGCCTCTCCTTCCCAACCCCCCATCCATTACTCCTGACCTCTACCCTCGTGTTTCCCTGTTCTCTCTCCTGACCGCCAGCCACCCTCGCAACCTCCTGTCATCAACAACAGCCCCCTTGTGCTCCTCCCGACTGCAGCAGCAGCAGCAGCAGCGCTCATCACTGCATCGTGCCGACCCCGCTGTGCCGCCCTCCTTTCGAGTGTCGCACGCCAGCCAACCAACAGCAACGCCACCGCCGCTCCCCTCCTCCTCTGTTTCACCCCAAAAACATAGCCACTGTCCCCTGCCGTTGCCGCCATTGCCGTCATCGTTCGACAGCTACCGTGCCCACCTTCGCCAAGCCACGGCGACCACCGGCTCGCGCCACCCTCGCTGTCGCTGCCCCTGTACGCCGTCGATCCTCCGGTGCATCACCGCATCAGGGGGGATTATTAATGTTTAAATGTAGGCCGTCCGTTTGATCTTGATCATCATCAAGATCTTGATCATCATCTCCACCATCATCTGATCTTGATCACTTTGATTCAGAACCGTCTGATTACCTTGATGATCTTGATCATCACATCTTGATCTTGATCTTGATCTCTTGATCTCAGTCGTCTGATCTGATCTGATCGTGATCATCATCAAGCTTGCTTTGATCTCAGCCGTCCGATCGACCGATCACACTTGATCTCGACCCTTGATCGTCTCGATCGACTCGTTCGTCTTCTACTTGGTGAGTTAAACATGTGATCCACCTTTTGTTTTCATTCATCAAATTATCAATCATGATATATTTACTCATTTGGTACTCTTCTAATTCTTATATATTCTATATACGATTTTGGCCGTTGGATTCGCTCGATCGTCATCTTGACCACCATCTTGATCATCGAGATTCGTGCCGATCGTGTTCATCCCCGAGAATCTGTTCCCATTATTCTCTTTCTCTCCGTTAGGCTCGTCGTCAATTTCGAGGCAAGTAACTTATATTCTTTTTGTTATATGATACAAGTACTAAATACCGCATGTAGTGTAGTTGCTTCAAGATCTATTCCCATGAAATCCCTTGTTTGATCTTGTTTCTAGATTTTGATCCATCCATAGTCGTTTCGTTACACACACGACATGAAATAACTTAGAGATAATCAATTCTTGGTGTATACATACATGTTGCATATGATCTTGTATGCTTGATGTGTTAGGAGTATTATAACTTGTTGTAGACGTGTTAAATACCCTATACCATGTTTCTTGATGTATTTCACACTTTGTTATAATTTGGGTGTGTTTCATATGATCTAGTTAATTTTATGCATGAAGAATAATTATGTCCTTGTTGTTACCCTGTTTTTGTTCAGAATTTTAGACCCTATTAAGGTCAGTAAATAAAAATTATTTGTGAATATGAATTATAGAGAATTCTTTCTACTTTTCAGAATTTCTGACAGATCTCAGTTTCGATTTGTGAGTTGCAAGTTATTGCTGTTTTACTACAGATGTGTAGAAAAACTCCAGATTCTATTTTATATGAATTCCGTATGGTCATTTATTTTTATACTGATGTTAAAAATAATATTTTGATCCAATATTTTCGCTGAGTACAACCAGACTTGATTAGGATTAACCCCTAATTTTTGTAGATTTGATTGATGACTTTTACAAACTATTCTATACTTGCAAACAACTATTATACATGCAGAATTTTCATGTTGTTCAGTAAAGAACCTAAATTTCGACTTAATTCTATTTGTTGTTTATAAAAACTTTTGTGAATATGAATTGTACCCACTGTATCTATTTTATCACCCTTTTGACATATCTGGATTTCGATTTATATTTTGTAGGATATTGTTGTTTTAGTACCGTTGTGTTTATGATTTCAGATTTACAAAATTTTTGTATCTTGTTGTCTTCTAATTTTATTTGACTAAACTATCTATGTTGGAAAATTATAAAAATTTATTTGCTGATGCTAAACATACTAGGAAATACCCCAAATTTTTCTTGGATTTAATCAGTGAGTTTTTATGTCGTTTTCTGATTATGAATACAAACTTCTGATTTCTGGCTGGACATGTTTTCTGGATATGATTCTGTTTTGAGTCCTGTATTTGTGAATTACCATATGACTTATATATATTTGCTGGATTCGGCCGAAAGTATATTTTCCAGATTTTCTGACGAATCCATATTTGCATATTTGTGACAACAGAAATCCCATATTTGGTGCAGTACTGTCTTGCTGTCCTGAACTAGAATTTTCGTTGTCCTAATCTTTTATGAGTTGTCTTTCGCCTGTACATATTTATCTTCTGACCTGAACCTGTTACTTGTTCATGCCATATTATTCTTGCTCTGTTTTATACACGTATATGCTTGTTGATAATAATAATAAATAACCAAGCTGGAGTTAAGGGAAAGACCTTAGTAGTAGATAATATAGGTATGTGTACTCAGAAGGGGGTCGTGTTTCCCATTACTTGATACCATGATTTCATGACTACATGATTCATTCTTGTTATTACTATATGCCATAATATCATGATTACATGATTCATGCTTGTTATTACTATGTGCCATGTTTCATGATTACATGATTCATGTTTGTTATTACTATATGCCATGTTTCATGATTACATGATTCATGCTTGTTATTACTATATGATGCCATGTTTCATAATTACATAATTCATACCTGTTACTACTATATGATGCCACGAGTTCACGATTACGTGATTCGTGCTTGTTACTTGTTACTTGACGCCTGAGTACACGGCCCTATAGAAACCCACCACTAGATCTAAACATAAATTGCATGTAAGTAGCAACTATGTGGTAAAAATCTGGGACGCATGAAGTGCTACCTAGATAGGACTAGATACAAGACTTGAAAACAACATGATCGCTTGACACTTGCTACTTGTTACTTGTACATGATACTTGATTACTTGATACCTGTTACTTGTTACTCATTTACATGTTACTTGACACTTGTTACATGCCACTTGCACTCGTTCATCTTGCCATGCTAGTTGTTTCTGTTCTTGATTTAGAGTTAGTTCTCTATTTTGTTGTTACATCTTTTCCACGCTATACTTGCTTCCGCTGTTACTCTATTCTTGTCTATTTCTCTTTCTTGTACTTGTTGCCTGCACTACAAGTGGCCCATAACTTGTGTTAACAGGTATTTTGTTTCTCTTTCCTTTTTCCTGCAATTTGTTAAATTGCAGATTTTGGAGATTAGCTGCCAGATGGAGTAGGTGATCTGAGATTCTAGTTGCTGGAGTTCTTGCTATAATTTATTTTCCTGCTATTCTTGAATAAATGTAATTTGCTACATGGATATTTGTATTGGGCTTTGTATCCCGAACTTGTGTTTTGTTTTTGACATGATTATTTGAAATTCAGTATTATTGCTTCTCGTTTCAAGTAATCTTGTTGACTATATTGATTCAGTTATGCATGCGTGGTTGACTATTCTTCTTGTATCTCTCTTGTTTATACCTGTACTCGTTGTAAAGATCCTGACAGCTTATGGATGATGACAATTATTCACTGGGCTTAGTCACATATCCGTATTCTGTATCTCTTTTTGGGAAGCCAAGCGTGACAATAACTAGTCTAGCAATTTTCCGACGAATAGTGTCGAGATCATAGCTATAGCTACCTACATGCCCTATCCCAGGGTTGATCTTTTGTTGGGAGATTTGGTCTTCTACTAGCTTGGGGTGTATTTAGTAATGTGTCAACAAATTGTACCCGTCCCCTCACCCTTCTTCCATTTGTTATGTTTTTGAAAAGTTTTACATACCTTATGTCCCTCTTTCGGATTGTCCATGTTTAGGACAAAGTCATAAAATTTTTGGATTTTGGAAGTTTGGCCTCTATGTTTTTTGGAAGAAGTGGGTTGTGCGGCGTCAGTGTCTTGTGTTTCTGTCTTCAGCTAGGATTTCAACATGAAATATACTCGTGAGGAGGAGCACTTTCATAATCAATATTAAGATTAGGATTATAATCGGCCTCTAATTGTGGAATAAAATGAGTGCGACGAAATGAACTAGTGAATTCTTGTCCACTTTCGATACGTCCGCTACTACATGATCGTAACATTATACTAGTAGTGTAGGAGTGTAAGTGAAAAAACTAGACAAAGAATGAAGAGTTGAAAGAGTTGAGAAAGTAATAGTGTATGTGAAAAAATGAACAAACAATATAAATATTAGCTTGGTTAAAGTGCATTGCCAACTGTATGGTGGATTCATTGGTAAATTTAAATATTACACAATAACTAGTAACATGCACGTGCGATGCACGTTCTAATTATTTTTTTTATTTTATAAAGTAATAATAAGACATAAACTGGTCTCGAACCTGAGACATTCGTTTACTCATACACACTATTTACAAATTATCCCTAGTGACACAAACTTTTATTTTATATGAATGACACTTTTGTAAATAATTCCTTCAATGACAACTTTCCCAGGATACAGATTTGCCTATTGAAATGAGCAGAACAATGTATATAGTGCTATACATATGATTCAAGAATATATAAGGTAATAAATCACAGGTTACCGAACATACATACCTTTAGTATTTTAACATCGTATTTTCCTACACGAATTATTCTAATCAATCGCTCTGCATATTACAGTAAGATTGGGATAGCAAGGTACATCCATGTCTTTGCATAAATGATCGAAGTTGGAATTAAAATGGCCACGGGTAGATGGTATGATATTAATTGTAAATACTCAAAGCAAGGGTAGAAAACCTACTGTTTTTTCAGTTACATTCTGAGTGAGGAAGAGGAACATCGAATGAACAGCCAGCAACACATAGACCACAATGAACAGGTGGTGTGAGTACCAAAAAGCATTAAACCCCACAAACTTTTGGACAGGCCATGGCAATGATGATGGTTGTCGTTGTGGCAACCTAGTCGCAAGCATGAATGCAAGAGTCATGAGCACCACCATTGCTATCCCAGTCGCTCCCTCAGTGGAGGCAAGTATCTCTGTGTAGGATGGCTGGTGGAGTTGGAAGTCTGCACCAATTGTTCGTCGAAACAATGATCTCTTAGCCCCAACAATTCTTGGGAAGTCACAGTTAAGGTGTGTTCCGCCATGGAGGATCACGTAGGTCAGTATTCCGCCTGCTATCAACTATGCTACACAGAAGGGAAATCATGATGAGCTCCAGTCTGAATATAATAGGACATCAAAATTATAAAAAAAATTTGAAAAAAAAATTCAGGAAGAACTATTGTCATTAATGTTGTATACCTTATGAAAATTAATGTTGTCATTGAAGAGAACGATCGAGCCGATCCTAGCATAATGTATGTGCGCTACAGGATTGCAAAAAGTATAGTAAAGAAAAGATATATAGTAAATTATATAACCGCCTATATCAAAAATTTGTTCTGAAAATACAGGAGAACAATTTGCAATTAAGCTACAGCAGCCTAGTTATGATCAAATCATTAACTATCAATGTCAAAATTAACAAACGTTGCCCATATATAGAATCAATCTAAAGTGGAGAAATGCTTAGCAAAATCAATATAAACATCAAATTCGACTAATGCCTATCTTTGGTTACTTTTATATTGCAAAACATCTAGTTTAGAGAATAAACAAAGAAAAAGCACAGTTAGCGAATAGAAAAATATACAAATAACTATATGAAAAAAAGGTTATACTCACCAAAGAAAGGATTGACTTGCTATCTCAGTTGATGTTTCATATTGTGGATGCACAACTGCACTTTGAATTTGTTTTTTCTTCTAATTCAAGCTCAGCAAATAACCAGTCACTGAATTTTACACAGTCAAAAATGCAACTTTTGCCAGAAAATTTTCGCATATTACATGAATATCGCTACTTAGGCCTTTTCGCTATTAGAATAGAGCACTTCACATTGTGTGCACAATAGCTGCTTACACTTCCCAAAAGCGCCATGCAAACCCAATAATTGGCCATTTCAGCAACACACAATTACACAAATACATCAAAAAGATACAATTAATTAACTAATAATAATGAACTAATTACCTCTTAATCAGTCCATAACCAGGAGTTCCCATCACCAACATATCAACATTCAGCTTATCCACTGCCTCACAAATCACCTCCCTCGCATCCCCAATCACTAAAGTCCATAGCCATGAACTATTAAGATATATATCAAATTTTGAGAACACATAAAATCTTCTATAAGGAAATTCATTTGCAACAAAGATAAATAATAATAATAATAATAATAATAGAAGCATACTTACATTAATCTATTCTAACAAATAAAGTAGAAGCGGCAACATCCAATCAATTATAAAACCAATGTGATTTTTTGACTTTCTCCTATACAAATAAGTATTCCTGCACAGAATAATTATAAGCATAGGTATATATATTATAGAAAATGTAGTTAATAAAGAGCTATAATGCACAATGTATGTTGATAATCTAATTATATTTTTTTCTCATAGTTGTGCACAATAGTATGTATTATATTTTAAGGTGTAAATTGAGAAAACCATGTACATTTAAATACCAACTTACTGTTTAATTTGAAGTTCCATGACATTTCACCAATGCATCCTTGTAAACAACATTTTTTGTATGAATGTCTTGCCGACGTACTAGATGTCCATTCTTGATTAAGAGTTTTGTAGTAGATCTCGAAACTCTCCTAGACAGAGCGACATATAATTGTTCACGACTAAATACGTGATCCGGAAGGTACACACCAACATATGGAATGGTTTGTCCTTGCGACCTGTTAATTGTCAAGGCGAAACTAAGCTGTACTGGAAATTGCTTCCTTATGAGTGTAAAAGGCATCCTTACATTTTCTGAAGGCTGAAAAGAGATCCGATGAATAAATACTACCATAGCAATGACCAGTTACTATTTCTGCATCGATTAAGTTTGGAGAGAAGTTTTTACAAATTAATCTCTTTCCATTGCAAAGACCAATTTTTGGATCAATATTTGTCAAAAGCATGATCGGAGCACCTATTTTCAGTGTCAACTTGTGTGGTGGAAGTCCTCCGGCGTAATAGATTTTAGATATTCTTACTGATATAAATTTTGTCTATCATTCTCAACTGCGCCAAATGAAAAGTATACTTGTTCATCTCCAGGAAATAAATGTATTATATCATTATTAATTTGGTCAACTGATTGATTAGTTAGGGTAAGCAAAGGCCTCCCAGTAATATACTTCTTATCATGTGCATTCGAACTCAATGAAGGAAAATTCATGTCAATAAAATTGAACAATGAGTTTTCACCTTCCCATGGAACAACCATATCATCTGGCATTCTAATCATTTCACTTTCAGCATATGCTTCATTTCCATTGCCAATGCGTAGGACAAAGTTGGAAAAATTAGAATCCTCTTTGCCTCGCATATTTTCTGTCAGCCGAATGACAATTACGTCATTCCAAATTGCAGAGTTGACTATACATGCTTCAATAGTCTGTGCTTTTGTACCACACTGCACAACTGGAAGAATCTGTCGAAAATCTCCACCCAAAACCCCAACTTTTCCTCCAAATGGTAATTCATTTCCAATGATATCTTCATTGTCTTGTTTAAGGCCTCAAAAGCATAACGATGAGTCATTGTTGCTTCATCCCAAATGATAGCACTCGAGAGAAGTAAAAGTTTGGCCTCATCAGATTGGATAGAGATTATACATGACGAAGCTGAACATAACTTTATGGGAATCTTGAATCTTGAGTGTGTTGTACGACATCCAGGCATCATTATAGAAGCTATTCCTGAGGATGTTGTTGCTAATACAATATGGCCTCTATGTCGCAAAAAAGATAAAATATAAAGAAATATCTTTCCAGTACCTCCAGGACCATCATCAAAAAAGACTTTACTCTCCCCATTAATGACTACTTATGCGATAAGATTGAATGCATACTTCTGATTCACATTAAGTTTTTCAATTGAAGACAAATCTTCATCAGAAATTGGTATCGATTTCTCATCTTCTATTAGTTGTGGGATATTGACCTCTTCATTAACATTGGTTGTAGATAAGTCATAGTCATCAATGCTCTTGCCATACTGGTTTAAGAGACTGTTGAGCTCTTTCAGCAATCGTACTTCACATAGTCCACTCAGTTTGCATGCAGATGAATAGTCCTTGGACATATGTGATTTAAATTGGTCCAGAGCTGCCTTACTCCAACTGGCTCGCAATATGTCAATAGTGTTGTAAAAAGTCTTCAGAGAGTTGATGGCATATGAGTATTGGATGCTTTTAAAAGACAACTGTTGATGCTATTATCGCTCTCCAACAAACCCCAACACCTCTGCTACTCGCTTAAATGTTGGATATCTTATCCCAATTACAGTAAGTAGTCAAACGATAATGGACCTCTAACATGATTTAGCAACATCCTTAAATAATAGCGATCACCTTCTCGATGAAAAATGACATACATCCTGCCGATTTGACGAATATTAATTTGTCTATTGCTCCATTTCTGTTCAGTGCTCTTCCACCTATGAAGACATGTTCGAAAAGCGTAAATGCTATCAACAATAATTAAATGTATATATAAATGTTATCATTTATTCCTTTCACAATTAAAAGTTATCAATAAAGATAAATTCGAAGAAGATTAAGTGAAATATTCAAAATGTCTCCATAATTCATACATGTAGTGCTCTGGAAACTCCCTGTACAGATATTGTCTTGATTCAGGTTCTTCATTATTTTTTTTAATGAACTCTATCAACAACGTTTTTTTGCATTCAATCATCAGCAAGTACATTCTCAATTGGCTGATGAGCATAATATAAAACTTGTTGTATGTTCAGCAAGTGAATTTGCAATGAAAGAACTGACGGATACATTCGAGTCATAGGAAAATCGAATATTTACCAGACGGCTTCTTGAGGGCATATCCAACAGGCATCAACGTACTGTGATATTTCATCTGTAGCATTACCTGGCTGGATCTGAAAAAACACACGATCAGGCCCTTTGTAAACATACTTATATATATACTTAACAGAAATTATACTCGAACAAATTTCAATATTAATATGACAATTATATTTTTCAACAGCCATGGGTTATAAGGAACCACCCATCTATTATCGATTAGTTGATTAGAGTTCTCCATTTGAGAGATATATCGACCAGTATCTCTTCGGCGATACACAGAATATGAGTTCTCTCCTTGCAAAGTTGTAGGAGCAAATTGTTTGGAATACTCTTTTTTGTATTTTCCATCTTTCATGCAAGTTGATTTATGATTCAAATGCCTGCAAGGTCCATGAATCATATATTTCAACACAATCTCATATAGTTCAAACTCCACATCCCAATCTGGAATTCTGCTCTTACTATCCCATCGTAATCATCTGCAGAAATAATTTTCTCTATCATCAAGAATGATTAATATGTGAGTATGAGGCAATCCACGCTTCTGAAATTCAATGACATGTACATATGTAATGACTCTCCCAAGTACTCCTCTGTCAAATATATCTTTCTTAATCTCTTCCAATTTAGAATGAAAAATTCTTGTAATTAAATCTGTCGTGTCTTGAGGAATCTGCCCAGGTAGTAATTCATTGAAAATTTCAATTCATATCGGATTGCAAATCATAGTAATGAATAAGTCAGGCTTGCTATATTTTTGCACCAAGCCATTGCATTTTGATATCTTTGATACATATCACGGGGACTTCCGACATAAGATGCAGGTAGCACAGTTCTCAGACCCATATTTCCTACAAAAATAACAAACAGTGCAACAAATTAGATAGCTAACATGCTTATAAAATATAATATTCATATCATACGATTTATATACAATTGACAGAATTTACCTGCAAATGTTTCGCCTGCATTTTGTGCATCCTGTAAACCTTGATACATTTCAGCAAGTATTACATGTTGATGATTGCGAATCCAGCGCAGTCTTTGTGTTACAATTTTAACATAATTGTCTACTAAGTATTGTTGGAGTAATCGCACACCAAGAAGGAAAACGGATGTGTCTTCTTCACGAATCTAGGAACTCGATAAATTAAAGCATTAATGATAAATAGATAAATTAATTATTGATTAGGAACAAATATCAAATACAAATAACCAACTACAATCAATACCTGAAGTCGGAATGCATAATATTCTCAACATGATACTTTTCTTCCGACATTATGAATGTGGATATCCCAACCATGACTTCCATAAGGTAATAAAAGAGAATATTGGAGAGGATCATAATACCCAGCAGTATCTGGAACATTGTGAAGTTTGTTAGAATAAGTTTCCACAACAATTTCTCTTTCATGGCAATCATAAGGATTATCCCCGAAAACCCACACTGCAGCAACTTGTGAAGAAGTAAGCAAATGATATTGTCCTCCATGATTTGGTCTTTCCTTAACTTTTTTTTAAGGAAAAGGTGGAATATGGCCACTTTGTTTCATTAATAAGAGCTTAACGAAACAAACCCAGAGTACTGGGCCAGATTACAAACTACAGACAGAAAATAAAACATACATGAAGCAACATGATCCGTACAAACAACAAATTCCTCCAACAATCCTGGAGGGTGGGCCGACAAACAAGCTCGGTCTAGCAAAATTGTATGTACATCAGTTTAGCTTCGTACACTGCCTCCACGGCACATGCACACCCACCTGAAACAAGTCTGGTAGGATTTTATCACCCGCCGAGCCCTGCCTTCTCCTCGCTGGGGGGACCCCACCTTTGTTCCCAAGCCCCGCATGTAGAGTTTTGACAACCGCCAAGCTCTGTCTATACCTCCTATCCTCCCACGATCTTGCAATAATCACTCTCTCACCAAAAACCGTATTCAAGGAGAGAGCTGTGAAGATGATATCTTCACCTCTCTCATGCCCATGCTATCTTTAGTGATTTCTCACAAATACAGACACACTTCAACCTAGAGTAGTGAGGAGCAACATCTTCACTCACCCACTCTCTCACTCTCTCTCTCAATCAGAAAACCAATACAAGACCCAGCTAATTGAAGTATCACCTTCTTCACTCGCCACAATGGGCGATGGCGTTGGGCGTCAGCTTCCATTATAAGAGCGTAGTGGGGGTGATGCCCCGTCAACTGTGGTCATCAGAAGAAGCAGCCCGGGTGCAGCCACCCACAATCTCCTCCACTCTACCTACAAACGCGCCCAGCTCCCGCAACCACTACCAAAGAGAGAGCCAGACAGAGGATACATTTACCTCTCACGTTTGTGCTTTCTCAGGCAATTTCTCACCAAACAACTATCTCGCTCAAAAAAAAAAAAAAAAAGAGCCGTGGAGAGGATACATTCACCTCTCAGGCGATTTCTCACCACACAGACACATGCTGTAAGAGGCAGTGGCCTAAGATGGAGGAAACTCAATAGCATGATAGTAGACACTGTGAAAGCTGCACCGGCGACATCGTTAGACCCCCGAGAGTTGAGACAAGAGAACACACATCATGGAGGGACCCCATCTTCGGGCCCAAGCTCCACAATCGTATAATACAATACATCCGCCGTCCCCACCAACACACTGTAAAACACAAAATCCCCCAATCCCAACCTAATCCCCCTTGACACCCCCTCCTCCTCCTCCTTAAACAGAAAATTTCACTTGCCACAGCCTATCTTTACCTCAGCTTATATTTAACATTGATAGTAACATCTCCTAATCATATGAAGCATGACATTCCTTAAGTATTAGCTTGCAATTGTCAAGATTAGAGCGTCTTGACAAACATTGCAAATTATGAATATATAGATTGTGCGCATGGAGAATTTGCTGAAGCTTGTCCACAACTGGCCTACTCACCAAATCACTTTCCATTAATCTATTAGCGAGTTCATGCTCAATATCATATATATACAATTGCATATATCAAGGTCTAGAATTATTATGTGGAATAAGACTACCAATCTTATAGTATATAGCACCCTGAGCACAAAAAATGTAACCACCCATTCTACTATTCGAAAATCTGTCATCAAGGTGCACCTCAATGGAAGTAAATGTAAACACATGGTTACAATTACATATATGTTGCTTAAAAGTTTTTCCTTCTTCAGACTGATCAATATAAAGGCTCATCAATTCAGCAAAAACTGATATTCTCGACAATTATACTTTACCATTTTGACAACACAAATCATTGGATTCTTGGAAAAATAGTTTTCCCCCACAATGTGTGCACCTTCTTGTAGGTGGTAGATGAAATCGTTGACAGGGAGATGTGTCCACATAATTTCAAGAGAATTATGGTGTCTCACAATAGTTTGAACTCCTCTTGCCACTTGATTATATCCACTTGTTCCTACGTAAAATTTAAGAAAGATCACAGAAATAAGAAGAAGAAAAATCAGGATTGGTAAGGAAATGATTGACGTTATAAAATCAGACCTTGAATCATATTAGAGTGACGATTTCTCTGATACTCCCTACGCCTCTCTCTTTCTTCAACTAGTTGATCTTCAGACATTAACAATTGTCAATTTTTCGCATATTTGCGTTGTCTCTGTCTAAGCTCATCCAATTGTGATGCAGTCATATTAGCTCTTCTATTTATGTGATATTGTCTAAGGTACTCTCTACGTTCAGCAAGCTTTTGAGATTCTAATAGTTGAGGTATTTCAGTTGCTTCCGCAATTTCTTGTTGTTGATACTGTAATTCTCTTTCGTCTACTATTTGTCTGTCATTACTTTGTTGATTATTTGTATTCATATTAGAGCGTCAATTTCTTTGATACTGCCGACATCTCTCTCTTTCTTTAGCTAGTTGATCTTCAGACATCAACGATCGTCGATTTCTCACATATGGTATTATTTTTGCCTTTGTTCTTCCAACTGTGATGCAGTCATATTAGCTCTTCTATTTTTGTGGTACTGCCTAAGCATCTCCCTACGTTCAAGTATTTTTTGTTGACATTGTAATTCTCTTTCGTCTATTATTTCTACATCATTGCCCTGTTGACTGTTCGTTGGATATATTTTGTTCATTTACCTTGATGGAAACAATGTGAACATAAAGGTTAGCTATAAAAATCATAGGCAAGCATAAATTAACAAAACCAGAAACACTGTTTGCAAGTGCGGGCAGTAATTACCAATATAAAAAATAAATTAAAGGTTAGTCGTATTGAGTTTGTTTGGTTACAAATCCAACTATCCCATTAAAATAGTAAAGATTAGAGATTAGAGATAAATATCTCCAGTTATAATATTAGAGATTAAATATGCACATATGATGATATATATCAAAAGCTCAACAGAATATACTCAATATAGGAATGAATGAGAAAATCACATGTCACCTTGTAATTTAATATGCTGACACAAATAACTAATTCATAATAAAAGTCTTGTACTTGATCTAGTCAACTGAAATGAATAAATTTATCGACATTGAAGAAGCAACACTCTTTACACGGGATATATTAGTATCGATTAAATAGATTGAACTGATATACAATCGAACCAACAATATAGATTATTGCTTGGTTATTCATAGAATTTCAGTAATTCAACACTCAGAATAAATACAAAATTTCAACTCTTTTACAAAAGAAGCACATCTTTATTTTGTGCTCACAACAACTTCTCACATAAGATCAGATTGCAAGTTCCAGCAGTTGTCGAGCCCTCAACTATGGTTGACAACCGCCCCTCTAATCCTGTCACACCCCGCTTCCCACTATACAGAAATACAGGCACGCAACTGAGGCCCAGCGAATGATATACATTATCCATAAGCTGTACAATTATAAGCTCAACAAGATCTTTATAACACATTCACGCAGGTAGATATAATAATCACATGAGCTGAAAATAGAATAACCATCATTTGGATAATACATCAATATCGGGTCAAGATGCCCGGAAGTACAAGGTGCCAGAATTAAAATAATATGATAAGCAGTTCGCTATAATAACTTGATAAAATAGCGACTGAAAGAAAACAACATGAAGTAGTAAGGAAGCAGCAACGATCATCTAGAGAGTCTGCTCGTCGGGTCCATCAGTACCTGTATAATTATTAACTCAAAGAAAAATAGAAAAGTTTCCGTTAGAGCAAGTTTCGGGCAGCAAGTAGCAACAAGCAGAAAAGGGGGTAATATACCAAGATGTAACATGGAAGAAACAAGAACTAGAAATACAAATACAATATGGAAGTAAGCAAAGAACATAGACAATATGATCATATAAGTAATAACTGTAACTAGTGTATTCTAGACTTCAAGGTATAAGCAATTGATAACCTAGGCTCAGTTAATCGATAACCATGTAATCAAGGATCGAGAGTCATGTAATCAAGAGTCATGTAATCAAGAATCATGTAATCAAGAGTCTTATAATCAAGAATCATGTAATCAAGAGTCTTATAATCAAGAGTCATGTAATCAAGAGTCGTGTAACGAAGAGTCATGTAATCAAGAATCATGCTTAGTGAAGATCTCAAGTTTATCTGTGTTATTAACTTATCTAATGCACGTAATCCTGTATCCCATACCACAAGTTCGGTGCATATCAATCATGTGACGTTTAGACTTAAGTAGTGAATTCTATAGGATTATGTACCGGGTCTTCCAGTGATAGTATCAAGACATGTAATCATGAATCATGTAATCGAGAATTATGTAATCAAGAATTGTGTAATCAAGAATTGTGTAACCAAGAATCAAGAATCAAGAATCACTATTTCGGAAAACACGGGCCCCCTTCCGAGTATACTCCCCTATACTGTCCACAATTAAGCCGTACCCTTATAACCCCGGCTTGTTATTCTTTTATAATTAATTATAAACATGCAGTTGGTACGACTAGTGGAACGGTGTAATCAAATAGTTTAGTCAAGGAAAATATCAAGGGCAGTAATCATGGACATGAGACGTAAAACAAGTACATGTATCGAGATTAGTTATTATAGAATTATCAAGTGGTATAAAATACATTCTATCAACCTATTATATCTATGCAAGTTATTATTACAAGAACAATAATACACTCAGTTCATTAAATATGAAAAGTAATGGGTTTATATGCAAAAACGTAGAGATGAATTTTTAGACAACTTGACATATCTGCATTCAATTCACTTTTCCGTTGTTACAGAAAAGCAAATCTGATTCCGTCAGAGATTCTAGGAAGTAGACTCTCTTTCGGTTCCAATGCATATTCACACGATACATTCTAAAGACAGTAGCTATGCGTACAAATTCATTCTTCGCTGGTTTCGATATTTCGCGCGCATTCTGAAAATTCGGAGTCACAATACTAAAACTGCGATATCTCACAATCTATACATCGGATTGAGAAACTGTAGGATGTTTTCGATATCTAGACTCGAAGGGATACAATTTTCATGCAGAAAGTTTTTCGATCCAGTGTCGGGAACATGGTCGAATTCTCAGTACGAGATGTCGGTTAGTAATCCCGTGCAGGTTCAGAAACTCATTATATGTCAGTACTAAAATCGCGATATCTCACAATCTATACATCCGATTGAGAAACCGTAAGATGTTGTGGATTCAGGACTCAATGGGCTACGATTTCCACGTAGAAAATCTTCAATTGAGTATTGGGAACATGGTCGAATTCTTAGTGCAAGGTCAAGAAATTTAGAGATAGTAAGGTTGAATATTCGATATTCGATAACACGATTCGAAATGTGTTAACGGTTCACTCTTGAATTGATATAGCATGGAACCAGTGACTAGAATGGAGTTTGACAATAAAATATGATAATAACTAGACCACTTGCCACGAGTCCAAGGAAAATGCTTGTACGAGAACAAAAATAGTGTACAAGGTACTTGCCTTATAATGTGACGATTACGGTGGTGGTGTTAACCATGAAAAGAATCGACGTTGGCAACGGACGGAGGCACAACGGCGGTAAGACGGTAGCTAACAGTAGCAACGGTGAGCGACGACAATAGCAAGGTGGCGCGGCGTCGGGTTATTTTTCGGGGTTCACGGGATCGTAGAAGCGGAGTCGTTGGCTCGAAGGTGGAAGGTAAAGTGGAGCTTGGGTGTTGCTTGAGCTCTCGGGTGTGAAGAAGGCAGAGGAAGAGAAGAAGGGAAAATGAAGAATGGGATGTAGATAAGAGAAGAGAAAGAGGTAGGAGCTCTGTATGTGTGTGTGTGTGTGTATTTATAGAAAGGAAGGGATAGGAGGGGTGTACAAAAATCAAAGGAGGGGTGTAGAAAAATCAAAGGATAGGAGTGTTGCATGTGGGGGTGTAGAAAAATCAAACGTAGAAGGAGAAAATGAGAACAAGGTGTGGAAAAATGAACAAAGAGGAGAAGTCAGGAGTTAGGTGTAGAATTAGGCAGTAGGAGAAAAATGGGAGTGAGTTAGGATTAGCATTAGGATTAGGATTAGGATTAATCAGGGTTTAAATTTTGTATTTAAACTCCGGTCGAAAAATCACAAAATTATAGAATTGATCAGAAAAATATTCTGGCTTTTGATAAAGAGTCCAAAGAGAAAAATAAAACTGATCTGAAAATTGAAGTACAAAAATTCACGTAGTAAAATATGTACTACTGGAACAGGGAGTTACAATCCTACCCACCTTACAAAAAAAATTTCGTCCTCGAAATTTACTTAGGCGAGATATAGGATAGCTAAGAATGCAATACTCTTCAACTGAGAGTACAACGGAAGATAAAAGAAACAAAGAGTACAAAGGCACGAAAACAACTAAAGATAAATTGTGCATCCTTAACTGGAGGACTCAACAATTTAATGTCTATGCTCAAAATCTGAACCACCGACATCGCTAACATCCCAATTCAGCTGAGTCACAAGCTCATCACGCTCTGGCACATACTCCTCCAATTTTCTTAGTAACTTCTTAGGCGATGGAGCTGAAATTAAGATGCGTCTGGCCTTACTGGATATAAACTCCTCATCCATAGCTGAATCTATGAAGGACAGTAGTGAGTCGTAATATCCATCAACATTTAAAAGTCCCACCGGTTTGTTGTGGATCCCTAGTTGAGCCCATGTGATTACTTCAAACAACTCCTCAAGTGTTCCATAACCTCCGGGTAAGGCTATGAAAGCATCAGCAGCATGAGCCATTTCAGCATTCCTCACGTGCAAGTTAGAAACAACTCTAACATCTCCCACAGTTCTCCCAGTAATCTCTTTCGGCTTCAGCGACTTGGGAATCACTCCCAAAACATGTCGGCCACCAGCATGAACGGCGTCAGAAACCAGGCCCATCAATCCTATGCTCCCACCACCGTAGACGAGATCGATATTCCTCTCTACAAGCTCTTTGCCGAGCTCGATTACGGCTTCTTGGTAGCTAGCTCTTTTTCCAGAGCTACTGCAACAAAATACACAAATCCTGCCGAATCTCGATGAAGATGATGAGGATGAAGAAAACTTCTTCATACCCACTTATCCTTTTTCTTACACCGATTTTCTCTTCATCCCTACCACCGATTCTTGATCTTTTCTTTCCATTTGCCAAGACAATACGAGCTCCTACTCTCTCTCTTGCTTTCTTGCTCCCGCTTCTACTACCGGCTTCTCTCTCTCTCTCTCTTCTTCGAAGCTTACTCCCGAGTTGTCTTCTTCTTTCTCTTTTTTCCTTTCTTCCCCGGCTTCTCTCTCTCTTTCTTTCTTCTCCGGCTTCTCTCTCTTTCTTCTTCCTTCTCCGACTTCTCTCTCTTTCTTTCCCTTTTTCTTTCTTTCTCTTTTTCTTTCTTCTTTCTTTGACTTCTCTCTCTCTTTCTCTTCTTTTCATTTCTTCTTCTTGTTGTCTTTTCTTCATTAATGCACTGTCCCCTATAACCGGCCTATGATCAGTATTTGCACTTCGACCCCTATCCATTCCAAATATAACATCAAACCTTGAGTTGTTGATAACGATGAAGTTTGCTTTGAAATTCATTCCACAAATCAATAAGGAACTCTGTTATGCTTCCGCTGCGCCACTCCGATGGTGATGCTTCTAGATGCTGATATCACGTGATAGCGATCGATGAATTGAGCAGAATTAAGAGATTGGTAACACGAAGATATTGGTTGTCAAACTTATTTGGTAAAGTGGGACCCCACCCACCAAACAATGTTGAAAAGTTGTGGCAAGATTGGTGCCGCAAAAAAAAAAATGGGAGAAACAGGAATGAAGAATTTGTCAGTTACTCATTTCTCATTCCTATAAATGAGAGATTTAGGAAGAAGAAAAAAATTAAGCAAGACAAGAACAAGAAACAAGCAGAAAAGAAGAAAAAGAATATAGTGTATATTTGTAAGATGTAATAATACCAGTTTTAGAAAATAGTGAAGAGTCTTCTTGTTGTTATAATAAAATATAACACACGTTTCCAATTGTTTGCCATTTAGCCCAACAAAATTCCTACTCTCTTCCAACAGAAGATTCAAGAAAATAGGGATAGAAAGAAATAACTAGTATGATACTCAATAACGTATTGATCGACGAGAATGAATGCAATGTACAGAAGGTAACAAACGACGCAGGAACTGAAGCATGACTAGATCGAAATATACTAGTAACTGTTTCTTTGGTGGTCTCTTCCTCCTTTGTAATTAGGTTATGAGCCTAATTACACTCTCCAGTCTGTCCTCCACTAGGATTTAATCCTCCTATTGGTGTGACACTCTTTCTCTTCGGACAATTCCGAACCTTGTTATCATTTGCTCCGCATGCAAGACACGGGTTGTTGACTTTCCAGCAGTTCTTACGTATGTGTCCAACTCGGCAGCAATAATAGCACTTTTGGTCCTTCTTCGGAGTCGTCGATGGGTAAGGTGATGCACTAGTAGTCGGGGTCTGAACTGGCCTCCGTATCAGTCCACCTGTAGACTGTGCGACAGTAAGGAGATGTAATGCCCCCTGAACGGCAGTCCACCTTTTACGGATCTGCTCCTGGGTATCGAGCATGGCGGTGTAACTCTTATGCTGGTGCACAAACAAGTCCCATTGAATGGAGTTTGCGACATCCTGTACACTATCCAGATTAGCTCTCACCAGTTCATTTTGCTCTTGCTGTAACTCCATCATTCGTTGCATCTCCTGGAGAATGGCAACGATCTCCGATAGTTCATCCCTGGGTGTAGAAGTCGAAGAGCCTCCATGAACCATAGTCTGAAATGCATATTCGAATGGAGTAAATCTCCAGATGGCAAGTTGGTTATTAACATTCATGTGATCCACGTGGTGTGTATATTGTTGAGCTTAGCATGGTTCGAGCCTAGGCTCTGATACCACTAAAAACCTGTCACGCCCCGCTTCCCACTATACGAAATACAGGCACGCAACTGAGGTCCAGCGAATGATATACATCATCCATAAGCTGTATAATTATAAGCTCAACAAGATCTTTATAACACTTTCACGCAGGCAGATATAATAATCACATGAGCTGAAAATTGAATAACCATTATTTGGATAATACATCAATATCGGGTCAAGATGCCCGGAAGTACAAGGTGCCAGAATTAAAATAATATGATAAGCAGTTCGCTATAACAACTAGATAAAATAGCGACTGAAAGAAAACAACATGAAGTAGTAAAGAAGCAGCAACGATCATCTAGAGAGTCTGCTCGTCGGGTCCATCAGTACCTGTATAATTATTAACTCAGAGAAAAATAGAAAAGTTCCCGTTAGAGCAAGTTTCGGGCAGCAAGTAGCAACAAGCATAAAAGGGGGTAATATAACAAGATGTAACATGGAAGAAACAAGAAGTAGAAGTACAAATACAATATGGAAGTAAGCAAAGAACAAGGACAATATGATCATGTAAGTAATAACTGTAACTAGTGTATTCTAGATTTCAAGGTATAAGCAATTGATAACCTAGGCTCAGTTAATCGATAACCATGTAATCAAGGATCGAGAGTCATGTAATCAAGAGTCATCTAATCAAGAATCATGTAATCAAGAGTCTTGTAATCAAGAGTCATGTAATCAAGAGTCGTGTAACGAAGAGTCATGTAATCAAGAATCATGCTTAGTGAAGATCTCAAGTTTATCTGTGTTATTAACTTATCTAATGCACGTAATTCTGTATCTCATACCACAAGTTCGGTGCATATCAATCATGTGACGTTTAGACTTAAGTAGTGAATTCTATAGGATTATGTACTCGGGTCTTCCAGTGATAGTATCAAGACATGTAATCATGAATCATGTAATCGAGAATTATGTAATCAAGAATTGTGTAATCAAGAATTGTGTAAGCAAGAATCAAGAATCAAGAATCACTATTTCGGAAAACACGGGCCCCCTTCCGAGTATACTCCCCTATACTGTCCACTATTAAGCCGTACCCTTATAATCCCGGCTTGTTATTCTTTTATAATTAATTATGAACATACAGTTGGTACGACTAGTGGAACGGTGTAATCAAATAGTTTAGTCAAGGAAAATATCAAGGACAGTAATCATGGACATGAGACGTAAAACAAGTACATGTATCGAGAGTAGTTATTACAGAATTATCAAGTGGTATAAAATACATTCTATCAACCTATTATATCTATGCAAGTTATTATTACAAGAACAATAATACACTCAGTTCATTAAATATGAAAAGTAATGGGTTTATATGCAAAAACGTAGAGATGAATTTTTAGACAACTTGACATATCTGCATTCAATTCACTTTCCCGTTGTCACAGAAAAGCAAATCCAATTCCGTCAGAGATTCTAGGAAGTAGACTCTCTTTCGGTTCCAACACATATTCACACGATACATTCTAAAGACAGTAGCTATGCGTACAAATTCATTCTTCGCTGGTTTCGATGTTTCGCGCGCATTCTGAAATTCGGAGTCACAATACTAAAACTACGATATCTCACAATCTATACATCGGATTGAGAAACTGTAGGATGTTTCGGATATTTAGACTCGAAGGGCTACAATTTTCATGTAGAAAGTTTTTCGATCCAGTGTCGGGAACATGATCGAATTCTTAGTACGAGATGCCGGTTAGTAATCCCGTGCAAGTTCAGAAACTCATTATATGTCAGTACTAAAATCGCGATATCTCACAATCTATACATCCGATTGAGAAACCGTAAGATGTTCTGGATTCGGGACTCGATGGGCTACGATTTCCACGTAGAAAATCTTCAATCCAGTATTGGAAACATGGTCGAATTCTTAGTGTAAGGTCAAGAAATTTAGAGATAGTAAGGTTGAATATTCGATATTCGATAACACGATTCAAAATGTGTTAACGGATCACTCTTGAGTTGATATAGCATGGAACCAGTGACTAGAATGGAGTTTGACAATAAAATATAATGATAACTAGACTACTTGCCACGAGTCCAAGGAAAATGCTTGTACGAGAACAAAAATAGTATACAAGGTACTTGCCTTATAATGTGACGATTACGGCGGTGGTGTTAACCATAAAAAGAAGCGACATTGGCAACGGACGGAGGCACAACGGCGGTAAGACGGTAGCTAACGGTAGCAACGGTGAGAGACGACAACAACAAGGTGGCGCGGCGTCGGGTTATTTTTCAGGGTTCACGGGATCGTAGAAGCGGAGTCGTTGGCTCGAAGGTGGAAGGTAAAGTGGAGCTTGGGTGTTGCTTGAGCTCTCGGGTGTGAAGAAGGCAGAGGAAGAGAAAAAGGAAAAATGAAGAATGGGATGTAGATAAGAGAAGAGAAAGAGGTAGGAGCTCTGTATGTGTGTGTGTGTGTGTGTATATAGAAAGGAAGGGATAGGAGGGGTGTTGAAAAATCAAATGAGGGGTGTAGAAAAATCAAAGGATAGGAGTGCTGCATGTGGGGGTGTAGAAAAATCAAACGTAGAAGGAGAAAATGAGAACAAGGTGTGGAAAAATTAACAAGGAGGAGAAGTCAGGAGTTAGGCGTAGAATTAGGCAGTAGGAGAAAAATGAGAGTGAGTTAGGATTAGGATTAGGATTAGGATTAATCAGGATTTAAAATTTGTATTTAAACTCCGGTCGAAAAATCACAAAATTATTGAATTGATCAGAAAAATATTCTGGCTTTAGATAAAGAGTCCAAAGAGAAAAATAAAAACTGATCTGAAAATTGAAGTACAAAAATTCACGTAGTAAAATATGTACTACTGGAACAGGGAGTTACAAATCCACTTTGGTACAGTTGAGGGTTATTTTCCAGATAGGGTACTTCGTCAGTTTGGGTTGCTTCAAAATATTCCGGTGCAGCATACGTACAATGCCGATCTACTTAGTGTAACCGGTATGGGTCGACAAGTAGCCCACGATTGGGCAGCTTCTTTGCACGTACACGTAGATATTTGGAACAAACATCGTCTCAATCACGTACTTGCCAATATTTCACCGTTTGATGCGTCTTTGCATGTACCTTACATGACGTGGTATCGGCGAATGACTCGCCTTTATATTTCTCCAACTAGCCAACATCCAGCAGGTGTCCAAGTGCTGACACGGAGACATGCTGCCGATCCAGCAGACACACATTCTGTTAATCTACCAATGTTCCAACCAAAGACACAATTGATTCAGAGTCTAGTAAGTATTATGTCTATATTTACATAACTATAAAAAAAATTTACTTACTGAATTTAAAAAACACTTCTTCGGTTTCTATGTTGATGGCCCAAACATGGATTCAAGCCAAAGAATGTGCGAAAGTATTAAAGAGTAATGTAGCCGAACCTTTAAAGGTATTCGCACAGAAAATGGTTGAGTCATGTCGAGCACAAGCGGATCTTGTCCGCGAAGGCAATAGATTAGATGCGATATTGTCCGGTCCCGTGCATCAAACAGGTCGTCGGAAGACAACGGCTTCTAAACCAAGATATCGTCAGCATCCTATATTACAAGAAGAAAGACAACAAAGAAGAAGGGAGCCACCTGTTGATGAAATACAACAAGAAGAAGAAGAAGAAGATGAAGATAACATTTCCCTCTCTGGCTTAACTCAGGCAAGCCCAAAGCGTTCAAAACGGGCAAGGAAACGCACAAATTTGTTCAACCCTTAGGTAAATTTCTTGTTTTGTTATATTTGATTGTAGTATTTAAGTTGTTGAAGTTGTTATTCGTAGTTGCAATATTTAAGTTGAAGTTGTAGTATTTAAGTTGTTGTCGAAGTTGTAGTATTTAAGTTGTTAAGTTTGATTGTAGTATATATTTTTTGTAGTTGGGGGAGTGTTGATGTTTGTCGAATAAGTGTTATTTATTTTGTCGATGTTTGGCTGTGTTTCTGATTTTTGGATGATATGCTTTAAAATTGTTTGAGAATGTTGAGAATTGTTGTAGAATTGTTTGAGAATTGCTACAGGTTGGGAGATTGGTTGAGAATGTATTGTTTGAGAAAGTTGAGAATGTGTCAAATTGGTTGAGAATGTTGAGAATTGGTTGATAATTGGTTGAGAATGTCGAACTTTTTGGATGATATGCTACAGGTCTGAAATTGTTTGAAAATTGTTGAGAATTCTTGAGATTGTTGAAACTGTTTGAGAATGTTGCGAATGTTAAGAATTGGTTGAGAATTGGTTGAGAATGCTGAATTTATTGGATGATATGCTACAGGTCTAGAATTGTTTGAGAATTGTTGAGATGAATGTGTATACAGGGAAGACCTTCAAAAGTTCACAATCAGTTTGTGAACAAACCAAGGGTCGTTAACTCAGTTAGCGACCCTAGTTCAAAGAAGGGCGCTAACTGAGTTACCGTGTGTGGCTATGCCCAATTATCCAGAGACATTCAAGTCTTTGAAAATTACAATTTACAACAGTCGTTAACTCAGTCAGCGACCCTAGTTCAAAGAGGGCCGCTAACTGAGTTAGCGTGTGTGGTTATGCCCAATCATCTAGAGACATTCAAGTCACTGGAAATTACAATTTACCACAGTCGCTAACTCCGTTAGCGAACCTAGTTCAAAGAGGGGCGCTAACTGAGTTAGCGTCTGCAGTTATGCCCAATCATCCAAAGACATTCAAGTCTCTGGAAATTAGAAATTACCACAGTCGCTAACACAGTTAGCACCCCTCTTTGAACTAGGGGCGCTAACTGAGTTAACGACTGTTGTAAATTGTAATTTCCAGAGACTTGAATGTCTGCATATCCAAGCCTATTAACAAGCAACCCTTATACTTTTTATACAAGTGTGTCTCATCAACACTTATAACAAGTCTATATGACTTGAACCATTCAATTGAAGCACCAAACGCCCAAAACACTCCCTTGAATATTTCCTCACCGGGACCGGAATCATACTTATTCCAATGGACAACGGTTCCTGGATTTGCTGCTTGAATTGTTGATAGAAGTAAAGGCAACTTAGTATACGCGCCTTCAAATGAACCGTACAACTTCTCAATAGCTTTTTGTTTTGCAATCCAAGCATTCTGATAAGATATCTGATAATTGAATTGTAGTTTGACTATCTCAATGATGCCCCGCAGTGTAATTTCTATCTGAGCCTTAACAACATTCACAATCAAATTGCATACAAGTTTAGCGTCAACTTTACAGTGGTCTTGATTCAATGTAGGATTCACACATGTATGCGGCCCTACTATTTTTTAAACCACAAAATTTGTCCGGCCCTTCGGAATGATTGCACGTAATCTCCACGGACAACCACCCTCACTTGCAACTGGTGGGATTTGCACCATCTCCTCAAGTGAACATTTTCTCGGAGCCAATTTACATTTAACATCATATATGGTCGGTGAAGATTTTATTGTGATAAATTCCCGATGTTTGTTGATGGAGTATATCTTTACCGCATGTTGGGTCGATTCTTCGCTTTGAAACTCTTGCCCAATGTAGAATTCATATACGGTGGATGAACCGGACGATTCTTGTGGACCATGATTTACTCTCGCACCTTGCCCCATCTCCTCGAATTCATGAACATTAACATTATTGAAGCCATCAGTAAGGTTGACATCGACATCATTACTCTCATTTATATTAACATTTACATATTCATCTTCTGCTTCCACGTCTTCATTTTGTAAACCCTCTTCAATTTCATCGTCTGTTTCTTCATCTTCTTCTTCATCATTGACTAAATCATTATTAACGGTAGCATTTTCAAATATTCCAAAATCATTGGTATTCCGAACGTAATCATTAACCAAACTTGGTTGACGTGGCAACTCAAATTCAGTAGGATCCGAGCTTATAGTATTTGTGAACGTGTCTTCTTGTGAGGACGATGGGATTGCAATGAGATATTTGAACTGGATAGGAACTGATCTTATGTATTGGCACTTCACGTGCGGAGCTTGAACTAGGGTTAGCATGTGGTTGGGCATTAATAATTTCGGTTTGCTGAATATATAGCTCTAATGCAAACCAACTAAAATTCGGATCAAGTGTTCTACCAATCATGGACTTCAGAGAGTTGTCGTTTCCTACGGGCACAGTCATAAAATATTGACCATCACATTTTTTCGCTGCATAACGTGCTAAAAAATTCCATCGTTCTCCATCCCAATTAGTAACCTCATAAACTTTCTAAACAAGTTCTTCCAATATGATTGTACTGGATGCCCAAATTATTTCAGGATCAATGGCACTATAATAACAACCTATTTTTGGGTCACGAATAATTTCACCACCAAAATAAAGCCAAATAGGAATATCGTAATCCATACCTATACATATTTATATAAAAAATAATCATTATCTACTAAACAAAATATATGCACTAAAATGATATACAAATCATATCTTCAAATTAATGATCAGAAAAGTTGAGCAATTCTGAGCTTCAAGAAGACGGTGTAGTGATTGGGTTGATAACAAATCCGCTATATAAATCCCCAAACAAAGAATTTTTGGAAGATGGTTTTAGGGATTTGAGAGTGGGAAGAGATCTGAATGTGAGAGATGAAGAAGATCCTTTAAGATTTTGTAGAATTTTTTAAAGTAAGATCTCCAATTGGGATGCTAGGATTTTGGAGTTGGGTTTCGAATTTGGGAGAGAATGAGAAGAGAGAGAGAATATGAAGAGAATGACAGCGACAACGAACGTGATTTAAGAAAAATGCCAATCGACACTCGCTATCTCCGTTGGCGCGCCAGGTTTAAATTGGCGCGCTAACGGAGTTAGCGTGTCGATACTTGGTGATTTTTTCGCACACCTCCGCTCGAGGGAAAAAGTAATGTCCTCTAACACACGCTAACGGAGATAGCGCGTAACGCCCCGCACTCAACTCGTACGCACATAATTAACTAAATTCTAGCCACGCCCACCACAGGTTGCCTCAAAAGGATGCCCGGACGTTGGGTAACCTTTATCATGGGCTTTCCTAATATATGTACACTTCCTTCCCTCTCCATGGCCGATATGGGATTATTTTCCCCATGGTCAATCCCGGTAAAAGCACCCAGCACACACACACTCCATTCTTTCATTCATTCAATCCTTCCTTAAGCCCCATAGATAATCTCATAGGCCCATCATTTTATCAATTCCCATCGGATCTTCTATAGTCCACCAATACCCACTCATTCTTTCCTTCCTTTCTTTTCCACATCACTAACCATCCTTCCATTCTTTCTTTCTTTTTCTACTATATATATATACCATATATACCATACTAGTATATATACTTTTTCTAGAAATACGGGGTCTCACATAGCGCGAACATTTTTATTAGGCGCGCTATCTCAGTTAGCGACAGGGACATTTTGGTATTAAACTTTCAAACAGGGACAGTTTGGTACATACTTACAAAAAGTGGGATAGTTTGGTAAAAAATTCCAATGGCTTAGAGGGGATATGGGAAGCATGTGGAAACCATTATGTGTTGTTCTTCCCCATGTATACTTCGAGGAAAAAGAGAGAATATAATGACTCCGTTATATTTTTTTTCTTTTTTCTATAGCTACTGAAGTTGCGCAATTGCATAGGCACATGACTAGTGTTACAATCTAAAGAGCATATGTAGTCGTTTCTTCTAAATTCTGTATATTTAGCAAAATAGAAATAGAAATAAGAGGAAATCGCGTAGTTAATAAATTCAAATTTTGGATTTTCAAGAAAAAAACATCGGACAGATAGTCTTTCGTCCAATGGACATTTTTATTAAAAAAAACATATGACGAAAGACGAAAGATTTTCTTTCGTCTGATGGACATTTTTAAAAAAATCCATCGAACGAAAGTTCATCTTTCATCCAATGGGTATTAAAAAATAAAAAATAAAAAAATTTGTACGAGACAATATCCTTCATCCTCTATATTTTAGAAAAACTCATTTCGCTTCCCAAATTTAGGGTTTTTGGAGAACGACTGCAGGGGTTTTTTTCTAAATTTTTGCAAAATTTGGATTTTGAAGCAACAGACTCCAGATGCACTAAGGGATGTGTATATAGAATTTATCTTCCTTGCATGCATGCCATCCTGTACCAGCTATTTCAGCTCTTAATTAGTTGACCATACAAAAAACTTTTGTTAGAAGAAAAAAGAATTATGGACCAAAAATGTAAATACAAGCCTGCATTGAGAGATCTGTTAGGAAATTAAGGATCTTGTTGAGTTGTGGGATACAATTAATACAAAACACCAAGCACATAGAAGATCACATCAAAGCACACATTTTTTTCCAGTTGGGGCTTTCGCCTTAATCCGGGGAAGAAAAAACCGAGATGTTATTCAACTAGAGAAGATACAAGAATATTACAATCTTCACCACGACCATCTCTCAAGCCTCACCGACAAGTATTAGTTATTTCTAATTAGAGAATCACGCAATCTCTCTTTCAATGTAGTACTCTCTCTCTCTCTCTTGGCTCTCAATGGAGGTCAATAACAACAATATATAGAGATCTAGAGAAACCCTAGTTTGATATCTTGATACAATAGTCATTGGATATTCCTGAAGAGATAACCCTACAATAAGAGCCATACGATCTAACTTGAAGAGAAAGTTCGAGCTTCAGCGGAATCACCTAGACCCGCACCCGAAATCTGCATCAGCCACGAGCGGTCGACCGTCCAACAAGACCGATCGACTGTCCCCCTCGCAAAAAAAACTTGTAGTCGGGTGGTCGACCGTCCCAAAGACCGGTCAACCGCAACTCCTCATGTTGTTGTTGTTGTTGTTGTTGTTGTTGTTGTTTCCTCTTGCTTCCACTCCGTCTCCAATCGTCTCGATCCTTCCATCGTCTCACCGGCTTCGTATCCAACATAGTATGCAAGACATAAACTCAACAATCTCCACCTTTGATTGCATACTATGAATTGATATATGTGTGATTTAAATATTCTGGCGAAAGAGCTAGCTACCAAGAAGCCGCGATCGAACTCGGCAAAGAGTTTATAGAAAGAAATATCGATCTCGTCTACGGTGGTGGGAGCATAGGATTGATGGGCCTGGTTTCTAACGGGCCGACACGTTTTGGGAGTGATTCTTAAGTTGCTGATGCCGAAAGAGATTACTAGGGAAACTATGGGAGATGTTATAGTTGTCTCTAACATGCACGAGAGAAAAGCTGAAATGGCTCGTGCTGCTGATGCTTTCATAGCCTTGCCCGGAGGTTATGGAACACTTGAGGAGTTGTTTGAAGTGATCACATGGGCTCAACTGGGGATCCACAGCAAACCGGTGGGTATTTTAAATATTGATGGATATTACGACTCACTTCTGTCCTTCATAGATTCATTTATGGCTGAGGAGTTTATATCCAGTAAGGCCAGACACATCTTAATTTCAGCTCCATCACCTAAGGAGTTGCTCAGAAAATTGGAGGATTATGTGCCAGAGCAAGATGAGCTTGTAACACAGCTGAACTGAGATGTTAGCGATGTCGGTGGTTCAGATTCTGATCCTAAACATCAAATTGTTGAGTCCTACAGTTGAGGATGCACAATTTGTTTTTAGTTATTTTCGTGTCTTTGTACTCTTTGTTTTTTTTATCTTCTGTTATACTTTTCAATGAAGAGTATTGCATTTGCTTCTTAAGCTATCCTATATCTCGCCTGAGTAAATTTCGAGGACGAAATTTTTTTGTAAGGTGGGTAGGATTGTAACTCCCTGTCCCAGTTGTACGTATTTTATTACGTAAATTTTTGTACTTTAATTTTTAGATCAGTTTTATTTTTCTCTTTGGACTCTTTATCTAAAGCCAGAATATTTTTCAGATCAATTCTATAATTTTGTGATTTTTGACAGGAGTTTAAATACAAATTTTAAACCCTGATTAATCATAATCCTAATCCTAATCCTAACCCACTCCCGCTAACCACTCACTCACAGCCAACCCACCCTGCCTAATTCTACGCCTAACTCCACGACTTCTCCTTGTTGTTCTCATTTTTCCACACCTAGACTCTCATTTTTCTACACCTCCACCACCCTACTACTCCTAATCCCCTCTTCCGTCACTATCTCCTCTTACATTTTTCTACACCCCCATCTCTTTCTCCCCTTATTTTATACACACACCATGCACATTTTGTCTCTTTCCTTTCTTTATATTCAAATACACACATACACATACAGCACACTCCTCTCCCTTTCTTTCTATATATAAGCACACATACATGCACCATTCTCACTACCTATTCTTCTTTTCTTCTACACTTCTCCTTCTCTTTCTCTGCCTTCTCCAACCCGAGAGCTCAAGTAACATCCGTGCTTCACTTTACCCTCCACCTTTGAGCCGACGACTCCATTTCAACCCCGAAAAACAACCCGACGCCGCGCCATCTCCTCGTTGTTGTTGTCGCTCATCACCGTCGCTCACCGTTGCTACCGTTGCTCTCTCGCTGCCGTCTCACTGCCATTCTTACCGCCGTTGTCACTTCTTCCGTGGTTAACACCACCACCATAATCGTCACGTTATAAGGCAAGTACCTTGTACACTCTTTTTGTTCTCGTACAAGCATTTTCCTTAGATTTGTGGCAAGTAGTCTAGTTATCATCATGTTTTATTGTCAAACTCCGTTCAAGTCACTGGTTCTATGCTATATCAACTCAAGAGTGAACCGTTAACACATTTCAAATCGTGTTATCGAATATCGAATATTCAACCTTACTATCTCTAAATTTCTTGACCTTGCACTAAGAATTCGATCATGTTCCCGATACTGGATTGAAGATTTTCTACGTGGGAATTGTAGCCCATCAAGTCCTGAATCCAGAACATCTTACGGATTCTCAATCGGATATATAGATTATTAGATATCGCGATTTTAGTACTGGCATATCGTGAATTTCTGAACCTGCACGGGATTACTAACCGGCCTCTTGTACTGAGAATTTGAGCATGTTCCCGACACTGGATAGAAAAACTTTCTACATGAAAATCGTAGCACTTCGAGTCTAGATATCCGAAACATATTACAGTTTCTCAATCGGATGTATAGATTGTTAGATATCGCAATTTTATTACTGGCATATCGTAAATTTCAGAACCTGCACGGGATTACTAACCGGTATCTTGTACTGAGAATTCGACCATGTTGCCGATACTGGATCGAAAAACTTTCTACATAAAAATCGTAGCCCTTCGAGTCTAGATATCCGAATTATCCTATAGTTTCTCAATCCGATGTATAGATTGTGAGATATCGAAATTTTAGTATTGTGACTCTGAATTTTCAGAATGCGCGCGAAACATCGAAACCAGCGAAGAATGAATTTGTACGCATAACTACTGTCTCTAGAGTGTATCGTGTGAATATGCGTTAGAACCGGAAGAGAGTCTACTTTCTAGAATCTCTGACGGAATTGGATTTGCTTTTCTGTAACAACGAGAAGGTGAATTTGAATGCAGATATGTCAAGTTATCTAAAAATTCATCTCTACGTTTTTGCATATAAACCCGTTATTTTTCATATTTAATGAACTGGGTATATTATTGTTCTTGCAATAATAACTTGTAAAGATATAATGGGTTGATAGCATGCATTTTATACCACTTGATAATTTATAATAACTACTCCCGATACATATACCCGTTTCATTTCATACCATGATTATTGCCCTTGATATTCTCCATGATTAAACTGTCTTGATTACACCGTTCCACTAGTCGTACCAACTGCATGTTCATAATTAATTATAAAAGAATAATAAGCCGGGGTTATAAGGGTACGGCTTAATAGTGAACAATATAGGGGAGTATACTCGGAAGGGGGCCCGTGTTTTCCGAAATAGTGATTCTTGATTCTTGATTTTTGATTACACAATTCTTGATTACATAATTCTCGATTACATGATTCATGATTACATGTCTTAATACTATCACTGGAAGACCCGAGTACATAATCCTATAGAATTCACTACTTAAGTCTAAACGTCACATGATTGATATGCACCGAACTTGTGGTATGGGACACAGGATTGTGTGCATTAGATAAGTTAATAAAACAGATAAACTTGATATTTTCACTAAGCATGATTCTTGATTACATGACTCTTCATTACATGACTCTTGATTCTTGATTACATGATTCTTAATTACATGACTCTTGATTCTTGATTACATGACTCTCGATCCTTGATTACATAATTATCGATTAACTGAGCCTATGTTATCAATTGCTTATATCTTGAAGTCTAGAATACACTAGTTACAGTTATTACTTACATGATCATATTGTCCCAGTTCCTTGCTTACTTCCATATTGTATTTGTACTTCTACCTCTTGTTTCTTCCATGTTATATCTTGTTATATTACTCCTTTTTCTGCTTGTTGCTACTTGCTGCCTGAAACTTGCTCTAACGAAAATTTTTCTATTTTTCTTTGAGTTAATAATTATACAGGTACTGATGGACCCGACGAGCAGACTCTCTAGACGATCGTTACTGCTTCCTTACTACTTCATGTTGTTTTTCTTTCAGTCGCTATTTTATCTAGTTGTTATAGCGAACTGCTTATCATATTATTTTATTTCTGGCACCTTGTACTCCCGGGCATCTTGACCCGATGTTGATGTATTATCCAAATGATGGTTATTCTATTTTCAACTCATGTGATTATTGTATTTGCCTGCGTAAATGTGTTATAAAGATCTTGTTGAGCTTATAATTGTACAGCTTGTGGATGATGTATATCATTCGCTGGGCCTCAGTTGCGTGCCTGTATTTCCGTATAGTGGAAAGCGGGGCGTGACATGATGCTTCGTGCATGTCCTCATTCAAGAGATCAAAGTTGTTCTTACCATCGAACTGCTTGATCTTCGTGATATGATCTGACATCTTCTCCAAGGAACTCGAATAAACCCACGAACTTGATTGTTCTGATACCAATTGTTAGAAAATTGAGGATTTTGTTGAGTTATGTGATACGATCAATACAAACCACTGAGCACATAGAAGATACACCAAAGCACACAAATTTATCTCGGTTGTGGCTTTCGCCTCATTCCGGGGAGAAGAAACCGTGTAATTCAATTAGAGAAGATACAAGAATATTACAATTCTCACCACGACTCTCTCAACCCTCACCAGCAAGTACTAGTTGTTTACAATTAGAGAATCACTCAATCTCTCTTTCAATGTAGTACTCTCTTTCTCGGCTCTCATTGGAGGCCAATAACAATAATATATAAAGATCTCGAGAAACTCTAGTTAGATATCATGATACAATAACCATTGAATATTCCTGAAGATATAACCCTACGATAAAAGGCACACGATCTAACTTGAAGAGCAAGTTCGAGCTTCAAGGAAATCACCCAGACCTGCACCTGAAATCTGCATCAGCTGCGCGCGGTCAACCGTCTAACAAGACCGGTCGACTGTCCCTCTCGTGGGATAACTTGTACAGTCAGGCCGTCGACCGTCCCAAAGACCGGTCGACCGCAACTCCTGTTGCTGCTATTGTTGTTGTCTTCTCTTGCTTCCACTCTGTCTCCAATCGTCTCATCGTCTTCGTATCCAACATAGCATGCAAGACATAAACCCAACAAGATCATGCATGAATTGTTCACATCATTAGGTAAACATTACACTTTTAGTTTGTGTAATTTAGAATTATCTGGCTTCTTCTATTATTAGTTGTTTGGTATTTTATGAAAAACTATTGAATCTGATAATCTTGTTCAAAGACAATAATCTTGTTTAAAGACAAGAGGATTGTTGAATGAGTTATACATTAGGCGTATGTATGAATGTATATGTGGGTGTATGTGTGAGTTGTACATAGGCTTTGCCTATATATACTAAGACTCTTGTCTCATTGTAAGTGCTTTTTTATCTAACCATTTTACAAAATGTGGCATGGTATCAGAGCTTAGGGTTTCAAGGATTCCTAAATCTCAATCCTAATCCTACCTTTCCCTTTCGCTGCGAGCTCCACCATTCGAATCATCGGCATCAGTGACTTGAGTGGTTGCGACCTCCTTCTTCCTCTTCTATCATCATATCAAGAGAATGGCTCATTCTTTCTCCTCTATTGTCTAGCTATAAGGCATCCTCCTTCCTCTTGGTGTTGATCCATCCTTTTCTTTCTCATTTATGTCCTTCCTCAAAACTTTGTGAACTAGATCCGAATTTGACATTAACTAGATCCAAATCAGAGCTTTGGGTTGCATAGTTTCAAGGTTTCATCTAAATCTGAACCTAACCCTAACTCAACTATAACCATTTTCTAGTCATCAGCTCCATCTTGTTGCTCAAGTGGGTATCGACTTCTTCTCATTCTTTGGTCATTCCTCGTCTCCTTCAGAATTGATCCACAGCTTCCTCCATTGTCTTCGACATTCTTGTGTTTCCTACACCCAATCTCTCCTGCACTCCATGTTTGATGAAATTCATGACCCAACATTCCTTATCTTGTCGGCTGCACTCAAGGTGTTTGAAGAAATTCTTCAACCAATCTCCACTTCGTCAATGGCAAGATCGGACGTCTTCTTGTCATCTCATCATAATTGACAGTGCGATTAGAGGCCACATTGTTTCCTTATCCGTCGAGGTGAGATCCTATGAGATCCACTTGTTCGTTGATGGCGAGATCTAAGATCATTTGTTCGTCTCCTTTTACATTGACGACGAGATCCAATGGGATCCATTCATCATCTTCATTTCTTCGACGGAGAGATTCATCTTCACGAGGGATATGCATCAAAACCCTCTTTATATTTATTCAAGAGGGGAGTGCATTGAAACCATCTTCATAATGGGTATGCATCAAAACCTTCTTCATTTTGATTCATTAGGGGTATGCATGGGACCATCTTCATAATATGCATCAAAATATTCTTCATATTGATTCTTGAGGGGTATACATCGAGACCATATTCATAATGGTTATGCATCAAGACTCTTCAAATTTGGTTCATGAGGGGTATGCACTGAGACCATTTACATAAAGAGTAAGCATTAAGACTCTTCATATTTGATTCGTGAGGTATATATATATATTGAATTCCTCTTCAAATCTGATTCCTAAGAGTGCAACATAACTCCCTACTCAATCTGCTTCTTTACCTCTTCCATCCAACTCTACACTTGATTGGAGATTGCCAACTTCTTTACAAATTCTTAAATGGTCGATAATATTAGCTCATCCATTTTAGCTAACCCGTCTTCAAGCTCATTTCAGTTAGTCCACATTACGTGTATGTATGGATGTATATCTGGGTGTATGTGTGAGTTGAACATAGGTTTTGCCTGTATATACACTAAAAGGCTCTTACCTCATTGTAACTGTTTTGATCTAACCATTTTACAAAATGAGGCAAGGACCAATTATGCAAGTTCATAGGAAGAAAATATCAACTAGAAAACAAGAAGGATAGAAGGACTTGTTTGATAAGCAAATTTGACATATGATTCCAGCAGTCTCATCGATATGGACACTGCCAAGCTCAGAGTATGCTGTATTGACATGAGTTAAAGGAAGGAAGATGCAATAGATCAGATATCAATGACAATATATGCCAGCCATAGACATTCAAACAAAGTTAGGACTCAAGTTTAAGGCCATGACAAAATAGGGCCGAAAGTTTTTTGGGCAAGGTGCTAACGTAAAACCTAACCAAAGCCTTAATTATTACCACCATGTGATGTTGGCGGTGAAGCAATTGAACAATTCTTGCAACATATCAACATTCTAGTGAATTTGCTTGGTTCAGGTGCTAAAAAAACAGATATTGCAATCGTTAATATTATCACTTTGTGGTATATTTCGAAAGCTCAATGCAGAGTCTTGTTTTGAGAGAGTGTGCCCCTTTTCCAAAGCAGTTTCAGATTGTTAAAATGTGAGATATTCTTGGTGATTTTTCTGTTTTAGGTTCCTACAATGAGGTCCAATTGATGGGTCTCAAAACGATCTCCACTCCTCACCGTGGGCAGGAGCTCTTGATCAAATGGGTTGCACCGCCTGAAGAATCTATTAAACTCAACTTTGATGGGTCAATGGAGGGAAATAACACCGACTACAATTTTATCTACCGAAATTGGTATGGTAGACTGCTGCTGGTCGGAGACTCGGAGGGGGCCAGTTGTATCGACATCTATCAACGTTATTGATAGAAAAGGTTTGTGGATGACTCTTAAGGTCTTTCATTTGTTGTCTCATAAGAGACATTCTTATTAGGGAAACTCTAAGATCGTTATCGATCAGAACCATGCAAAAAACGGTCACAACCCCATTTCTCATGATATATTATTTATATTTAATGGTATGAATATTGATGGGATACAACATGTTCATCAAGATGTGAATATTTGCGCTTTTGCACTGACTGTGCTGCAAAAAGAAGATACATTAGCGGTCAAAGCTTTATGTGAGTTAACATCTTCGACCCTGATAGCTAAGGAAGATGTTAGAGGGGTCTCATGATCGAAAGATGCTCTTGTTTTATAGTCATTTTTTTATTTTGTTTTTATTATATTGTCTTGCAAAAAAAGAAAAAAAACGTAACCAAACCCGAACAGGAACTTGATTGAAGGAATGATGCCCTAACAGGATATTTCCAGTAGCATTGGTTGGTTATCTTGAAGGTACGATGCTTTCAACTTTCATTGGATGAACTCCACAATGCATTCCCTTCTAAACACTACAGTATGTAGTACAAGACATTGATGGGAATTTCAAGTTAAGATACATCGGGTAGAAATAGAAAAGAAGCATAATTGATTTTCGCCTGGTTTTAAACTGTCAAAAGCCTCTTTAAGTTGGCTGGGAGCCTGGGTCAAGTTCGGGTTTTACCTGACCCAGTTCACAGCCTATGTGCTACTCATTAAACAATTAGCACTCTTGCGATAGAGAAGTGTTTTATAACAACCAAGTAAGCGTCATGCTAATTGTAGATATGATAAATTTATAGAGGCGTTGTATAACAACCAGAAGTTAGAGCGATGCTAATTGTAGATATGACAATTTTATAACCACCAATCAACCTGAATCAACACTCTGATGTAGGGAAGGACTTACCATAATCCTAAATGACTAGCTGAAGCTCTCCAAATTCTCCTACACCTGTTCTCAGAATGTTTAGAAGAAAGTTTAGGATGATAGATTCGGTATAAGGAATTATTAAAAGAACTCAGGCACAATTAAACTCAAAAACCAAACAGAATGCATGCGTAGAAAGAGCTTCCACATCTAAATGAAAATAAAATGAATAATGTTTTTTCCATAATACATACGTGGATCATAGTTACCCGGTAGCCAGAGGCTTTCCTAATAATTTCTTAAACACATATTACATGATGGGTTTAAAAAAAACAAAATGATATGAATATTATGATGACTTGTTAAGCCTGATGCTACGTTCAATCAGCAAGCACTCAAAAAAGGCTTCTTTCCATTAATTGAAATGAATTAAATCCAAAAGACATCTCCTATTATTGCCATGATTTCCTTTGCTCTTTCTCTTCTAGGTGCATTGAAGATGTAAGGAATCAAACAATGTCTTGCTCATCTCAACAGTCCACCATTCATTATGGGTGGTCGTCTTCTATTATAGCACTAAAACCTCACAAGACTTTTCTAACCAATTTCAGTACACTTCCCCGCCACCAGAGGATAAAGTTCTAACATTAAAATATATGCCCATATCTTTGTACAATCAATAATTAGCTAAAGTAAGTATTATCTATCTTGTCCAAAGGACTCGCATATATTCTGACATTTAAATGTACAGGAAAAGGGAAAAAAGTTGTGAAAAAGAAGATTAGAGAGGGTTACTTGTGAGGAACCGTTCCCGTCACAGTCCTATGTCTTGGGTCTGTAAGTCCAGTTACGACATTAACGAATCCAATTTCTCTCATTGTGTTCTCCAAATCCAACAGGTAGTACTCGTCGAGAAAGGGTTCAGTGCTTTTCATTAGAGTAAACAGCACAGGTGAGAGTTCCTACAGGCAGTAGTTGACACATGAAAAAAAAGTTAGTTATATTAGGGAGGAGCAAATACGGTAGCTAGGTATCTATCTAAATTTAGATGAAAGTTGAATGCACCTGAAGAACTTTGGACTTTGGCTGAAATAATCACATAATGAATTAATTAGTAGAATTTACAGATATTAATGTTAGAAGATTAATATATAATACAAGAGAAATTTAGATACATACTGAGTTGTCTGTCAAAGCAATTGTGCCTCCAGGCCGAAGCAGGCGGAAAGCTTCCTTCAATAATCCTCTTGTCGCTTGCGCAGGGCATTCATGTAGCTGTAGATTATTCGGAGTGCATTTAATTTGTTAAATATTTTGAACAAGATGATCAAGAAATTTACAACTGACTGATTATACCAAGAAAAACTAAAAATTTCTTCAACTGCATCTGAGAGGAAATAGAAACAAAATAGATATGGAGAGCAGAATATCTGATAAGGACATCGGTTCAAGACGATTCAGATGTTTCTACCAGCGCAGGCGTCGTCTAGGGCAGCTGCTTATTTAGTTTAGGAGTTTATTTCAGTACCATATTTGTTTTTGGCAATTATAGTCATATGTAATCTTTTTTTGTATTTTTTTGATTTTGAGAATAGTTTGATATTTGTATCAAGATTTGTTTTGAGCCAATTTATAGGCCTTGAGATTAATGAGGAGTCATACCATTCTTGATTAAAAAAAATTGTGTTGAGTTTTTGCTCTTCCTCTCTCTCTGTGTGATACAAGTGAGAGCCAAATTATTAGGGTTTGTGATAAATCCTAATACAATTTTAGGATTAGTGATTAACTCTAAAATCTACGCCAAATTAAAATCACCAAATACAAATCCTTAATCCTAATTTCCCAAATCCCAAATCATACACCTAAACAGCCGTCGCCACCCTCATCTACCCCATTCTTAAAAAAAAATAAAAAAATAAAAAAATAAAATAAAAAAATAAAAAAACCTAACCCTCCTTTAGAAACCCACCCCCGATCCTCTTCCTCCTACTCTTCGCCATCGACTACGACCGAAACCCTAGTCGTCGCCTCTTAGCCCCAGACCCCCGTCGACCACCCCTCTCTCTCCACCCCAGATCGTGGTGCCCCAGTCCTGCTCCACTTCAACGCGCCCGTCAACGACCTTCTCCTACATCAAAATCACCGACGCCATCGTCTTCAGCATCTCCGCCACCGCACTCAACTAGCATCGCACCCCCAGATCCCGTCTTCCTGACGCGCCACCGCGACGCAACCACCGCCGACGTTCACCCACCCACTGACGTCGTCAACGTCAGTCAGTGATGCCGTCGACCACTCCGGCCGTTGATCTTGAAGTTGCTGCTACTTGTACTGTCTCTTGGTTGCTATGCTCTTCCAAGATCTACGCTGATTTCTTCGCACTAGGTATACTCTTTCCACTTTTAAATATTTGTGTTCTACTGCTCTATAATCTATTATATTATCTGATTTGTCTGTCGTCCACAAAAATAATTGAGATTGAGTGTTCCACATGCTTAATGAGAGTACGAATCAATATTGAATCTATTACTTAATAAGAACACTTAGGGATCTAATTATTGATTGTGGAGTGAATTATTAATTGGGATTGTTAACGTGATTCAGTTCTTGAAAATCCATCCAACCAATTAATTGTTTAAAATTTTCAACTTTGATCCGCACCTATGTGTTGATAAAATTAATCCATTAAGAATCTTGGAAATTCTCTATCTTAGGGTTAGTTTTACATCATTTTGGTATCAGAACGAAGATTCTTAAAATCCTAGTTCTTGCATCGTAGGCATCAATTTTGCATTCATTTAGGATTGTGTAGTCTTTTTTTTCTTTCATTTATTTTAGGTCATTTCAGATTCATTAAAAAAAATAATAAATAAAAATAAATAAAATAAAATAAAATTAGGACACACACGATCCCTAGATTCCACTTTGGTGAATGCGTCTTCGTAGCACCATCACAGATCCTGAAGAGCCTTTCTTATCCCTTCCAAATCACCCAATTAGGAACCCTTGACCTCCCCGACTTGAAATGGACAACCCTGATATCTCCGCTACCCTAGCTGTCATTCAAGCAACTCTTGCCAATATCAATCAGAGACTTGAGAAAGTGGAGTTAAATCAAACCATTGTCCCTGAGCTTCATACCAATCGTCAGATCCCTCAAGGAAATGTTCGTGACGATCAATGTCAAGAACATGACCCTGACGAACAATATAAGAAGAACATTAAGGCTGACGTTCCTCATTTTGAAGGCCACAGGGAACCCCAAGCTTATCTTGATTGGATCCGTGCCATGGACCACTACTTTGTATGGTTTGACATGAGCGAAACCCTGAAAGTTAAATTTGCCATTATGAAATTAACAGGTAAAGCTCAACACTGGACCAATCTTGAACATATCCGCAGAGGCCGAGACTTGGCACCTATAGCCACTTGGGAAGCCATGAAAGAGAAGCTCACTGAGATATATGTACCGTTGTCATTCCACACCCGATTGCTAGATTCATGGAACCAACTTTATCAAGGAAGTAAATCCACACAAGAATATGTTGATAGGTTTGATGACTTCCTTATTCGGTGCAATGCTTTAGGTAAAGAGAGTGAAGAACAAACTCTCTAGGTTCAGAGCTGGACTACGAGCTGACCTTAGGAACGAGCTAATCCATAGAAATGTGGACTCACTAGCGGCAGCCTACGTCCTAATCCTCGATATGGATTCCCTTAAAGTTAGTTCTCATTCTAGGTCCAACAACTCGAGAGATCATTCCTCTAGAATGACCTCTACTGACCCACCTAGACCTAAGCCTCCCTCTCAGTACCCTAACAAGTCTTACCCAAACAGACATGCTTCAAATTCCTATCCACTTAGAAATGAACATAAGGGTAAGAACACCGAAAGAGATTACACTAAGATTGACCCTCTCACTAAGTGCTATAAATGTAAGGGATATGGTCATGTTGCTAGCAACTGTCCCAGCCCCAGTAAGATCAATATAGTAGAGGGTACCGCTGTCATTGCTGACGACTCTGATAATAAGTTTTCTTATGAGCCTATTGAAGGCGATGACTTCGGTGAAGAAGAGGATGATCAGTATCTCCACTGTATTCAATCTATCTAATCACCTCACTTGAATGTAGTCAGATGTGCTTTGTCCCAACCAAAAGAAGAAGATGATTGGAAGCGCACTGCTATATTCCACACCTTTACGACTATAGGTGGTAAAAACTGCAAGGTGATTGTTGACAGTGGAAGCTGCGTCTTGTCTCTTCTGTGGTCTTAGCCAAGACCGGACTTAAGGCTGAACCCCATCCACGCCCATACAAAGTATCTTGGATTGATGCAACAGCACTCCAAGTAACACATCGATGCTTAGTCCCTGTGGACTTTAAAGCTTACAAAGAGGAAATTTGGTGTGATGTGCTTAAAATGGATCTGGGTCAAGTCATTTTAGGGAGACCATGGTTATATGATCACGATGTGACCATATATGGTCGATCCAACCAATGTGTGTTCCAGCACGATGGACTAAAAATAAAGCTCATACCCGTGAGACCACGAACTAGTCCAGCTGAAACAACACCGGCTCCCTCAAGAAAGGGCAAGGAGGTAACGTATATGGGTGAAAATGAACTTACGAAAGAAATTGACAAAGGGGCTACCATTCTTTTACTCACAGCGAGAGAAGTCCCTAAAGATCCTAAATCACTCATCCCGCCCAAAGTTACTCCTGTCCTACAGGAATTTGCAGATGTGTTTTCCTGCTAACCTCCCCAACCAGTTGCCCCCATTGCGTGACATCCAACACGCTATTGATCTGGTTTCGAGAGCGAGTCTTCCTAACTTGCCACATTGTCGGATGAATCCAACAGAGCATGCTGAGTTGAGAAGGCAAGTTGATGAGTTATTGGCAAAGGACTTCATCAGAGAAAGCTTAAGTCCTTGCGTTGTTCCTGCCCTATTGACGCCAAAGAAAGATGGAACCTGACGTATGTGTGTAGACAAGCCGTGCCATAAACAAGATCACGGTGAAATACCGTTTTCCCATTCCCCGTTTGGATGACAAGTTGGGCATGATGTCTGGTGCCACAATCTTTTCGAAGATTGATCTTAAAAGTGGCTACCACCAAATACATATTCGTCCTGGTGATGAGTGGCAGACCGCCTTCAAGACGAAGGATGGCCTGTACGAATGGATGGTCATGCCATTTGGAATGACAAATGCCCCGAGTACGTTTATGAGAATCATGACGAAAGTACTTCGTCCCTTTATGGGCAAGTTCCTTGTGGTGTACTTTGATGATATCCTCATTTACAGCCGATCCGTTAGGCAACATCTTGACCATTTGAGACAGGTCTGCGATATTTTGAGGAAGGAACTACTTTATGCTAATCCTACCAAATGTATCTTCCTTTCCGATCGGACTATCTTTCTGGGATTTATTATTTCTGCCAGAGGAGTATCTGCTGACCTAGAAAAGATACAAGCTATTACAGAGTGGCCTGAAACCCGCAATATTCGTGATGTGTGGAGTTTTCATGGTCTTGCCACCTTTTATCGTCGGTTTGTGCAAGGATTTAGCACGATCATGGCTCCGATAACCGACTGTTTGAAGAAATGTGAGTTTGTCTGGTCGAAAGAAGCCACGAAAGCCTTCGAAGAGATCAAGAAGAGAATGACTCAGACAACTGTCATGAGGTTGCTTGATTTCACTAAAGTCTTCGAAATAACGTGTGATGCTTCTGGTATTGGTATAGGTGGAGTCCTCAGTCAAGAGAGTCATCCTATTACTTATTTCAGTGAAAAGCTGAACGAAGCAAAACAAAAATACTCCACTTATGACAAGGAGTTCTATGCGGTCATTCAGTCACTTCGCTATTGGCGACATTATCTTCTGCCGCAAGAATTCGTTATCTTCTTTAGACCATGAGGCCTTAAGATTCCTTAATTCTCAACACAAGTTGAATCCGAGACATGCTAGATGGGTAGAGTTCCTACAAGAATATTCATATACCATTAGGCACACAAAAGGGATTGATAATAAGGCCGCGGATGCGCTAAGTCGTTGTCACATTATCTTATCTACACTGCGCACCGAAATTATTGGTTTTGAGAAATTGAGAGATTGAGTATGCCTCGTGCCCAAATTTTCACGAGATCTACACCTCTTTGAAGGATGGCATCACTTGAGTGATAGATAATTATTTCTTGAAAGATGATTATCTTTTCTATCGCTCAAAACTATACGTTCTTAGTACATCATTACGAGAGTATCTTGTTTGGGAATTGCACGCCGGTGGCCTTGCTGGACATTTTGGGCATAGCAAGACCATTGATGCTGTGGAACATAGGTTTTACTGGCCGAAGCTAAAGAGAGACGTTGTGAGACTTGTTAACAGATGTCACACCTGTTAACTTGTCACGTAACAAAAACAGAACACAGGCCTGTATACTCCATTACCTGTTCCCAGTCGCCCTTGGGAAGACGTGAGTATGGATATCGTGTTAGACTTACCGAAAACACAAAAAAACATGACTCCATTCTTGTCGTCGTGGACCGTTTTTCTAAAATGGCCCACTTCCTCCCGTGCTCAAAAACTTCCGATGCATCCCATGTGGCTCAGATCTTATTTGATAATATTGTGAAGCTACATGGGTTGCCAAAAACCATTGTGTCTGATAGGAATGTGAAATTCACGAGTAATTTTTGGAAGACCCTATGGCACAAGTTGGGTACAAAAGTAGCCGCCGAGGATCGGGGCTACAGGAAGGCGATCAAAGACGTCAAGGAGCAGGCGTCCGACTGCCGAGTTGCGGGGTATAGCTTCTTCCTCGAGGAGGAGCCCGAAGATAGCTGGGGTGAGTCATAGGATTTGTCCAAGGACGGAGGGGAGGAGGATACATCGGCTCCTCCGGAGGGGGAGACGGGGACGAGTGAACCCCCAGAAGTCCCCCGTCGCAGGCAAAAAGGTGCCCCTACCCCTTACGACTTGAATATATATATATATACTAGTATTATACACGTGCGTTGCACGTGGGGAAAATGGGGAGGGGGAATGAAAAGGACAAAAAAAAATTTAGTATTATACACGTGCGTTGCACGTGGAGAAAATGGGGAAGGGGAATGAAAAGGACAAAAAAAAATACCAACACGTGCGCTGCACGTGTTGACAAAATGACACACATTTACAAATGACACTAAGCCCTTCTCCCTAGTAGTTTACACGTGCGATGCACGTTTTAATAAATATAGTTTTTTAAAATAAAAATTTAGACGTAGTCCTAATTTGAACCTAGGACCTCCTTTATAATAGTTATGCACGTGCATTGCACGGGTTGGTAGAATGACAAACATTTACAAATGACACTAAGGCCTTCTCCCATTATAATATTAGATATATATGTATATATATATATATATATATATATATATATATGGCTATATATGGCTATGATCATATGAGAACTCCTTCGGTGAGAACCAAGTGTGCAATTTTTTTGGGGGTATAAATTGAAAAATTCGGACCGTTCATTTTGATATACACATCTAAATTAGTCTACGGATGAGAAATCAAGTCATTTGAGATTTATTTGTCCATTCATTTAAGTGTTACAAATTGTATGGTTGAATATCGTTATTTTTTTATAATGACATGAAGGATGGGCAAATGAACTTTAAATAACTTGGTTTTACATATTTAGACTAATTTTGTCATTCTAAACAATGTGAAGGGTTCGGATAATCCATGTGATGACTAAGTAAAAAGTTCACACGAAACTTATCGTGAGAACTAGTTCTCACATGATCACTCCCCCAAATATATATATATATATATATATATATATATATATATATATATATATATATATATATATATATATAATATTGGCATTTTTTTGCTGAACCGCAGACTAGCCACCGCTATGTACCCTTTTTTCATCGATTGAAGATTTTATTTTTACCGAATTGTTTTGTGTTCAAGTAAACTCTTGATTTGTCTTGTTAGATCTTCAAAATTTTGCATTCGAGGCTAAGTGTTCTTGTTCTCGTCATGACTCCTCTATTTATATTGCAGATCGTTGTGTACACAAGGGCGGACCACCTAGGCACCGAGGTGGCTCGCCTTCGCAAGAAGTTAGGACCGCTCATTTGATGACAGAGTATTGGATGGTTATTTGTCAAAGGGTCAAAACCAAGGGTGGTTTATGAAATTTATCCATATACATAAAAAAGAAATAGAGGGGGTGGTTATTTGTCAAAGGGTCAAAACCTAGAGTTGGCATGCATTCCTTTCTCAAATACATGATCTGCATCGTTCAATGTGATCAACATATGTCATAAAACTTATACATATGTAAAATCACGAAGTTTGAACATGTTTTTCTCATATATCAAATCGTCTCATTTCTTATGCATATTGCAAGTACATGATGAATGAACAAAATATGTTGAAACTTGGTGATTTTACATTCTCAAATATTTTATGACATCCAAATCACATTGAACAGGTGCGGATCATGCATTTGGGGAATAACACATGTAAAGAATCCTTATTCTCATATAGATTATTTGTGGATGTAAAATCACGTGATTTGAACATGTTTTGCGTATTCATCACATACTTGCAAAATAAACAGTTTTTCAGCAATACAAGAAATGATAAACTTGATGCATGGGTAAAAGATGTACGAACATCGTGCTGAGTTACAGGGCATGACTGGTATACATGGCCAAAAGTTGTTCGACTTTATTTCTACATGTGTAAGGTCATATACAGGGCGTGACTGACTTAATTAGTCAAACTATAAAAGTACCATGTGTCATCAAGTTGCACAATTTAATCCATCCAAATTTATAGTCATGTCCTTAAATGTCCAACAATGCAAATTGTTGAAACATGATGTTTTGAGGTAGAACATTCTTGGAATTAACTAGAGAAAAAGAAAATGAAATATGAAATAGAGAAAAAGAATAAACTTACTAATATGAGGATGGATACATGAAAGGAGTACAGGAGAGAGAAAGAAAAGGAGCTGGATGCCGTCTTGTTGGTGGGTTGGGTCCCTATTTAGAACGGAGACGGAAGGGGTGTTAATTAGTTGTTTGTATTGCAATTAACTAACTCCTTACTTCGACCAAGTCAAATTCACATGTGCTCTTCCCCTAATGAGCAAGATAGCTCTCATACAAATTGTATATCAACACACACACCCCACTTTTCTCTCTCAATATTGGAGGCCAAAAGTATGCAATCCTAATCCTGGTTTCAATCTGTAGCTGCTCTAACAAGCATCAGATATTTCTATGAGCTCAATCTAGCTAATGTCACTCAGCAACTTTGACTTTTGATATCGTTGATGTCCCACGATAACTGCAAAAGGCACTACAACTAGCTATTTGTCGAATAGCGTAAATGAGCTGGTAGCTTTCTTCAGACATGATAAGTTTTAACCATTAAGACTTTATGAGAATGCCTAATCAAGTAAGAAAGTAACAACATGTGCAGCAACAATTCCTTGATCACGGAAGTTGTAATTTAACAGGCAACTCGTGAAATCATATGAGAATCATTCCAATACTAGGTGAATCGAGAAAACATGTTCTTGGGAGAAAATATAAGGCTAAGAGCAATCGCAAGCCACTATAGGCAAATTGAGAAAGCATAACTAAGAGAAAATTTACAATATAATAAATTCATATCTAGTTACTACCACGAAAACTGAACCAATTGTACAGTAGAATAAATTGTTAATCCTTCTTTCCCTAAAAAAACCCTTCATTGATGGACAATTTGTATGAGGCTACTTTGGTCATTAGGTAAAAACGTATGAGATTTGACCCTGTCAAAGGATGTTAGAAGTTAGTTAAGAATTAGTTGCATTAGTGGTAGTAACTTACCAACTCCTCCTGTCTCCTCTATAAATAGGGACCAACCAATTTCCTTTATCTCACTCAAAATTTATCCAACCAAACATTCACTCAGACAGAAAGAAAATTTTAATGATAATTGAATCTTTTCCAACTCGTACTTAATTGGCTCCTTCATACTCAGTTGAATTAACTCTTTAGATTGGTCGACATTTGCTTAGGCCATTTCTCAAACCAATCTTTCTGAGCGGCATTTAATTGGCTCCATTAGTTAGCTTGATTGGACATGTATAACCATTTTAACATCACGTGAAACGTTAATTGGACTAACTCTTTAGATTGGTTAACATTTGTTCAGCCCATTTGTCAAGCCAGTGGTTCTTTTATGACTTCTTTGGTTCCTTTGATAGCCAAAAAGCACGAAGCTTAATTGGACTATGTATGACCCTTTAATTATGATCTGAATTATAATCTAGTCCGAAGACCCTTGCATAAGTAAAAGCTATCGTGATGCTCCTTGACAAATATTATTTTTTCTTCCTTATATTTCTACGTAATTATATTTGTCAAGGAGCACCACAATAGCTTTTATCAAATTTATTTATTCATTTTACCTTTCCAACTTTTATTTTATTTTATACAGTTTCTTATGATGGTCGATTCTAAAGTTTTAATTTAGTAATTACTAATTTTGTATCTTAAATGTTAGTTTCTTAGATCTATATGTTAAGTCATGTTGAAGTTCACAGTAAACAAGAGAGGAAAAATACTTTATTGATATAATTTAGGGCAAAAAGCAAAAAACTCACCTAATGTTTTTTTACATAATTTAAAAACCCCATAACATTTATTTTGAGTCAAAAGACCCCAAACCGTAAGTGCGTCATTAAAATAGGACAATTTTATCCTTTTTCCTATTATTAATAGTTGACTCAATACAAATGTTAGGGTTTTTTAAATTATGTAAAAACGTTAACAGAGTTGTTTAGCTTTTTGCCCTAAAAAGGAGAAGGGTTGGAATTGTCCTATTTTAATGTCGCGCTAACGGTGGGGGATCTTTTGACTCAAAACGAACATCAGGTGTTTGTTTTTTTTAATCTGTAAAAAAATGTTAAAGAGTGGTTTTTTGCTTTTTACCCAATAATTTAATTAGAGAATACAGGTTTCCTGATATAGGAAAGAGTAAGAAAAAAAGGACTTATTTATGCGATGTGGGACTAAACTCAACTACTACTATAGCACAACTTTACAAGGTTTTAAATCTCAGATTTTGAACTCATCTTGGCAAGGGGTTTGTTACCCAAAAAAGGAGATATCAAAGGATATCTTGAGAAGAAGGTATCATTTCGGGCATTCATATGTGACACTCAATAAACGTATTTAAATTACTCTAATGCAAAAGATCAGATGATCTACCACCATATCAAACATTGTATAATGAAGTATAAGAAATGAATCAAGCACACAAAAAATTTGCAGAACATAACAGATATAAGAGAGAATTTAATATAACTTTACTTGACTTTTGCGTTCATTGGAGAGAAATAAAACTTAGTTTTTTTAATTAAGAAACCCAAAAAAAAAAATTTAAAAAATCGGGCCATAACTTGTTGCGCGATATTTTCCCCATCTCTGCCGGGATCTCAAAAAAATTGTTCCAAAAGAGATTTATTCTAAAATGTAGGATCTCATAGAGATTTTTGCCGAGGATGAAGGAGATTTAAAACAGTGCTACTTTACAAAGTCTTTATAAATAACCGTACTTGCGTTGATAGTATCATACAATGTATTAATGTATATTATAGGTTGATGTTGCTTGTTAATAACATAGGGTATGGACAAAAATGATAAATCACCAAAAATTAGTTTTCTCGGTTTAATATACTTTCTCAAAAGCTCCTTGTCTTTTATTTCACTAATTTACACAATTTATACTAGTAATACATATTTTGATTAATTTTTGTTTTAAAAAAAAAGGTTGGCTCTTTTCATGCTTTAGCCTTGCTATAGTTAAAGAAGCCTAAGCCTGGGTGGGAACTGGGTCGGTTCAAGTCGTGCCATGACAAACCAATGCCTGACCTGAAGGCACGCCTAGACCAAACCTAAGCCTGTCATGGAACTCAATACCTATGCATGGACATGAACCCGTCATGCTTAGGTTTCGGCACCTGCCTTAGCGGGCCAACCCAATCGTGCCTCTGTGGGTTGAGACTAATCATTTACATTCAAATAAAAACAAATACTCATCTTCAATGAATGAAAAGAAAAAAAAAATCAACATCAACTTATATTACAAGCATAGTTCTTGAACTTGAACTACCCAAAATTTTGTAGAGAAAATAAAATGAAAAATCTTAAAAATTCCTAGGAAATCACACTACTAGTCTACTACATTTAACTACTTACTACTTAGCCTACTTAAAAACCTTCAATAAACACCCAGGCTAAAGGAATATTCTTTAATGGGCCTACTCGGGACAGACCATGGGCTAGGTTTGTGTTGGTTCTAGCCAAAACCAAGCTGAACCGAAAAAATTGTGGGCCACTTATCTGAACCCATCATCAACCTAAAGTGCACCTCGTTACGTCTGGAGTCCCACTTTTTGGCAGGCCAACTTGTGGGCTTCGAGCCATCATGAACTCACTTTCAACCCTAACTAAGCCCTAGACTCTCACTTTGCTATGCCTTCTGCTTTCCACAACCTTGGTAAGAAATAGGCTGCCAACCTCACCACCTAAACAAAGAAAGCCAAGTTTGGACCTACACATGAATCCTCAAAGCCTCTGAAAGAAGATGTTGTTGCTGCAATTGTAGGAAGGTTATGTGATGTAAAACGTAATCCTAAATAGAGAATTTTCAAGAATTTTAAAGGATTAATTTTACCAACATGTAATACGGATCAAGTTAGAAATTCAAACAGTTAATCGGTTCGATGAATTTTCAAGAATTGAATTAAGTTTAACAAGCCCAATTAACGATTCAGTTCTAACAATCAATAATTATATCCCTAAGCGTTCTTAGCAAGTAAAAAATGCAATATTGATTTGTACTCTAATTAGCAAGTAGAAACGCTCATTCTTAATATTTGTGGACGACAAATAAATCAAATAATATAAAAGAGATGATAATGCAGTATAACACAAATATTTGAAAAGTAGAAAGAGTATACCGGGGTTCGAAGCAAATCGCGTAAGTCTCGGGTGGTTGCAGTGGACGAGGCAAGGCAGCGGGCAACATTGCGGGACAGGATGCGGCGGCGGCTGCGGCTGTGGCGAAGGTGGGCGGCGGTGGTGGGGTCGTAGGCTAGTCGTCGACGGTGGTCGACTAGGTGCGGGCAAGCGACGAGCGAGGAAGGTCGACGAGGGGCTGGCGACGAGGGTTGATTGGTGAAGGATGTGTTTCGGAGTTGAGGCAACGGTAGGGTGGAGGATCGACAAAGGTGGGGCTTCGGGGGATGGCGGCGGTGGTCGGAGAAGGTGGTCGACGAGGTTGGCAGGGGGGCAGAGGCGATGGCGGGGCTCGGGGGTTTGAGGAAGAAGATGACGAAGATGGAGGCTAGGGTTTTGGTCGGGGATTGGAGGAAGAAGAAGAGGAGAAGAAGATTAGGGTTTGGGTTTAATTTTATTTGGGGATTAGGGTTTAGGATTTTAATTTGCGGATTAGGGTTTGGGAATTAAAGTGGATTGGGAGATTTGGGGATAGTTTAGAGTTTATCACAAACCCTAAAATTTTATTATAATTTATCAAAAACCCTAATAATTCTCTTGATTGTATCACACAAAAAGATGGATGAAGAACAATAACTCAACACAATAATTTTGTTAATCAAGAATAGCATAACTTCTCATTAACCTCAAGGCCTATATATAGGCTCAAAATAAATCTTGATCAAATGTCAAAATATTCTAAAATCTCCAAAATGCATAAAAGAAAAGGGTGCAAATTGTAACTACTACATAGGGCTAAATCTCAAAATAGCCTAAACATGTCCTCATCATTCTCTCGGGTGGGAAAGGGCTCGACCCAGCCGAGTCAAAACCAGTGATCCTGTCATGGTGCTCCAAAAGATCTGGATCCAAGCGCGGAAGCTCCTCACAATCACTCCAAGTGTCACCCGACTTCGGCTTGTTTTTCCACCTCACCAAATACCTATGAATACCACCATCTGTTATAGAGATTATCTGAACATCTAAAATATTATTCAATTCTTTTGTCGGTGGGTAAATAGTATCAGGTAGAAGTGTTGGAATGATGAGGACATCTACTCTGTTTAGTTTAGTATTTTATTTCAGTACCATATTTGTTTTTGGCAATTATAGCCATATGTAATCTTTATTTAATACTTTAGAATATTTTTGAGATTTTTAGAATATTTTGAGATTTTGTATTAAGATTTGTTTTGAGCCTATTTATAGGCCTTGAGATTAATGAGAAAGTATGCTATTCCTGATTAAAAATTATTGTTTTGAGTTTTGCTCTTATCCTCTCCTTTGTGTGATACATTTGAGATCCAACTCATTAGAGTTTGTGATAAATCCTAATACAATTTTAGGGTTTGTGATAAACTCTAAAATCTACCCCAAATTAAAAAACTATCCCAAATCAATTAACCTAAACCCTAATCCCCAAATATAATTACCCAAATCAAAAAAAAAAACCTAATCCCTCATTCCCAAAATCTCCAACATCTTCCTCCATCTCGACCTTCCTGAAGGCTTTGGCATAAGTAAGACTTTCGATATTGAGGATCTAGTACTCTATGAAGACTCAAAATTTAACCCTAGAAATTTTCTTATAGATGAGCCTACTCTGCAACCTAAATGTGAGATTCCCATATTTACCCCTCTTTCTTATACTATTTACCCACTGATAGAAGAATTGAATAATATTTTAGATGATCAGATAATCTCTACAAGAGATGGGGGTATGCACAAGTATTTGGTGAGGTGGAAGAACAAACCGAAGTTGGATGACACTTGCAATGATCGTGAGGAGCTCCCGCAACTGGATCCAGATCTTTTGGAGCACCATGACAGGGTCACTGGTTTTGACTCGACTGGGTCGAGCTCTCTCTCCCCCCCCCGGAGAGAATGATGAGGACATCTATTATGTTTAGTTTAGCATTTTATTTCAGTAATATATTTGTTTTTGGCAATTATAGCCATATGTAATCTTTCTTTTATGCATTAAAATATTTTTGAGATTTTTAGAATATTTTGAGATTTTGTATCAAGATTTGTTTTGAGCCTATTTATAGGCCTCGAGATTAATGAGAAAGTATGCTATTCCTGATTAAAAATTATTATGTTGAGTTTTGCTCTTCTCCTCTCCTTTGTGTGATACATTTGAGATCCAACTCATTAGGATTAGTGATAAATCCTAATACAATTTTAGGGTTTGTGATAAACTCTAAAATCTACCCCAAATTAAAAAACTATCCCCAAATCAATTAACCTAAACCCTAATCCCCAAATATAATTACCCAAATCAAAAAAAAACCTAATCCCTCATTCCCAAAATCTCCAACGTCTTCCTCCATCTCGACCGAAACCCGTCACCCACCTCGTCGACGTCGACCCCGACGCCGTTGCGCCTCCCGCCGCCGCATCGACCTCTTGACGCCGCCCCATCAAAACCCAAGCACTGTTCTCCCCCTTGCTCCATCGACAACTCCCCCACATCCATTTCCCCTCCTGTCGTCCTCCGCAGCACCCCAGCACAGCCCGACCACCCCTGGTCCCGTCTTCCTGTCGCGCCTCTGCGACGCAACCAGCGCCGTCGTTCGCGCCGCCCATCGCCGTCGTCGATGTCAGCCAGTGACGCCGTCGACCCTCCTCTGCCATTGCTCTTGAGGTGTTGCTGTCATTGCTCTCTTTAATTGTTTTGTTCTTCCGAGATCTACGCTGCGTTCTTCGAACCCTCGGTATACTCTTTCTACTTTTAAATATTGGTGCTCTACTGCTCTATTATCTATTATATTATCTGATTTGCCTGTCATCCACAAAAATAATTGAGATTGAGTGTTCCACTTGCTTGATTAGGATATGAATCAATATTGAATCTTTTACTTGCTAAGAACGCATGGGGATTTAATTATTGATTGTAGAGTGGAATTATTAATTGGGATTGTTAAACGTGATTCAGTTCTTGAAAATCCATAACACCAGTTAACTGTTTAAAAATTCTAACTTTGATCCGCACTACGTGTTGGTAAAATTAATCAATTAAGAATCTTGGAAATTCTCTATTTTAGGGTTAGTTTTACATCAGGGAATCTCACCATTAGGCTGCAGGGTAGGCTCATCTATAAAAGAATTTCTAGTGTTAAATTTTGAGCCTTCATAGAGTACTATATCCTCAATATCGAAAGTCTTATGCCAAAACCTTCAGGAAGGTCAACGACATAAGTATTATCATTAATTGTATGTAGAATCTTAAATAGGCCTGCAGCACATGTGTTCAATTTCTTAACGGATTCAGCTGGAAACTATTTCGGACGAATCCGAACCATCACTTTGTCACCAATATCAAAAGTTTTAAATTTTCTTCTAGTATCTACTATTAACTTGTAGTTAAAATTATTCTCAGTAATTTCCTTGGAAATTTCTCTATGCAAGTCATGACTGCGATATGCAAATGTGGATGCAGACTCTGTGACTCTAGGATGTTCTAACAAATAAATAAAATCTATAGGCTGCCAAGTGACTTGGGAAGGACTAGGTGACTCAGGTACATTTAATGGAGGTGACTGGATAGACTGAATACAGTTGAGAGGCTGGTCATCCTCTTCTTCATCAAAGTCATCACTTACATGAGGTTCATAAGTAAATTCACTGTCAGGCTCATCAGCGATGACAGCAGTACCGTCTACTATATTGATCCTACTTGGGTTGGGACAGTTGCCAGCAACATGGTCGTATCCCTTCCATTCATAGCACTTAGTGAGAAGATCAATCTTAGAATAATCTCGATCAGTATTCTTACCCGTGTTGTCATTTCTAAGTGAATATGGATTTGAAGTAGGCTTGCTTAGGTAAGACTTGTTGGAAGACTGGGGAGAGGATTGCTCAGGTCTAGAGGGGTCAGGGGGGTCATTCTAGAGGAATGATCTATCGAATCGCTGGACTTGTCATGGGAACTTGCTTTAAGGAAATCCATATCGAGTACAAGGACATAAGCTGCCGCTAATGAATCCACATTTCTATGAATTAGCTTGTTCCTCAGATCAGCTCATAATCCAGTCCTGAACCTAGAAAGAGTTTGTTCTTCGCTCTTTTTACCTAAGGCATTGCACCTAATAAGGAAGTCATCAAACTTATCAACATACTCTTGGATGGATTTGCTTTCTTGAAAGAGATGGTTCCACCAATCTAGCAATCGGGGGTGGAATAATAACGACACATATCTCTCAGTAAGCTTCTCTTTCATGGCTTCCCAAGTGGCTATGGGCACCAAGCCTCGGCCTCTGCGGGCGTGTTCAAGATTAGTCCAGTGTTGTTGAGCTTTCTCAGTCAATTTTATTGTGGCAAATTTGACCTTTAGGGCGTCGCTCATGTCAAACCACACGATGTAGTGGTCCATGGCACGGATCCAATTGAGATAAGCTTAGGGTTCCATGTGGCCTTCAAAATGGGGAACGTCAGTCTTAACGTTCTTCTTGTATTATTCGTCAGGGTCGCGATCTTGACATCGGCCGTCGCAATCATTCTCTTGAGGGATCTGACAATTAACATGAAGCTCAGGGACAACAGTTTGATTTAATTCCACTTTCTCAAGCCTCTGATTGATATTGATAAGGATTGCTTAAACGGCAGCTAGGGTAGCGGAAATATCAGAGTTGTCCATCTCAGTTCGGGGAGGTCTAGGGTTCCAAATTGGGTGGTCTGAGAGGGACAAGAAAGGCTCTTCGGGATCTGTGATGGTATTGCGAAAACGATTTCACCAACGGAGGAAAACTAGGGGTCGTGTGTTTGCTGAAATTTTGGGGAAGACATGTCCTAAATGCACCTAAATTCTTTTTTCTATTTTAAATAATTTGAAATGATCTAAAAGAAAGAAAAATAAAAGACACTAAAAACGATACTAAATGAATGCAATAAATGATGCCTAAATGATGCAAGAACTAGGATTTTAAGAACCTTCGCTCTGATACCAAAATAATGTAAAACGTAATCCTAAATAGAGAATTTCCAAGAATTTTAAAAGATTAATTTTACCAACATGTAATGCGGATCAAGTTAGAAATTCAAACAGTTAATCGGTTCGATGGATTTTCAGGAATTGAATTAAGTTTAACAAGCCCAATTAACGATTCAGTTCTAACAATTAATAATTATATCCCTAAGCGTTCTTAGCAAGTAAAAGATGCAATATTGATTTGTACTCTAATTAACAGGTAGAAACGCTCACTCTCAATATTTGTGAACGACTATCCCTAAGCGTTCTTAGCAAGTAAAAGATGCAATATTGATTTGTACTCTAATTAGCAAGTAGAAACGCTCACTCTCAATATTGATTTGTACTCAAATAATATAATAGAGATGATAAGGCAGTGTAACACAAATATTTGAGAAGTTGAAAGAGTATATCGGGGTTCGAAGCAAATCGCGTAAGTCTCAGGTGGTTGCAGTGGCGAGGCAAGGCAGTGGGCAACGCTGTGGGGCAAGAGGAGGCTGCGGCTGCGGCGGAGGTGGGCGACGGTGGTGGGGTCGCAAGCTGGTCGTTGACGGTGGTCGACTAGGTGCGGGCAGGCGACGGGCGAGGAAGGTCGACGAGGGGCTGGCAACAAGGGTTGATTGGTGAAGGATGGGTTTCGAAGTTGGGGCAGCGGCGAGGTGGCGGAGGATCGACGAAGGTGGGGCTTCGAGGATGGCGACGGTGGTCGGAGAAGGTGGTCGACGAGGTTGGCAGGGGGGCAGAGGTGATGGCGGGGCGTCAGGGGTTTGAGGAAGAAGATGACGAAGATGGAGGCTAGGGTTTTGGTCGGGGCTTGGAGGAAGAAGAAGAGGAGAAGAGGATTAGGGTTTGGGTTTAATTTTATTTGGGGATTAGGATTTAAGATTTTAATTTGGAGATTAGGGTTTGGGAATTAAAGTGGATTTGGGATTTGGGGATAGTTTCAGAGTTTATTACAAACCCTAAAATTTTATAAGGATTTATCACAAACCCTAATAATTCTCTTAGTTGTATCACACAAAAAGAGGAATGAAGATTAATAACTCAACACAATAATTTTGTTAATCAATAATAGCATAACTTCTCATTAATCTCAAGGCCTGTATATAAGCTCAAAACAAATCTTAATACATATCTCAAAATATTCTAAAATATCATAATTGCATAAAAGAAAAGGGTGCAAATTGTAAAATTACTACATATGGCTAAATCTCAAAATAAACTAAACAGAATTAATGTCCTTTATCATTATGTGTGACGGTTTCTAATCAAATTAATTATGAAGACAACTTGATGTGGGCATCAGTAGGTGCAGTGCAGTCAGTGTGTGTGTATGCAGTCAGTGTGCGTGTATGCAGTCAGTGTAACTGTGTATGCAGTTGTGTGTGTGCAGTCAGTGTAGCAGTTAGCAGGCAGTGAGAGTGTGTGTGTTAGTAGTCAGTTGTGTAGTCAGCTGTGTAGTCAGTTAATGCAGTCAGTTAATGCAGTCAGTAGTAAACAGTTTTGTGCAGTTGTGTGACAGTTGTGTGAAGTTGTGTGTGTGAGTATGTGTAGCCTATATAAAGGCTTGGGTTATGGTAAAAATGATATGATTTATTTGAATGAAAAAAATCAAACAAAGAGAATGTGATGTCTCTATGTTCATGTCTTGAATGTGTGAAACTTTAAGGCAATGTGTGAAACCGACTATTATCCTTCTTTCTTCTATTGATTCATCATCTTCAAGCATGAGATGCCAATTCTAGGAATCTAAGCATTGAAGCTATGCACTCTAATGCTCGTGATCTTCACTGTTTTAGCATCAGCGCTCTTTTCATGAGAGTAAATGACGGTCGACAACACCCATAACTCGTTCAGTTGGTAAGTTTTTCAGGTAATTAAGCCTATTGAATTTCACTTTCATTATCTCTAAATTATTATCTGTTGACTCTGCTACTATATATGAGAGTGAGAGTTTCTACATACCTGTAGCTTATAAATTTTTATATTGTCGGTTTTAAATTGCACAACTTTAGCGTTGTTAATAATGTTATCTAGATTATTAAATAGAATTGCTAGTGAACATGTAACTCTTGTAAAATCCATTAACCGTAAGTGTTTTAAATCTCATTCTATAATTGTGCTTGACGTGTTGGTGAATACTACTTGCTTTAATTTACTTGGATAAATCATACACTCTTTCACATCACAACTTCAAATAAAAAAGCACAAGTAGTTGTATACATTAGTGTAATTGTTATATCCTGTCGGCATAGATTTCTCTATAACACTAAATAGAGACAATGCAAAAAAGGGGTAAGCATATATAAACACATTTAACATCGTAATAATAAAAGTACTGAGAATTAGCAAGGAAAAAAAAGATTGAGATTAAGTAGGAACTATAATAAAAAACAACCTACCACATAAGCAAGAGAGACCAGGTCAAATGACTTGGCTGGCAATCCGGTAGATTCACCATTCGCATGCATCCACCTAATGGGGTTGCTCCTTGTAGCTCTTTGTTTAGCTTTGTACTGCGCTACAGCAAGAAAGTATGGAGAAAGATCTAGCCCCTACAAAAGAGAGAAGAAAACTCAACAGGGACCAAGTGCGAAAAGATAAAAGAGAGACAAGTGCACAGAACTTCAAAAGAACTTGCTCTACATGATGAACGAGATTTACACCTAATAAGTCAATCAGATAAGCAAGTCAAAATGATGAATAATATTAGAAGAAAACACTTGAGATAGGCTAACCTTACCAGGCCTTTTTAAATATATTCCAATACGGATATTTAAGAATTGCGAAGTTGTTATTTAGCCTGGTTCATTTGTACAGCTGAATCTTCAATCACATATCACATAGAACACACAAATTAAGGATATTTTCAAATGTCTACCAACCAAAAAATGTAGTATGTATCCATACCACTAACAAAGATTTCAATGAGTAAGTATCATCCTTTAGATTGTGTGATAACTGATAAATTATATATTTATTATCCCTGTTGAAGGTCAAAAAAGTCACGACCGAAAAAATGCCTGGAACATGATCTATCTGAGCCATTCCGACCCATACAGGTGGCCCTGCAGCCATAGTTGTCAAATCATGTATCGTATTGTGCATCATTTCTTGTATAATGTATCGTGTATCATATCATATTGTGTATCGGAAGCTTTTTGTCACATTCTCTAAAAGATCATTTTAGTGAGCTTAAGACTATTAACGTAAAAAATATGAATAAATTTATAGAATGGATTGCATTAACGACCGAAACCAAGTGCTAATGACCTTTATGCACATTCATAAAGCTTATAAAACCCTTAACGACATAACTATTTGGAAATTTAAGGCATTGCAAGTTTATCACCTTTACTTTTTAATATAATTATAATTATTCTTAAGTAACTAACTATGCAATAATATAATATAAGACAGTAAGTATTATGCAATCAATTCGGTAGAAGGTAAATAGACAATCAAGTAAACATCAACCAATAATTAATCAACTAGACAACTATAATAAAATATAACTACTACTAGTGACAGTCTACTATTATATAATTATCATTTGATGGAGAGAGACACTTGGAGGGTGTGGCCGTGTGGGGTTTTGAGGAGCAAACACAAGCAGGATGATGAGTTTTGGTGAGTGGGTCCATATGTACTAATGTATGCCTCATGTTCACCTTTCTATCTCATGTTCACCTTTCTATCTTCAAACCCTTATTTTTCATCCCCCCGAGTAAACCCAAAAAAAAACCACAAAAACTTTTGATGGCAGAAAAGAAGAAAAGGAAGATAATAGATGAAAGAAGGGAGGACGGGATCACACCTGTTGACGACAAGCAATGTCAAAGTTGGAGTCTTGTCGGAGTCGATCACGATGGTCAATGATGATGGTAGATGCAAAAAATAGAGAATGCAAGAAGAATAGAAGCAAAGGAAAGAGGAAATGACGATCGCAATCTTTAACCCTTTCTGTTCTTCATTTATTTTTACATTTTTTAAATCTCATCAAACCGTATTGTGTCGTATAGTGAATCAATTGAATATTTACGAATACATTTACAATATCGTACGATAATTAGCACTCTTCAATACATGCCTTCAATACGTATCGGTTTTTTCCTTGAATCGTCTCATATCGTACGATAAGTATAGTGTATTGTACGATACTAAAAACAGTGTCTGAAGCTAACCGAGCCTATGTGCACACGTCATCTAATCCATTTAAACGGGCTTCCGGCCTTCGATTTCATCATTACATGCATCCCACATGGAAATGCAACGAACATGCAACAAAATTGGCTATTTTTGGCATCATAATGGGTCGAAATAAAATATTACCGAAGATATTCAAGAAGTTGAGCTCCCCTGCTGAAATCTTAGGGTGATTACTGATTACTCTCCTTCAACAGTCAGTAAGTCAAATCGACCCATAATTGAGGCTTGTCCAGCCTATCCGAAGCCCAACCCACATTCAGGCTATCTCCAGCTATCGTCCAAGCCATTAATTGATCAACAACTCATCACAAAGTCATCCAACAATTTATGATCAGACTTGGCTGCCAAGAAAACGTGGTCTAAAAGAAAGGTGCATGTGCTCTTGTGATCCTAGAGGGAGTGTGGCATCCAAGTCTCCTCTTCCTATAAGTATAGCTTCTCCACAGCGAAGCTAAAGGTTGAAGAGTACGTCCAAAAAATTCAGAAGCAATCAAGAGCTCAACTCCGCCGAATCAACGCAGATGATCAACCTCCAACAATCAATGTCCAACCTCCATGCAACAACCCTAGGTATAGAGTCCCTTAAATGGGCCAGCAGCACATGTGCTCAATTTCTTAACGGATCCAGCTGGAAACCATTCTGGACGAATCTGAACCATCACTTCGTCACCAACATTAAGAGTTTTAAATTTCCTTCTAGTATCTACTATTAACTTGTAGTTAAAATTATTCTCATTAATTTCTTTGAAAATTTCTCTATGCAAATCATGAATACGGAATGCAAATGTGGATGCAGACTCTGTGACTCTGTGATGTTCTAACACAGGGGTAAAATCTATGGGTTGCCAAGTGACTTGAAAAAGAATGGGTGACTCAGGTATATTTAATGGAGGTGAATGAATCGACCGAATACAGCTGAGATGTTGGTCTTCCACTTCATCAAAGTCATCACTTACATGAGATTCATAGGTAAACTCATTGTCGGGCTCATCAGCGATGACAGCGGTGCCATCTACTATATTAATCCTACTTTGACTGGGACAGTTGCCAGCAACATCACCGTATCCCGTGCATTTATAGCACTTAGTGAGAGAATCAATCTTAAATAGTCTCTTTCAGTGTTCTTACCCGTGTAGTCATTTCTAAGTGAATAGGGATTTGAAGTAGGCTTGCTTGGGTAAGACTTGTTAGGATTTGAGGAGATGAGTGCTCAGGTCTAAAGGGATCGGGAGGGGTCATTTTAGAGGAATGATACATCAAATTGCTGGACTTGTAATAGAAATTTGCTTTAAGGGAATCTATATCGAGGACAATGGCATAAGCTGCGACCAAGGAGTACGCGTTTCTATGAATTAGCTCATTCCTAAGATCGGCTCATAATCCAGCTCTGAACCGAGAGAGGATTTGTTCTTCACTCTCTTTACCTAAGGCATTGCACCGAATAAGGAAGTCATCAAACTTATCAACATATTCTTGAGGGATTTGCTTCCTTCATAGAGTTGGTTTTACGAATCTAGCAATCGGATGGGGAACGATAACGGTACATATCCCTCAGTGAGCTTCTCTTTCATGGCTTCCCAAGTGGCTATGGGTGCCAGCCCTCGGCCTCTACGGGCATGTTCAAGATTGGTCCAGTGTTATTGAGTTTTTCCAGTCAATTTCATAGTTGCAAATTTGACCTTCAGGGCTTCGCTCATATCAAACCACACGAAGTAATGGTCCATAGCACGAATCCAATCAAGATAAGCTTGGGATTCTATGTGGCCTTCAAAATGGGAAACGTCAGCCATAACGTTCTTTTTGTATTGTTCGTCAGGACCACGATCTTGACGTCGGCCGTTACGATCATTCCCTTCAGGGATCTGACGATTAGCATGAAGCTCAGGGGCAACAGTTTGATTTAATTCCACTTTCTCATGCCGCTGATTGATATTGGCAAGAGTTGCTTGAATGACAACTAGGGTAGCGAAAATATCAAAGTTGTCCATCTTAGTTCGGGAAGGGGTTCGTGAAAATCTAGGGTTCCTAATTGAGTGGTTTGAGAGGGAAAAGAATGGCTCTTCAGGATCTGTGATGGTGCTGCGAAGACGCATTCACCAATGGTGGAAAACTAGGGGTCATGTGTTTGTTGAAATTTGGGAAAACGTGTTCTAAATGCACCTAAGTTGTTTTTTTTTTAATTTGAAGTGATCTAAAAGAACGAAAGAAAAAATAAAAATAAAAAGACTCTAAACGATTCAAAATGAATGCAAAAATAATGCTTGAATGATGCAAGAACTAGAGTTTTAAGAACCTTCGCTCTGATACCAAAATGATGTAAAACTTAGCCCTAAATAGAGAATTTCCAAGAATCTTAAAGGATTAATTTTACCAACATGTAATGCAGATCAAATTAGAAATTAAAACACAATCGGTTCAATGGATTTTCGAGAATTGAATTAAGTTTAACAAGCCCAATTAACGATTCAGTTTTAACAATCAATAATTATATCCCTAAGCGTTCTTAGCAAGTAAAAGATGTAATATTGATTTGTACTCTAATTAGCAAGTAGAAACGCTCACTCTCAATATTTGCAGACGACAGGGAAATCAAATAATATTATAGAGACGATAAAGCAGTAACACAAATATTTAAGAAGTGGAAAGAGTTTACCGAGGATGCAGATAGGGAGTAGTTGGCAACGAAGATGGCTGCAAGAAGAGCGAACAGCAGCGAGTAGGAACTTTAGCGATCGACGGCGACTGGCGGCGGTACACAGGGGCGGCCGGAGTGCAGCAGGGGTTGCTGTTGCGGTGACGGGGCAGAGGCAAGGGGTGCAATTGGCAGGGTCGCAAGGGTGGTGGACTGCAGGGAGATGGTGGAGCAACGGTGGGGGGTCGGGAGGCTTCGAGGGGCAGCAGCGCTGGCGCTCGGGGTCGAGCGACGGCAGCAATGGCACACGTGATGGATTGAGGCCTAGCGATGGCGCGATGAAGATGGTGACAAGGAGAGCGGATGGGAAGGTGAAGCTTCGGGGGTGTTGGGTTTCGGGGCTTCGACGGGGAAGAGGGAGAAGAAAGTGGTTAGATTGGGATGGCGACTGAGTTAGGGTTTGGGGATTTTATTTGGGGATTAGGGTTTTGGTGTTTAATTTGGGGATAGATTTAGAGTTTATCACAAACCCTAAACTTTATTAGAATTTATCACAAACCCTAATAAATCTCTCAACTGTATCTCACACAAAGAGGAATGAAGAGCAAAAACTCACACAATAATATTATTTTTAATCAAGAATAGCATGACATTTCATTATATATAGGCTCCAAACAAATCTTGATACAAATCTCAAAATATTTAAAATCTCAAAAATATTCTAATGCATAAAAGAAAAGTGCGAATTGAAAAACTACTACATAAGGCTAAAACTCAAAATAAACTAAACAGAATTGATGTCCTCATTACTATTATTAGGTATTGAAATCCATATTCCAAGCCATAATTTTAAATAGCATTATAATACTCCATGCTTGTACGACAATAAACTGTAATAAGGTCCCCATTAATGAAAACTACTTTACATTTCATTATTTCTCATACATAAATGTATATTTAAATTTCAACTGATGGTTACTAAAGGTATTCTTGGTGAGATTCCGAGAATTAACAAAGGTTTAGTTCATGGACACTAAAACATCGAACTCCTGCCTAAATAATAAACCCCCAAACCAAACAGCCCAGAAGAAAGTCTATTGGAAGCATAGTCCGCCTAGAGGATCCTGTTGACCCTTCTTAGAGTGTTGATCATGTTAGGAACCTATAATCCCAACATAAAAAATACAAAAGAAAATAACATGCAACTAGTATTAGTGTAACACTCGGTATATATATAAAATTATATAGAGATATATATAATAATATATATATATATATAATAAAGAAAAAAGAAAGAGTGGATGGATTGGAAAGTGGGTGATGACGTGGAGAAGTTATGGAAAAAGAATGGAAGTGGTGTGTGTGTAGGTGTTGACTAGTTGACTTGTATGGAATGAAGGAATGAATGAGATGGAATTAGTGGGTGTTGTGTGCTTGACAGGTTTGACCTAGGGAAAAAAGATCCCATATCGGTGGGATCTTGGGAATAAAATAAAGATATATAGGATTAGCCCATGATGAAGGGTTACCAACGGTTAACCACCCTTTTGAGGCAGCCTGTGGTGGGCGTGGCTAGAGTTTTGTGTTCGTTCTTTCGCGTGCGCGCACGTGTAGCCACGTGCGCAGCTGAGCCGGGCTCGGGGTATTACAAAATGGTATCAGAGCCGACTTTCGACACCGAGTGTGTGCAAGTTACGCCTGAGAAGGAGCTAGATTGGGACAGGTCGCCCGGGTAGGGGACTGTACAACTAGCAGAATCAGGGTAATCCTCTCCACATCGGCTAGAAAGGGATCCTGAGTCATGTTGTAAGTCCGGGCTCAGCGAGGACGCTGAGTTCTTAAGGAGGGGTGTGTGTAATACTCGGTATATATATAATATTATATAGAGATATATATAATAATATATATATATATAATAAAGAAAAAAGAAAGAGTGGATGGATTGGAAAGTGGGTGATGACGTGGAGAAGTTATGGAAAAAGAATGGAAGTGGTGTGTGTGTAGGTGTTGACTAGTTGACTTGTATGGAATGAAGGAATGAATGAGATGGAATTAGTGGGTGCAGTGTGCTTGACCGGTTTGACCTAGAGAAAAAAGATCCCATATCGGTGGGATCTTGGAAATAAAAGAAAGATATATAGGATTAGCCCATGATGAAGGGTTACCAACGGTTAACCACCCTTTTGAGGCAGCCTGTGGTGGGCGTGGCTAGAGTTTTATGTCCGTTCTTTCGCGTGCGCGCACGTGTAGCCACGTGCGCAGCTGAGCCGGGCTCGGGACGTTACAATTAGGGTGCAATTTTATCCTAGATACCGATACCCGATCTGAATCTGACCCAGATTTTAGGGTATGGGTCCTCCAAAATGAATTTGTTAGCTTAGTGGGTTGGATATGGATCTGAAAGATAGATTTACTTTTTAATGGATCAAAATTCAGATCCTTAAGGATAACCTGATGGATAATCTAAAATATATATTTACATATTTAGTTTAGTAATATATTCAACTCCATATAGAGTTTAATACTTAAATATTCTATTTCATTTTAGTTTTTCAAAATCTAATAGAAATGGGATTAATGAATTAGGCAGTACCACCTAAACACAAACCCTACCTTGTGTCATTTTAGTTCCTGCATGAGAATTAAATTTGGACCCAAACCCTACCTTGTGTCATTTGGATTGGGTCCAGGTCGAAAAGTTTAGTACCGAACAGATATCAGGTATACATTTTCTTCGGTCCGATTTTCACACGGGTCTTATTAGTGCATATTAATTACTTCAAATCATACTAATTGCTCTAAAACAAATATGGGCATTTTCTTGTCTCACATTCTCTATGTGCTAGTTGGATGAGTTCCAAATATGGATTGGAAGAAAATTTCTGGTATGTCATGGATACACCCACTTCTTCCCACTCATCTTTGGGTGAATCGCATATTCGTGAGATTCAAAGGTATGTTTGGTCCAATAGTTCTCATTTGCCCCCTCTTGGATGGCATTTTTCCGAAGGGTAGTGTTAAAGCAAACTTACACCACACTATACTTTTCTAAGAATTTTCGGATCTTTTGTTTTGTCTTCGTTCTACGAAGGAGGATAGTTTGGTTTTTAAAACTAGAAGTCCACGGTCATATCGATTTTTTGTAAAATACAGCGTTAATTCATAAGTAACCCGAACATCAAAAAAAACTACGGAGTAACCATTGTTAAAAAAAAGAAATTACCCAAACAAAAACTCCAAACTCAGAACAACTATAAAAAATAGAATCAATGCCTTTATATAACTGAACTTGGTTTAGAAACATAATCAACTAAGTGAGAAATAATAATAATTATTAGAAAAAAAGGAGGCAATCTTCTTCAATTTAATTTATTCTTCAAAAACAAAACCAACTTTCTTAGCGAACAATTAATAGATTTCTTCTCATTTGATCTCAACAAGCAAACAATGGTGAGGAGCATTGTATTCAACAAAGCCAGAAATGAGGATTTAGGGAGGAGATCCACCGAAGATTAATTTCAGATGATGAAGGGGTGAGTGAACATTGTAAAGGAAGAGCTTGGGGATGATAGAAACCCTAAATCTCAAAGGATTTGGATTAATGATAAAAACCCTAAATCTCAAAGGATTTGGATCTATCTCTACATATTGTCTATAGTCAATACATATCAAATATATTAATCTAAACATATCAAACTTAAGTTACCGTGTATGGTACGAGTCCAGGTTTGTTTCTAGCTCAGGTACTTACCTAAGATACTCGACAACAGCATGTCTGAGTTTGGGTCCAAGCCCAATCTAAAATAATGGGGCCCAAACCTTACCCAAAATTTTAAACGGGTCCAACTTTTGGTCCTAGACACTACCAACTTTAAATCGGGTCGGGTAGGGTCCATTTTTTTGTCTAGATCACATCTAGATTTGTTCCGGGTATAGGGCAAAAGTGACGGTTCTAGGCAATACAAATGTAGTGTATTGTTCATGATATACACAGTGCTAATTGATTAATTTCACATTTCCTTCTATTAAAGAGGTGAAAATTAAGTACTTTGCATTAGCAATTGAGTTTAAAAAATTATGGTCAAATAAACAACCTTTTATCAATTAGATATAAATAGATTGTAACTTTTTGCCAAAGGATTTCATAATATTATGAAAAAAAAAACTAAAATTGGATAATCTGAAACCCAAATTCGAATCCTAAAATTTTGTGGGTTTGGATCACCAAGTGGATTCTATATCTTTTGGTGGGTTTGGATCCGCAAGTGGATCTTACAAACTTTTAAAGACTGCAAGTGGACCCTGTAGGATTCAACCCGAATCCGATTGGTTGCCACCCCTAGCACTTATACCAAGAGGTAAACAAATTTAACTATGTAAAGGATTCAAGAGCCTCTTTGCATTGCATCATGAGTTGTGCAAATGAAGCAGTATCCCAACATTCATAATTATACACAATTGTTAAGAGCAACCTGTATATACAATCATGGATGTGCTTGAAGTGACCATGTATTTAAAATAAAATAAAATTTAAAATTACAAAGTGTATATAACTTGTTGATTTTGCAGTAAATACTTAACATGACCACTCATTCAACTGTTATCATGATAATGTTCAATAAATTCCAAAGGAGTAGTTTAGTGTAAAGGAAGAAGAGAACATTCAATGAATGATTGAATATTTCTGTACCCTACAAGACAACAACCCGCATATGCTTAGTTGAGTTATCTGAACCATTTCTTATAAAATAAATATTGAACACAGTGGTTTATGTTGAATTTCAATCAAGGCTGTGTTGAAATTTAAATCAAAACTTCTCTTAGAAATTAGTATTCTTAATTCTCCAAACGCAAATGAGAAAGAATAAAACTCACAATAAAAAAAATTGAAAAATCAAAGGTGAGGATACTATATTACATACTGTAATATTAGCTAAAGGGTACTTGTCTGCTAGATATCTCGTGCTCACTCCCACGGAACAACCAATGTCTATTAGATCATAAATCTTAGTGTTTCCAAATTGTTGATGGTGCTGGTCAACTGCTTTAAGCCAATTTCCACGGAGTACTCGGTTTGCTTCATCAATTGAAACACTGGGTAGGGCTCGCTTTCCAATAGACAACGTTGCAGCTTCAGCCTCTGCTGCAGCCTAATCAGGTTCATAAGTATTACAACTTGTTATTAAATTATTTATACTAAACTTATGGGGACATGGATGCACGTGGCAAAAAAAGAGGCTAGATAAGATGAATTGAACAATCATTAATTGAGATTTCGATTTGCCACCTAGTTAAAAGTATGTTCATAAGTCAATACATTAATTCTGTATTAATTAGAACAATTTGTGGAATCCACAAAAAAAAAAAAATCTTTCATTAGTTAAAAAGATACAACGAGTAACTGAAAGAGGCCAACCAAATTTTCCTACTGTATAGTAGTATAGATATGCTAGATGTTCAGCTTTTGGGATTGTAGAATGACTTTTTGTACTTTCCGCTAAACACTTTTTCTTTTGCTAAACCAAATTAGAAGAACCTATTATAATTCCATTCATAAACCTCAAAGCTGCCCAAACCACTATTCAACGCCGCAAATACTTCCTAAGAACGAAAAAAGTTGCTGGCAAAAACCAACTAGTTGGTGAGGAATAACAAAGCGGTAGGTGTATGTATGTTGCTTGATACACACTGTCGGCCCCAACCCATCAGATAAAGATTGTACATGAATGGTTACATGCAACGCTATCTGAGCAATGAGCTTGGAGACTTCCATGTCCAAACATCACTATTAGCAATTTAAATTTTAAAAAAATTAATTACTAGTAATAGCATCACTTAATAATGTAAATTTCAGAATTTTCTAATGACTTCAATTCTCGTTGTGGCAAAATAATTATTATCAGCTGGAAGTACAGTTGTAACTATCATAAAGTAGTTAAACGAAGACTTACCAGCCAAGATAGGTTGCCTTCATCATAAGCATGAAATGGATTTAGATAATCTGTTCAAAATAAACAGTGCAATCACTATGTAAGTGAGAAAATAACAACTTCCCGAGTAAATGAATATCAAATTCTAAACTTTAAAGAACACTTCTTTTTAAGTGTTAAGATGTTTGAAAATCCTTTAAATAGGTCAACTATTAACAACTTCTGGTTTATATGCACAATAACAGTTTAAAATAATGCTCAAAAGCATTCTGGAAATACCAAATTCTGGCTTGCGATGGTATGGATTCATTCAAGATTTTAACTGTGAATGTTGGCATCCTAAAGATTAAAGAAAATACAACGCCTATGGGGTCAATGGCTGATGCTCACAAACTCTGCCTAAGGCAGCCAAGCATGGAATGAGCCAATGACAAACCTCAAATAATTATTGGGGTGTCATAGTGTATTAAAATGTGACTAGTTCAATTTTGATAACTCTTAAACTCGTTAATGTCATGTATATAATTTTAAAATATTAGCATATGAGTTAATTAGTCATTGGAATCTCTTATCTCAAATAGATTTCGATTAATGGTTGCTTTCTTCAAAAGTCAGTTTGTTGATCAATGTTATATTGGGCAAAATTATTCATTACAAAAAACCCCAAGGCATGGAGACCAGATATCTCCTGTTTGAATCCGATGAAAAAAAGAAAAAAAAATGGCAATCGGTCGTAGCTGCCCACATTGGGGAGAGAGGGATTTCTCCAACATCTCAAATTAATTCCATCTAGGGCCGAAATCGAACCTTTGACCTCTCATTTTAAAGTGAAATATCTTGCCACTTGCACTACAAGCTAGGAAGCACGGGTACTCCCAAACGGCCAACGTACCCGTGTTGGGTGTATATCGGGTGCCGACACTCCTTGGATACTTCCGGGTAGTGTAATTTTAAAAACTTGATGTTTCAAGTTATGCTCAAACACAAAACAAGTATACACAATCTTTTAATAGTTTGGTTATCATTCTTTTTCTCACAAAATGCTCATAATTATAACGGAAATTTCTATGAAATGGTTCAATTTTTGCATTTTTAATAAGATAAATATTTATTAGTTTATATATAATATAAACTATATTATATTTAACGTACCCACCAACATTCCTGTATCCTACTTTTTTTGGAAAATAACGTATCCTCGTACCCGTGTCGTGTCGTACCCGCACCCCGTATCCGTATTTGTGCTTTATAGACTACAAGTGCATGGCTTAAAAAGTCAGGGTTAGTAGACCACTAAGCATGACACCAATTACTCAATTAGTATACTTCAATATGCATATAAAACCTTGATCAACCTAGGTCAGATAGTGATTGTAAAATGTATACTATATTGTGAAATGTCATCAACTTCGATAAGTGCTAGTACACTAGTACAAGCTATGTTGCACATACACTTCTATTTGACATGGCAAAATTTAGACAGGTGCAAAAGTAAGCTACTCTCCTTGGACTTAGAAATTTGTATATTACCCTCTACAACTTTGCTCAATACTCCATCCCGGCATACTGTTAGAATGCACTTGACTTCGTTTTGATAAAATTGGAGTAAAATGTAAATCCATTTTTTTGTTGTTCAACCTCCTACAAGTAGGTTGTGTAAATTGATGTAATTACAGATACTAGAAACACATTTCTTGTGTCTATCTCCACGTAACTATGACTTGAAGTTGTGGCCTTGATAGGCATTTGCTTTTTTGCTTTAATGTAGTAGTGAATGTGTAACCGATAAAAGAAGATAACACGAAACTGAATGACGAGTGATTTGGCACGACTAGAAAGAGGGATTTTAGCACTTTCTTAACTGGAAGTAAATTCATAACAATGCCAATTACGCAAACAACATGGGTATGGTTCCGCCAAAAAAAAGAAAAACGTATGAAAAGAAGAGTAAATGTGGGGGGATAGAATAGAACTAACAATCAGGATACACAAGAGACGGGTCTCGGATGCTTTCAAACTCCTCATACACACTCGATTCAAGAATCTCTCTCGTCATCTCCCTCCATGGTACATTCGATTTCTCCGCCGTACTGTACACAAAACCAATAATAAGCATTACAGAACCCATCCATCATAATAATATGACAACAAAAATGAAAGTAAATGGATAAAGAGAGAACCTGATAAGAACCTGTCTAGCTCCCAGTTTCATGAGAGAGTAAAAGGGCTTGAAGGAGATGAGAGCTCCGACAAAGCGGGAGAGGGGAGTCTCCCCTGCCCACTTTGGCCGGTCCAAAACCCCTACTTCTGGTTCCATCTCCATTCCCGACGAAGAGGTGGCAGACATTCCTCGAAATGTCGAACCATTTCTTGGTCTTCTTATTCTGCTTTTTGGTTTGGAAGAGAGGGGATTGTGAAGGTTAGGGAGAGGTGGGGATAAGGTGAGCACCATTGATCGTGAAGCTTACGATTTTGGATTGGCTGCGTTTTACTTTCTGGTTTTTGGGGGGGGGGGGGGGGGGGGGGGGGGGGGGGGGGAATGGACAAGTTTAGGTGAATGTCATGAAAATTTTGCCGTACTAGGCTACTTTTTGATAGTATTTGCGTTTTTGGGCCAAGTCCCAAACTATTAGCGTTAGTGGGTCATGAAAATTTTGCCGTACTAGGCTACTTTTTGATAGTATTTGCGTTTTTGGGCCAAGTCCCAAACTATTAGCGTTAGTGGGCTAGCCTCTGCCACGTCAGCAACGGCCGCTATTGGGAATAGCGGCCTCTTCATAGATAGGAATTTTGTGCCCCCCACACTTGGCTGTGCACGAAGGTGATTTGGCTGAAGAGTTACTGAAGTGGTCGCTAGTGCCACTAGCGATCTCGTCTAACTGAGGTCGCTAGTGGCAATCGCGACCTCAGGTGGGTCCCCCCGAAGGCTTCTAACTTACGAATACCCACTGTTTCTCTATTTCTTTTATTAGTCTATCTCTTCTTCTCCCCTTCTTCCCCAATAGCGGCCGAACACATCTCCCTAAAATCCTAAACCCTAAACCCTAGTTTCTCTCCCCAAAATCAATTAATCCACGTATCCTTCTTCCCCACCCGATCTCCCTCCTCACAGATCGTCTAATTGCCAAATCTCCGCCATTCGTAAAGAATTTGGAAATCTCCATATCAACTCCAAACTCCAAATCCTAACGAGGTATGCCTAGTATAGTATTGTGATGGTTGATTGTTGGTCTTGATTACAATTTTTTTGCACTTGTTGTTAATAATGTGACCCAAATAGGTTGTTTGTTTATTGAGATATTTTTGAGGAATTGGATATCTTTTTAGGAATATAGAGCACATAGAACACATTGGCTGTTGTGAATGAAAACAACTGTTAACCTAGGGTTACTCTTCGAATTAACTGAATTGTGTCTACCATGATCTAAAGACTTGCCTTTGGTTCTAGTTACGATTCTCAAGTTATCAGCATAACTAAAATTATATCTGTCTCTTATTTTACTATTTACTTCTTATTTTACTAAGAACTTCGCCAAGGGAAATTGAAATTTTCTGTAGGCTTACCATGTCGAGTTGAGTTTTGAATAACTACTAGGATACTTCTTTGTTAATGAACATATGTTGGTCCCCTATCTTAGTCATGTATCTGTTTCCTTAGATTAAATTTGTTCTGGTGTGATTAGGCTGTGTAGTCACCACCACTAGTACAATGTTTCTCCTGCTTAAGAAGATTTCGACATGGTATCAATTTCTTTATGAAATAAAATTTCTCTGTCGACTTGGTTATGAACGTTGGACACATGAATAGCATGCATGAAATCATTTTAGTCCCTCAATTCTTCTGTTTTTTTGGGTGATAATATCAATCCCTCAATTCTAAAATATGGCCTATTAGGATGTGGAACAGAACATATTGCATACTTTATAAATGCACTACTTCAGCTTGTGCTATATTGTATATTGTTTGTCAAAATATTGAACTTGGTTCAGAGCTTGGTACAACTTAACAACATTGATATATGTGCTCTATATGATCTTACAAAGTACAAAATTGAGTCTGTAATCAAGAACACACAGTATAGAACCATCACAATCAAATTTAGTTCTTTGTGTTAAGTGAGTACCTATCATACTTACTTGTTTGCTTATACTTTGATAGGTGATCTACTCAAATATGGTCAGGACGATGGGAGCGGGATCAAGGAGTGCTAGGCCTGAGGTATGAACTATTATTTTGTAATGTTTAAATACTGTATGCCAACATATGGAGTGTTCACTAAACATCGTATATTTTATCCTCAGGGTGGCCAAGGCAATGTCCCGTCTACGTCTGCACCGTCCGGTGAAGCTAGTTCTTCTCGTGCTGCACTTGTCGGACCAGGCCCTCATGACCCGACATTGTTGACGTTGTAGCGGACACATAGATCCCAACGGGTGTGGGACGGTACATCCCGAGAGTGTAGTTTCCGCACGCACGAGACATTACCTATGCATCCACTGACACACCAACTCCTTGTTCAGGCCGGCTTCTATGGTTTAGGTCTAATAGAAAAATTCAAGCTCGACAGACAACTACTCACAGCCTTACTCGAGCGATGGAGGCCGGAAACACATACGTTTCATCTTGGCGTTGGAGAGATGACCGTCACACTTCAGGATATCGCGGTTATATCTGGACTACCAGTTGATGGATTCGCGGTGACGGGAACAATGGCTTTCAACAAGGAACAACTTGTGGAGGACTTCCTTGGTCGGGTGCCGGATGATAGCACATTTGATGGGGTCTCAATGCGACTAAGTTGGTTGAAGAGAATATTTAAAAATTTCCTAACCAACGATTCCAGTGAATATGATATTGAATGCTACACTAGGGCTTACCTGATGACAGTATTCGGAGGTGTTCTCTTTCCCAACTCCACGGGTGACGTTGTACCTATAATGTATTTGCCGCTTATTGGTGATTTGACGAGAGTTCGGCAATACAGCTGGGGTAGTGCAGCGCTAGCATCCTTATACAGAAGTCTTTGTAGCGGGGCATTGATGGCGAAAGAGATGACTGGTCCGATGCTGCTGCTCCAGATCTGGTGTTGGGAACACTTACACCTAGGCAGACCTCGCATCACCCGGCAATCAGGTGGGTGGATGAGGGACGCAGCGAATGCCGACATGCTGCCTCCCATCACAGTATATTGGTCCGGTGGGCATACGTGGAGAGATAACCCACGTGGGGTGGTAACGTACTATAGAGATGAGCTGGATATGTAGAAAGAGGAGTTTGTTGTTTGGGAACCATACTCCAACAACCGATTGGAAAGGTTGCCTCCCATCTGCACTGAACATAGAAATCTTTGGTTGACTAGATCACCGCTTATCAATTTCAGTATTGTGGAGATGTACTTCCCCGACCGCGTGCTTCGTCAATTTGGACTACAATAAGACATCCCCCCACCGCGGTCATACAACACTCTCCTGCACAAAGTGAAAGGGGTTGGTCGTGTCCCCGACCATGATTGGGCTTCACATCATCAAGTTCATGTGAACTCTTGGAATGAGCAGAGGCATGCTACTGTTATAACGGGTATTCCACCATACGACAGATCACTCCAAGCTGCGTACCTATCTTGGTATCAACGGATCACCCGTTTGTATGTGGCGCCCCGTACTTTAATGCCCACCGGTGTCCAATTGCCCATACCAAGTGCCGAGGCCGAACCCGCACCTGCCCATTCCTCTTTGCAAGCCATGTACCAACCGAGGGCCTCTTCAAGTCGAAAAATTGTATGATAGATCGTTTATCTTTTTCTTGATTCACATAATTTTGGTTGTTTGTCAAGTTTGCTTATTTAGTACTTGTTTAATTTAATAGTTCATAGTAGATTATTAATCTTTTTTGTATTTCTTTTTGCAGATTGACCAAGTCTGGGTGGTAGCACGGAAATGCACACAAGTACTTGGTAGCAATGTCGCTCAAGTCGCAAAGGATCTTGCACGCGAGATTCTTGCACCGTGTCGTACGGCTATTGAGGAGGTTGGTGAGGTGGCGAGATTTGACGCAATGCTAAGCTCCCCCATTCACAGCACATCGACTCGCAAGCAAAGGAAGAAGAAGATGGCAACACGATCAAGCAAACGTCTCGAAAGACGTGTCGAAGAACGGGAAGAAGAACATAGTGATGAGCAAACTGATGAACCACAACGAACGGTGCAACATGCACTAGTTATCCGTGAACAAGAAACAGAACCTGAGCGGCCGCCTACTGAGCAAGGACAACCTTCACATGAAATTGAGGAAGAAGTTCCAGACGAGATGCTAATTTCCCAGGTTACACAAGTGACTCGTAGACGGGTGCCCGTGCGTAAGAGAACCAAGCCCAACTACTTTACCCCGTCGTAGCCTTGTAGTCTTATTGAAGAATTGAATCTAATATTAGTGTATTTTGTTGTGTTCAAGTTTGTAACCACGTTTACACTGCTTGTTATTATATTCCTAATGTGTTAGTGGTGGACGACTGTTATGGTGTGAGTAAGATATGTTTAAATGTTTGTTTAAATGTTTATGTTTTTGTGGTGTTGAAATGTTGGGTACACTCCCATTGTTTGTGAGGGAAGTGTATGTTCAAATGTTGGGGTAGCAAGATGATTATATTAAATGTGGTGTTGAAATGTAGCAATTGAAGTAGCAAAACCATATTTGTATTGAGGAAGTGATGAACTACTGTGGGTTGTAGGCTATTTATGTTTATACTGTGGTCGCTAATGTCAATCGCGACCACAGCTAATATAGGTCGCGAATGGCATCAGCGATTATGCTGTAGCCATAAGGAATATGCCCCAAATTGGGTCTCAACTGTGGCCGCGAGTGCCACTAGCGACCACAGTTAACTGAGGTCGCTAATGGCACTCGCGGCCACAGTAGAGACCCAATTTGGGTCATCTTCACAGAGAAGAGGTTGCTCTCGACCTCTTCTCTGTAAATATGGCTGAAATTGGGTCTCAACTGTGGCCGCGAGTGCCATCAGCGACCACAGTTAACTGTGGTCGCTGATGGCACTCGCGGCCACAGTTGAGAGCCAATTTGGGTCATCTCACAGAGAAGAGGTTGCTCTCGACCTCTTCTCTGTAAATATGGCTGAAATTGGGTCTCAACTGTGGCCGCGAGTGCCACTAGCGACCACAGTTAACTGAGATCGCTAGTGGCACTCGCGGCCACAGTTGAGACCCATTTTGAGCCATATTTTGAGCCATATTTACAGAGAAACAATTCGTAGGAAAATGACGCATGCAGTAACGGTGATAAGCATGTGGCTCATTCCAAGCTCCGTTTTGCAACTCCATGCACGAGAGAATACCGGCATGACGATCGGAGATTACGCATAGCCCTTGACGGTCCGTGACGTAGTATCGAATACAGCTCATGAACCAAGTCCAACTTTCTATACTTTCTGCATCGACTATGGCGAAGGCGAATGGAAATAGCCGATCACTAGCATCAGGGGCCACCGCTATCAGTAAACATCCCTTATATTTACCGTACAAATGTGTACCATCAATACTTATTACCGGTCTGCATGACTTGAATCCTTCTATTGAAGCTGCAAAACTCCAAAAAACTCTCTTAAATGTCTCCTCACCTGGTTCGGACGGAACTTTATCCCATTTTACATATGTACCCGGATTTGAAGCTTGCAGTGCTGACAGTAGAAGAGGCAACTTCGTATATGCTTCGGCGAACCCACCATAGAGCCTCTCAATCGCTCTTTGTTTCTCCTGCCATGCCTTGTTGTAAGAAATCTTATAATTGACATCTTTCAACACCATCTCAATGATCGTCTTTGGAGTTATACTTATTTGTGCCTTCACAACATGCAAAATTAAATTTGAAACTGATTTGGAGTCAACTTTCCTGTGATCCTGTGTCAATGTTGGATTAATGCAGGTGTGAGAACCTCAATCAAGTGAGTCTGTCTAGTTGGAATCATTGCACAAAATCTCCAAGGACAGCCTGGATGCACCACATCGGGGTGTGTTCTTTGTTCCAATATTGTTCTAACCCTTGGTGCCATTTTACATTTAACATCAAATATGGTTTTGTTTGATCTGACCGTAACATACTCTCGATGTTCCTTGATGTTGAAAATTTTCACTGCATTTATCACGTCATCTTTGCTTGTGAATTTCTGGCCAATATACAAGTCACGTTGGTCAGATGATGTGGATGACTCTTCCCCAAAGTGGTACACTCTAGCAATATTACCCAATTCAACCTGTCCAATATCATGAACAGTTGATGAAACCAATTGGGTTATCGGGACTACGTGTTCCACATTTGGTTGCAAATCATTAACTACGTTAGCTACATTAATGTGAGGATTCGCATCATGGACGTCCACTTCTTCTTCTTCTTCATCTTCACCGTCCACTACATCTTCAACCTCTTCTTCATGTTCTTCATCTTCTATGAGGTCATTGTTAACCAAAGCATGCTCGAAGGTTTCAACAATATTCTCATTTTCAACGAGATTGCGTATAAAATTGGAAGGAATTGGGATTTCATCTTCTGCAAGATTATATGTACTTTGAGTTATCAACATTTCACCATGTGGAGGAGACAAGCTGACAGTCAAATGTACCGGATCACTAAGATTCATTTGAGAGGTCTGTACTTCGGCTATTGGAGTTGAAACATGACCAACATCTGCACTACGTGTGTGAATCTTGGCTTGCTCTATATATAATTCCATTGCCGACCAACTACTATATGGATCAAGCGACCTAGCTATCATTGCAACTAATGAGTCATCATCAATTATAGGTACTGACATAAAAATAGGGCCTCCTTTGCCTCTTCCAGCTGCATACCTAGCTTTAATATGAACACTCCATTCACTCTTATCCCATTTAGTAACTTCGTACACCTTGTCTACCAATTCTTGCATTTTTATATCCCGATTGGCCCAAACTATCACCGGTTGTACACCTTTATAGCAAAATCCTACAGTTCGGTCTTCAACTATTTCCCCCCCCCCCCATAATACAACCAAATTGGAATTTTATAGTCCATACCTATACATTAGTACACAAATTTGGATTCAATATACAATCGTGTACAAAAATATTTAAGACCGAACTAAACAAATATGAGGCAAGGCATTTAGCCATTTCATATAAATATGGGTCTTGGCGTGTGTGTGCGCGTGTGTGTGTGTGTCTGTGTGTTTGTGCGTGTGTGCGTGTGTGCGTGTGTTATATTCATAATAGCATGGTCAAAGTGAACACACTTGTTATGTGCATCACCCTTACATAGTCACATGCACAAGCTAACTTCATACTAGAGACACAAATAAAAGAAGATGATAATCTTGAGAGGAGAGAAATATATATAAGTATATGGCTATGCACAAGATATCTCCTAAGACTTCGTCTACTCACACAATTGTCAAGTGTTTCTCACAAAAACAGTAGAATCCATCTCCAACAAGTACATCTTTATTTCAATTGTGCATGTTACTATGTATCATCATTTATATTCATTTCAATCTCGACACAATTCATCTTTATTTCAAATGTGACGTGTCACATCATAGAATGAGTCCTAATTGTAACCAACACCCACAGTCAACCCTTCAACAATCAATTTGATGTTGATACTTTTCGTTCTACTTGTAACCCTAATACATCCGTGAACTAAGTATTCCTCAATATGTATCCAATTCCTCAATATATTCTCCATCAAGGAACAATCAATTTGGGTCACATTAGTAACAACAAGTGCAAAAAAAATGTAACCAACACCAACAATAAAACATCAAAATACTATACTAGGGATACCTCGAATAGTCTTTGGGGGTTGGATATGAATTGGGGATTACAAAAAGCCGTCGTGGGGAGAGTGATTTGGATGAAGACGAAGTGTGAGGAGAGAGGTCGGGTGGAGAAAATTATAACTTGGAATAATGGGGATTTGGGTGAGAACTAAGGGAGTTAGGGTTTTGGGTGAGAAATGAGGGAGTTAGGGTTTTGAGTAAGAAATAAGGGAGTTAGGGTTTTGGGAAATTGCCTGTTATTTGGGGAAGAGGGTTCTAATAAAGAAATAGGGAAACAGTGGGTATTCGTAAGTTAGAAGCCTTCGGGGGGACCCACCTGAGGTCGCGATTGCCACTAGCGACCTCAGTTAGAAGAGGTCGCTAGTGGCACTAGCGACCACTTCAATAACCCTTCAGCCTTAATCTCCTTCGTACACAGCCAAGTGTGGGGGCACAAAATTCCTATCTATGAAGAGGTCGCTATTCCCAATAGCGGCCGTTGCTGACGTGGCAGAGGCTAGCCCACCAGCGCTAATAGTTTGGGACTTGGCCTAAAAACGCAAATACTATCAAAAAGTAGCCTAGTACAGCAAAATTTTCCGAATGTCATTGGATGGGTGAAGAATTGTGTGCTTCGGACGATATGAGATTGTTCCGTCTACAAGCCTTGGATCTGGGACTCAAGTGTGTAAAGTTGGTGGTTCGGTATGAGATCCGTGGGGCCAGGCCGCTGTGGGTGGTGGAAACTGTGTAGCACGTTATATTGCGCGATTGTGGGGCTTGAGCCCGAAGATGGGGGGTCCCTCCATGATGTGCGCTCACTTGTTTGGGTGTCCAACGATACCGCCTATCAGGCTATTGAGCTTTCTCCAGCTTAAGCCACTGTCTCGTAACAGCGTCGCCTCTTCCCTCGTTGGGAGTAAGAGTCGAGTTGAGTCTGTATGGTGAGAAATCGCCTGAGAGAGCAAGAGCGTGAGAGATGTGAAGGTATCCACTCCACGGCTCTCTCTTGGAGCGTGGTTTTTTGTGGGGTGAGCGAGATAGTTGTTTGGTGAGAAATCGCCTGAGATGGCACAATCGTGAGAGAGGTGAAGGTATCATCTTCACTGCTAGCGGCTGTGGGAGCTGTTCGCGAGTTTGTTGGATGAGTGGTGGAGTTGGTGGGAGGGTGCGATTGTTGTGTAGGTGTCGTGGTGTCATAAGTCGGCCTGTGGGGCTTGGGCCCAAAGATGGGGTCCCCCAGCAAGGATAAGGTAGGGAGCGGCGGGTGTTAAAATCCTGCCAGACTAGTTTCGAGTGGGTGTACATGTGCCGTGGAGGCATCGTACGAATCTAAACTGACGTACATACAATTTTGCTGGACCGAGCTTGTTTGGCGGCCCATCCTCCAGGGTTGTTGAAGGAATTTGTTATTTGTACGGGTCACGCTGCTTCATGTATGTTTTTATTTCCTGTCTGTAGGTTGTATTTTGACCCAGTTCTCTGGATTTGTATCATTAATTTCTTATTAATGAAATAGGGTGTTCATACTCCACCTTTTCCTTAAATAAAAATAAAAAAAAACAGTTCAACATCCGTTTCTTCATAGCATCTGTAGTCGTTAGCTAAAATGCTAAAATTTTCGAAAGATATGAAAAAGTGTGTTATAGTCTTCAACCATATACCCAAATTTTGGATTATCGATGAACAATGATTAGCTATATTTGAAAGTAGATATAGTAATTGGAAAAAAATAACAGACAAAAAATGATCTTTCGTCCGTTCAATCAGACGAAATATCATCATATTGATATTTCGTCGCATAATTTTTTTATTAAAAAATATCGGACGGGATCATTTCCCGTCCCATTTTTTTTATTAAATCGATCAGACTAGAAATCATTCCACGGGAAATGATTATGTGTCCCACAAATTAAATCAAAAAAAAATCAGGGACGAAAGATGATTACACGTGCCATACATATATATAGAGTTAGTATATTATGAGATGGTGAGATGGGCACCTTATCGTGAGCGGGAGATCACAGCCGTCCGATCGCGGTTCAGATCGATCAAACAGCTTAGATTTGATCCCGCTCAACTCTATTTTGCTGAGGGGTAAAATGGTCAATTTTATCTCTCTATTTCTTTCCCATTTAGCAAACAGCGAAACATCCTCTCCCCTCCCGCACTCTCTTTCTGAATCGATCTCTCTCTCTCTCCTCGATCGAAACCCTACTTCGAATAGCACATCGATATCTCTCTCTCTCTCTCTCTTTCGACGAGAAACCCCCATATTCTGAGAATCCCTCCCACTCTCTCTTTCTTCGTCGATCGAAACCCAACTTCGATTCTCGATCGATCTCTCTCTCTCTTCGATAAGAAACCATCCTACTCTGAGTATCGGTTCTCGTCGTCTTTTTGTCGAAGCTGATAGGCCTTCGATTTTACCTCTCCCTCGTCCTCTCTCTCGCCGTTAGTGTTTCGATTTGCTCCGAACGAACCCTACCTCCTTTTCGAGCGATCGGACGGCGAAACCCTAGCCCCCAATCTTCCAAGCTCCATCTCTTAGGTGATCTCAATTTCTAATCTTGTTTTCTTTTATAATCGTTCATGTTTATTGTTAGAATTACGCTTTTTATTTCAGAAATTTAGTGTGACTAGGAGAAGGTGTTATTGTTTGTATGGGTTTGTTGCTATAAGTATGTAATAGATAACAAGAGGGAAACATTGAGATTGTTTGGGTATGTTTAATGGAAACCCAGAAGAAGGTGTATAGAGTAAGGAAAGGTGGTTGAAAACATGAAGATGTTTAAAAGTTGATTAGAAGTCTTGACTTGGTTTGGGTATGATTTCTCGAGAAGAGATCGGCTAATGACCTTCCTGATTATGAACAAACTGACTTTGACCTACCAAACGGTACTTACGATATGGATACCGGACTCTCACCAAAACATGGGAAGGTTAGCCTAAATATCTTCCACATTTATCTGTACTTAGTCCTTTTTTTAATTATCACATTGACAACAAATGGATAAGTTGTATACTTGATAAGCAGGACATTGATGAAACCACTGACTTTGATGGGTTTCCAGAAGATGACCCAAATTCTCAAGCAAGTCTTGAGGATCTATGCCGCTCTCATCTGGTAAAGATAAATTCGCAATTTTTCTAGTACACTGTAGCTTTTACTTTTTTCAAAATGCTAAGAGCTTCTTAATGGTTTTTTTTTTTTTTTTCTCTCTCATTTACTGATCATCAATGGTTAAAAAGGAATACAATTAACCAAGGAAAAACTCGAAATACTGTGAATTAATATTTATGTTCAGACATTGGGTCTTACCTCGCAGGAGGCACATCCACCTTTCGATATACACCAATATGGTGACAGGGTTCTCGGTAGACTATCTTCAGAAGCAGATAGTGGAGGAACCATGTCTTTTACAGATGTTGTAAAGGGCCAACCGAAGCATGATGTTGCTAGAACATTTTCCGCTCTCCTCCAGCTGGTGATTTCCTTACCGATGACATTTACTTCAATTCAATTTTGGTGAAACTATGATGATCAGATTTTTTATTGTTCGAGTTACCCTTTTTTTTTCTTCACTTACTGAACTATATTGACCTTCGCTATTGGCCACCTTTATCAAGAGCCACTGAAAACTTTGAATTTCCTGAAATCTGTGCTATTTGCCTACATATATTTAACAGATGTTGACATGTTTTTTCTTCTTCTTCATGTTATTATTATGTTCTTGTTTATCTTGTTTTTATCTATTCTGTTATTATTTGGGTTAGTCAAATCTAACATATTCACCTGCCATTTAAAAACATTCTAAAGATTTCTCTAATTTTTACATTTAACTTTTTCCAACCTTGCCATATCCATGTGGTTCTAAATTCAGTTTTCAGCCCAATTATTTGTGCTAAACTGCTAAATGCGCTTTAAACTTATCATGTAGTTGAAGTGTCCATTTTGCACTCTTTGCATGATACTCGAAATTTCATCTCAGGTGAATAATGGGGATGTCGACCTACAAAGAGCACCAGCCAGCAGCGAACTAATATGCTACACAGCTGCAAATCCCTTTAGCCTTAAACTTTTACGAAGTGGCAGAAGGAAGGAATTTGCGTTGGATTCACAAAGGAAAAGAATGTAGTCTCCTACGAAAAATTCTTGCAACAGTAAAGCTAATCCCTCGACCTCAGAACCCACCTCCCCCGTAAGACCATCACCATCATATCAAAAGGGCAAGTTGCCTGCCAAGAATGGGAAAGGCAGTGCTACTAGATGCACCCCTTTGGGGAAAAGGAGGCGATGGTCACGTTTGGCAGCAGTAGGTAATTTGCAACCTGCTGGATGACATGCGTAAAGGATTAAAATATTTTCCACTACTGGTTTGTAACTAGAGATTAACATTGCTACTAGCGAGTAGGCAGAGAGCTTCACTTTGTATTGTTTGTATTGTATCTGTTAGGTGTAATTGGTTATTTATGTATTCTATTATTTCCAATGTATGTAATTTTTATAATCAATAATTCTCTGTTCAACATGTAAGATAGATCTTTGATTGGGGGATGTGTGTACTAATATTATACTCTGTTTCTTGGCTGATTAACGATTGATTTTCAACTTTCAAGCTGTATGGGATTTGGACAGGTTAATTGATTGTGTTAGCTTGCATTCAGTTCTATATACTGATCCAGCTATTCTTTATCAAGTAGGCAGGAGCGACTATTTTCTTTCTTCTGGTGTTAAATTTTCTACTTGTTATGCCCTTCCTGCCAGATTTTCTTCTCAGATATCACTTGTCCAACCACACTGAACGCGTACCATGGCAGATCAGTGTATCTTTAAATTGATTGTGAATATTTAGCTGAGGAATATGTCGATTTGAATCTATTCCTATTCATGAATCATATTATCCTTTTGGTATGATTAATCCTTGACCACATTCTTGTAGATTCAATCTCTCACTTTTTTTAAAAACAGAACGAAGGGAGCTGGGACAGGATGACGAGAATCTTCTAGGTGGGATTAACGAGAACGCCTAAAACTGCATCCTGCGAGAAATGGAGGGCTGATGAGCCCTTTAACAAGTATTCTCAAGCATACTTGATAATCATCCAAATTACCAACTAGCTCAATAATTATAAGTTGGTCGACAATAAATGATTATCATAGCAATGGCCACATTTTCTTTGCCGATAATAAAGTATATCATGCACCAACGAATAGATCATATATCATATAAACAGTTCTGACACTAGCAGCAAAATAGCCAGCAAAATCACCATAACAAAAATAGCCAGTGAACAAAAATAGCCGAGTATTCAACTACCAAAACAGCCTCCAAAACTTGTTGATGCAAGGAAGTGATGATCGTAACATAAAAAATAGGGGTTCCGTTAAAAAGTATTGGCTAATTTGGTAATTGAGCAAAAGACTTTTTTTGGATGAAAGTTTAAATTTTCTCTTGCACTTGCAACTTCAACATTCACTTGCATCAAACCAAACACTAACATTTGACATTCAAACTAGGATGAAGCAGAAATCATTTTCATAGATGGCCAAGTGGATTGAGGAGATTAGTACTTCATAAACTTGATACATAACGCTTTTTCCATTGGACTTTGCTTAACAAAAGCACTTTCAGTTTCACGAGTAGAGTCAGTGCACTAATGTATCACCAAATTAAACTGGAATAGTACCATAACAAATGTTCACAGAAATACAGGAATCTAAGTCATTTGGCCATCTAACGTTTGGAGGGCCTCCTTGAGCAATTTCTGTGCTTCCTCTCTCCTCCTGCACCAAAGCAGCATATAATTCAAACACCAGCAGCAAGATGAGAACAAGGTATTCTAGGATAAGTGAAAATGTTAAAATACTTTTGACAACCTATAGATTCAAATGAAATTAACAATTTTAAGCAACCATTCTCCGAGGGACATCACAACTCAATCTAAACTCCTTTTGGTTAGATTGATAAGCAATAGTATTAGTAGGCCATGCAATGATATACTAAATGTCATCTTGAAAGACAGGTACACTGGTACTTCTCTATGTAATTTCAGGAACTCTTATAAGTTGGATTTTTTACAGAGCATAAGAAATTGGTTGTTCTTTTCGTATATTAGCTCAAGATAAGAATGTCCACCACGTGCGATTAGCATTAGTTACTACATTCTTTTGTTCCCTTGATCATTTTGTATTGAAGATCGAACTCTCCTTGGCTCTTGATGAAGATGATTCCACTTTGCTCTATGACTCTATCATCTATATTTAACATAAAGATGGGAGGTGTTTATTGTAGAAATTGCACTAGCATTTTACCGCTTCATCTATATCTTTTCCTATAATAAGAAACATCAAGCTGATTCTAAAATATGAAAGTTACACAGCCATAAAAGGAAGGTTACCCAACCCACTAACTTGCTTTTTAAGTTACAAGAATATAATTTCCTAGGCTGACAGCTACGGATAGATGTCAAATCTGAGTCAATTAATGTGTTTTCTCATAAATGTTTCCCTATTTTCCGTTCGAGTAATGCTACATCCACTACCAATTTCACTATGTTTCTCTTCACTATCTTAGGTGGCACACTCCAATAGGTAGGGGAAGATAGAGTAGGTGGGAAAACTCTCCAATAGGAGTATGCCACCTAAGGTAGTGAAGAGAATGGTAGTGAAATTGGTAGTGGCTAAAGCATTACTCTTTTCTTTTTATTCTTTCACACAAATTACTTCAAACTTCTTTTCAACAAATAAAAAATTGGATCGGGATTATCAAGTGTCAGACCAATGAGATTTAAGTGCCCTCATCAACTTCCAATCTACCGTCTTTAAAGTTCACTTTACTAACTCCCAACATAGAATCAACTAGCAAGTGCCACTATGGTCTAATGGTTTGCCTGTTAGCTAGTGAGTGAGAGGTCAGGAGTTTGAATCCTGCATGCATCATTTCCCTTATGGCTAAGGCCTGTTAGCTAGTGAGTGAGAGGTCAGGAGTTTGAATCCTGCATGCATCATTTCCCTTATGGCTAAGGCCTTATTTAGAAGAAAGAAAAAAAAAACACCATAATGCAAAAGGTTCTTCCATCAATTTGTCAATATTTTCTATTTATATATGTGAGAACTTCAAAATATGCTTACTTTGCCAATTACCATGATTCCAATCTCAACGAAGGTGTGATTTTCCATTTCCTCAAATTTACACTACATATTGCCAACCTAACTAATACGAATACGGCTACATGGAGAAAAGAACATTTAATGTAGCTCCCACAACTTTGGGATACAGCTAAAGCTACTGAATGGTAACTTTGACCTATGTGGTCGAAATACCTTTATTTTATTTAAAAATAACTTGTCGCTAAATTATGTTTTAGCGGATCAAAGGACATATAGGCAATGCTTTATTTTGCACTACCATTAGTCCTCTACATAATTATTTTAAGATATTTTATACAAATTCTTCTCAAATACTACAACTATAATAACTTGTGGTTGTACAGTGTCACACAGTCGGTCAATAATTTTAATTTCATTTTTATCAAGCATAGTCATCAGATTTAAAGTAGGGGCAACAAGTTATTGTAATATAGACCAAAAAAAGAAGGTTTTTTTTTAAATAGCTAGCACACCTTTTTATATCCTCTACTGCTTGTTTCCTGCGCTGTATCTGACTTTCTAGAATGTGAATTAGTGTTGCCCTGGCCTGAAAAGATCATGCATAATTGAGGCAGTAAAATATTTAAAATAATTTCATGTGGATAGAAGAGTAACAAATTCAATACCTGGTGGGGTCGCAAAGAATTGAGGAGGTGGTGCAAGTTCTTAAAAATGAGAGAAATTTCTTCAACTCTGCGTGCATATTGAGACGGTCTCTCCACAAGAACATCAGCGAGCTCCAAAATATGTAGTTGGAGCTCTCTATTAAGTGATCTCAGTTCCTTTTTAAAATCTGAAGATTGAACCCAAAAAATCACATATATGATTAAGCAGTAAGATCACAAAGCTAACATATGCATTGTTGCATACATAACCATGGCATTGTGTGTGTGTGTGTACATATGCATTGTTGCATACATAACCATGGTATTGTGTGTGTGTGTGTGTGTGTGTGTGTGTGTGTTATATCCATAATAGCCTAGTCAAAGTGAACACACTTGTTATGCTCATCAGCCTTACATAGTCACATGCACAAGCTATCTTCATACTAAGAGACATAAAGAACCAAAGACGGTAATCTTGAGAGGAGAGAAATCTATATATGTGACTATGCACAAGATATCTCCTAACACTTCATCTCCTCACACAATTGTGAAGTTTCTTTCACAAAACCAGTAGAAGCCATCTCCAACCAATTCATCTTTATTTCAATTGTGCATGTTACTATCTAAGTATCAAAATTCATCTTTATTTCAATCTCCACACAATTCATCTTTATTACAATTGTGAAGTGTCACATCATAGATTGAGTCATAATTGTAACCAACACCAACAATCAACCCTTCAACAATCAATTTGGGTCATATTTTTGGGTCTAGTTGTAACTCTAATACATTCAACAATGAATAAACAAACAATCAATTTGGGTCACATTATTAACAATAAGTGGAAAAAAATTGTAATCAACACCGACAATCAACCATCACAATACTATACTAGGCATACCTCTTTAGGGTTTGGAGATTGGATATGATTTGGGGATTTTCAAAATCCGTAGTGAGGAGAGTGATTTGGGTTTATACGAAGTGTGAGGAGAGAGATTGGGTGGAGAAGAAGGAAACTTGGATTAACGGATTTTTGGGGGAGAAATTAGGGGTTAGGGTTTTGGGTTTTTGGGAGAGTGGAGAGGCCGCTAGTTGGGGAAGAGGGGTAGAAGAAGAAGATAACGAAATAATGGAGAGAGACAGTGGGGTTGGTCGTATCTTAAAAGCAATTAGGGGGCCCATCTGAGGCCACGCTTGGGAATAGCGACCTCAGTTAGCGAGGGCCGCTAGTGGCATTAGCGACCACTTCAATCCAATGTCGCTCCGTACTCTACCAAGTGTGGGAGTACAAATTTGGTGGCTATGAAGAGGCCGCTATTCCCAATAGCAGCCGCTGCTAACGTGGCAGTGGCTAGCCGACAAACGCTAATAGTTTGGGAACTGGCCTAAAATCGCAAATAGTATCAAAAAGTGGCCTAGTACAGCAAAAAATTCTCTTGATTCGTCCATCGATCTCAAAATCAAAATATCACAGAAATTAATGGCTGCGATGACGTCATCGTCGTACCCACCACCTCCGCCGTACTTTCGACTGTATGGAGATTACATCCGAGACCCAAACTCAGCTCTCGAGCCGCCGCCGCAAATCGAGGGCCCTTACCAACACTGTACGGTACCCACCTAATTTCTTCTATTCTCTCTTTTCTTTCTTTCTTTCTTTATACAAACCCTAAAACCAAAATTATTTCTAGGGTTTTATTTTGAAGGAAATTTCTTGGTTTTTTAATTGAATATGTTTTCAGACTAATGAGGTGCTTCCAAGCCTTGAGGATCAGGGAGTCCGCCAGCTCTACCCCAAAGGCCCCAACAATGGTAACAACACTCCGCTCTCTACTTTTCATCTTTTATCCAACTTATTTGGTGATTATTTATCTAGTTATAAACCTAATAACTAAACAAAATTGAACAGTCCCGATTTAATCCTATTTTTAGCCATATCAATATCCGAGATGGAATAGGAGTTCCATTTTGAAGTGTTTAGTGTTCATACTAATTAAAACATGTTGTTTCAGGCTTTAAGTTACTGTTTGCTATCTAGTTCGCCCATGGCAGCACTACATGCTGGCCTGACCGGGCCATGACCCGGTCCACTTTTTCAAATCTTCCCTTGTATATGTATCTAGCATAAGTTAGATTAACACTAATATGCAAATTTCTCATCAATAAGCGGCAAACTAAAAATAGGCAAATATTTTCACATTCAAAATGGTACACGAGGGTTGCCCTTTCAGTGCAAAAAATAGATCCTATACCTACATATCACTAGACCCTAATCCGGCCCAGTTTCATTTAAATCTGGAAATACCTTAACAATCCGGACAAACCAGACTAACCGACCGCATTTTTGGTGAACCATTCGAACCGGGTTTAATAGAACCGAACAGTTTGAATAATTTTATTGGTTTGTAAAAAATAAATTATGCAAAATGTGATATTTGAATATGAGGATCGCTAAGAAAATAGCCAAGATCAAAATAGTCCGCTTGGAAGAGGGTTTCATTCACTAACCAATGTGACTAATGTGGTTGTGATACATGAGTATAAATAGTTTCTATGTACATTAATATTAAATTAATTAATAATCTTTCTATTGAATTAATTAATAATCTTTCTATTGAACTAACCAATGTGACTAATGTGGTTGTGATACATGAGTATAAATAGTTTCTAAGTTGAACAGAGTTGGACCATAAGAAAACCGGACTGGCCATCTTTTCGGTTTGATGACCGGTTCGGTTCTAACAAGATTGCTATGTATATAATATCATATAGAGCAACCATATTGGCCAATGTTATCTTAAGTAGGTATATATGATATCATATAGATCATAGATGGCTCCTACAATTCTTATAATATGCACATTTTCATAAAAGTCCTCAAAACATGTATATTTTCATAGTTGCAATTAAGTCTCTAATCATTAAAACAAATCAAATGGAGGAGCTATTTTGCATTTAAACCCCTTAAAATATGTATATTTTCATTTCGATTCGTCAATTCCTATAATTGTTGCAATTTAGTCCTCATACTTAAAATAAAAATAAAACATGCATTGCATGTAAATTGCTAACTATCATGGACGAAGCCAGAAAAAATTTGATGGGTAGGCCAACAAACAAATAAGTATAAAGAGAAAATCACAACTAATAAAAAGTAAATATATACTAGTAGTGTTTTGATATAAAGTATTATTCTAAAAAGCTCGCATATCATATTTTTAGCATAAAAGTAAATATTTCAATCTATGAGGACTTTTACATAATTTTGTGAACTATGCTTATTTATTATGATTTATGAGGATTCATTTGTAGTTTTTTGGGTAGGCCAAAGAGTATCTTTTTTTTAAACTTATATGGGGGTTTTCGAAAATTCGGGGGGGGGGGGGGGGGGGGTAAGTTCCAGGGTTCACCCATGCCTCGATGAGTACTAACTACATTAAATAAATTTTTAAATTTTAAATTTTTGTGGGTTTTTAACGACATTATACAAGTTAGAAACTCACTCAAGTTGTTTGATAATTTGAATAACCTAGTTGAAAATATTTTTTTAAAAAGATTTTAAAAAAAACTTGAGGGTAAAGTGAGCGGAAAATTACTAAAAAAAACTAAGCAGAGGGGGTAAAATGAGCGAAAAATAACATTAGGGAGCTTCTTAATTTAAATGGAAAATGTTTGAGGGTTTCTTGATTTTTCCCTTATAATATATTCATATAATTTACTTATTCTGAAAATCCTATTTCCATAATTAGAAGATAAGGAAGTGGCTAAATTATTTTTATGAATTGGGTAATTTCTTGGGAAAGAAATATCGAGGGTAAGGGATTTCTACAGTTCAATAAAATAATATTGCAAAATCCATGAGAGGTGAGTACTTCATATGAGAGTTTCCAATTGTAAACATATTGTCTTTTAGTAAGGCTTAAGAAATAGATAGATTATTGTGAGAGAGTTATTTTAACCTCTTGTATTGTCTCTTGTCAAATAAAATCTCTAATATTTTTCTCCTTCGAATTAGGTTCACCAAACCGAGAAAAATCGTGTGTTCGGTGGGATCTACTTTTCTTCTTGTTGTTCAATGTGATCGGTTGTCGATCTCGCTCACTTCCGGTGCGTCGCATCGCCAAATTTCTCAACAATAACTCATCCCCCATTTCAATTGTTGACATTTTCTTTTCATTAGGACACTACTACGAACATTTTTAATGGGCATTCAAAAGCAGCAATGGATTGAGCATGAACTGAATTAGCATTTGTGTGCTCAAATACAACCTCACATCTATGTCTCTACAAGACTACAATTGCCAAACCTGTGACCCACGCCTCAAAAGGGTTAATAAGAATCCAATCTTTGAAAGGCAACAAATTGAGATAATTGAGTCCACATGAGACACTAGATCAGTTTTTATTAAGTTAGTTCAGCAATTTTGTTTAGTTATTAGGTCTATAACTAGATAAATAATCACCAAATAAGTTGGATAAAAGATGAAAAGTAGAGAGCGGAGTGTTGTTACCAATGTTGGGGCCTTTGGGGTAGAGCTGGCGGACTCCCTGATCCTCAAGGCTTGGTAGCACCTCATCAGTCTGAAAACATATTCAATTAAAAAAACCAAGAAATTTCCTCCAAAATAAAACTCTAGAAATAATTAATTTTGGTTTTAGGGTTTGTATAAAAAAAGAAAGAACGAAAGAAGAGAATAGAAGAAATTAGATGGGTACCGTACAGTGTAGGTGGCGCCGAAGAGTTGGTAAGGCCCCTCGATTGGCGGCGGCGGCTCGGGAGCTGAGTTCGGGTCTCGGATGTAATCTCCATACAGCCGGAAGTACGGCGGAGGTGGCGGGTACGACGATGACGTCATCGCAGCCATGGACGAATCAAGAAGGGGAAATTTTCTCCTTTTTTTTCGTTTGATTTGTTTAAACGGAGAGATCGATGGACGAATCAAGAAGAGGAAATTTTCTCCCTTTTTTTTCGTTTGATTTGTTTAAACGGATTTCTCGTCAAAGAGAGAGAATCCAAGAGAGTAGAAATTGAAACCCTTCTTCGACGAAAAAAGAGAGAGAGAGAGAGCCGATTCGCTCAGTATGGTTTCTCGTCGAAGGGAGAGAAAGAACGGGAGAGAAATCGAAAGCCTATCGGCTTCGACAAAATCACAACGACAACCGATCGTGAGCTGAAGTTTTCTCGTCAAAGAGAGAGATCGATAGAGATAAGAATGGGCTTGTTTCTCATCGAAGAGAGTGAGAGAACGTGAGAGAGCAAGGAGGCTAGGGTTTCATCGAAGAAAGAGAGCGGGTGTCACGGACAAGTTCTAGAGGCATCCAGATTGTTCCAGAGGAGTCCGGAACACTACGGAATGCCCCGGAAGAATCAAGAACGTCCTAGAGTTCCGTTGTCACGGACAAGTTCTAGAGGCATCCAGATTGTTCAAGAGGAGTCCGGAACACTACGGAATGCCCCGGAAGAATCAAGAACGTCCTAGAGTTCTCTAGGACAATGTGGCACATTCTAGTGCGAGCTAGAACCTTGTTGGAAGAATGTACATAGTTATAGAGTATTCTAGTAAACTCTTGTACATAGTAGAACTTATGTAGTCTAGAACCTTCCCTTGAGGAGGAGAAGGATATTACTAGCACTATAAATAGGGAGGAGCCTCATTTGCTCCAACCATCCAAGACAATCCAAGGAAAATCCAAGGAAATCCAAGGAGAAGCATTCCAAGCCACTCTTGTAAAGTTCTCTATAAGAATAAACTCTCTTCCATCTTACTTTACTCACTTCTCTTCAATCCTCTGCCTTCTTAACCCTCAATTTGCCTGACTTAGCCCTCGATCTAAGGAGTAAGCTAGGTGGCGCACGGCCTGACTTGTGAAAAAGAACTCGTCCCGTGACACGTGGTATCAGAGCCAAGGTTTCGTTTAACAGAGATTATGGCTGGATGCGAGGGAAACGTGAGTGATGTCACCACCAATGTGGAGGTGGTTGGTGATAGGGGAAGAGCGGAGACAAATACCAAGAAGAACAAGAACAAGAATGCGAGGGAGCAGTCGATGGATGTTTTGGCCAGCTTCGAGTCGAGATTGGCTAAGGTGGAGATTTCCATGGGGGAGTCCATTGAAAGGATGGATGCCATGGACGACACCATGGACGGTGTCAGAGAGGATGTTGGTAGCCTAAGGGAGGAGATCCTTGGTGTCCTCAACACCCTAAAGGCCGAGTTCAAGGCAGAGATAGCGCAGCTTCAAGAGGTGTTCAACACCCAAGGAGAGGAGGTGAAGTTGTGCAAGGCAGCAATAGCAGGTGGGACTATTGCAAGGGAGATGCCACGCACTAAGGCGCCGGAACCCTTGAAGTATAGAGGTAAGCGTGATCCCAAAGAACTCGACGAATTCTGTTGGTCCCTAGAATGCTACTTCAATGTTGTAGGAATTAAGGACGATCAATCCAAAGTGGATACCGCCGTCCTTTACTTGAAAGAAAATGCAGCATTATGGTGGAGAAGGAAGCATGGTGACATAGCCAAGGGGCTATCCACGGTGGATACTTGGGACGAGTTCAAACAACTACTCAAGAGGCAATTTTGTCCCCAAAATGCCAAAGATGTAGCTATGAAAAAGCTACGTGGGTTGAGGCATACCGGGAGTATCAAGGAGTATGTTGCCGAATTCACATCCTTGATGCTAGAGTTACCGGATCTGAATAAGGAAGATAAGCTTTTCTACTTCTTGGACGGACTACAATCTTGGGCCAACTTAGAACTCAAGAGGAGGAACATCAAAGATGTAGACGAAGCTATAGCCGTGGCGGAGGACCTTGTGGAGTTCAAGAAAGACTTCGGCGGCAACAAGAAGGAGAGTGTGGAAGACAAGCCACACAAGTCTGTGAGACAAGATAGGAAGTATGACAAGCCGTTCAAAAGGGACAAGCCCAATGAGGGAGGAAGCAAGAAGAAGGAGCCGGAATGTTACTTGTGTAGCGGGCCGCACTATATTCGAGACTGCCCGAAACGGAAGGCCCTTAATGCTATGGCTTGTCAAGCAGAGGAGGGAATGCACGTTGGTTCCATGCGTCTTCTTAACTCTCTTAAGGCCAAGGATGAGACGGTGAAGGTGTCCAAGAAAAATGAGACCAAGGTCGGTGGTCTCATGTTCGTGGAGGCCAAGGTGAATGGAGGATCCACCAAGGCATTAGTGGACACAGGTGCATCTCATAACTTCATTGCTGAAGAAGAGGCTACTAGGTTGGGAATCAAGTACGCCAAGGAGTTGGGTTGGGTGAAGGCTGTCAACTCATCATCTCAACCCATCCTTGGAGTAGCTCGTGTATCTATCCAGCTTGGAGGATGGGAAGGCACTATTGACTTGACGGTTGTTCCTATGGATGACCACCGCATGGTTTTGGGCATGGAGTTTATGGATAAGGTACGTCCCTTATCGTTTGAGAAAGACTCAACCATGCGTATTGCAAATGGATCTACTATCCACATAGTACCTTTGGAGAGAGGGAAGATGGAGTCAAGGAGCTTATCTGCCATGCAACTCAAAAGAGGTCTCAAGAAGGGGGAGACCACTTATCTAGCTGTCTTGAAGGAGGCAGATGTTCCAACAGAGACGGGTGTATCAACCGGAGTGAAGGAAGTGTTGGCAGAGTTCAAGGATGTGATGCCACCGGAGTTACCGAAGAAGTTACCTCCGAGACGGGAAGTGGATCACGCAATAGAGCTTGAACAGGGTGCAAGACCCCCAGCCATGGGACCTTACCAGATGGCTCTGCCCGAGTTGGAAGAATTGAGAAAGCAGTTAAAGGAGTTGCTCGACGTGGCCCAGTTTTCATATAACCTGCAGAAGAGCGAGGCTACGGGAAGGAGTCCCTTTGAACTAGTCACTGGACAACAGCCGATGACATCGCAAGAGCTAGCAAAGGGGTACACTGGTTCAAGCCCGCCAGCTTACAAGTTTGCCAAAGGGTGGAATGAGGAGATAGAAATTACCCGAAGCTACTTGACCAAGGCGGCCAAACGGATGAAGAAATGGGCCGATGTGAAAAGGCAGCCAAGGGAATTCATTGTCGGTGACGAGGTGATGGTGAAGTTACCCCAAAAGATGTTCAAGTCTACGCGCCAAGTCCACAAAGGCTTGACACGAAGATATGAGGGACCGTACCAGGTAGTGGAAAAAGTTGGCACGAGATCCTACAAGGTAGCTTTGCCGTCGCACCTGAAGATCCACCCAGTCTTCCATGTTAGCCTTCTCAAACCTTATAGTAGGGACGAGGAGGACCCAAGGAGGAACGAATCTCATCGAGCCCCACCAGCAAATGTGGTTTCATATGATAAGGAAGTGATGAGATCCTAGCCGATCGAGTTGTTCGCAAGAGGGGCACGCCTAACTGGACCGAGTACTATGTGCGGTGGAAGGATTAACCCGAAAGCGAGTCTAGTTGGGAGCGAGAACAAGATCTATGGCAGTTCCGCGACAAGATTGAAGAATTCAAGTCTAAGGCTTGACGAGGACGTCAAGAGCTTAGGTGGGGGAGGGTGTCACGGACAAGTTCTAGAGGCATCCAGATTGTTCCAGAGGAGTCCGGAACACTACGGAATGCCCCGGAAGAATCAAGAACGTCCTAGAGTTCCGTTGTCACGGACAAGTTCTAGAGGCATCCAGATTGTTCAAGAGGAGTCCGGAACACTACGGAATGCCCCGGAAGAATCAAGAACGTCCTAGAGTTCTCTAGGACAATGTGGCACATTCTAGTGCGAGCTAGAACCTTGTTGGAAGAATGTACATAGTTATAGAGTATTCTAGTAAACTCTTGTACATAGTAGAACTTATGTAGTCTAGAACCTTCCCTTGAGGAGGAGAAGGATATTACTAGCACTATAAATAGGGAGGAGCCTCATTTGCTCCAACCATCCAAGACAATCCAAGGAAAATCCAAGGAAATCCAAGGAGAAGCATTCCAAGCCACTCTTGTAAAGTTCTCTATAAGAATAAACTCTCTTCCATCTTACTTTACTCACTTCTCTTCAATCCTCTGCCTTCTTAACCCTCAATTTGCCTGACTTAGCCCTCGATCTAAGGAGTAAGGTAGGTGGCGCACGGCCTGACTTGAGAAAAAGAAGTCGTCCCGTGACAGGGAGTTGGAGATGGATGGGAGCTGAGAGCGATAGTGCCAAAAGAAAAGGAGAGGAGGCTAGGGTTTCGTCGAAGAAAGAGAGAGCGGGAGTGAGCTGAGAGCGATACTGCCAAAAGAAAAGGAGTGAGTAAATGACCATATTACCCTCAATAAAAGAGCTGAGAGAACGGGATCAGATTTGAATCGTTCGATCACCAGCAAACGAGATCGGACGGCTGATAACTCCCGCTCATGATAAGGAACCCATCTCCCCATCTCATAATAGACTAACTCTAAATATATATATATATATATATATATATATATATATATATATATATCGACCGGGTTTGTCGATTTTTTTAATAAAAAACCAATCGGACTGGAAATCATTTCCCGCCCGAGGTTTTTTAATATATATATATATATTAGATTTGCCCGTGGGCACGTGCCTACGGCACGTCTTCGAAACGATACAACATATGAAAATCTTGGAAATAGTAAAACAACAATTGTGTATCTCAAGTTTGAATAGTAAAACAATAATTAGTTGTAAATAAAAGTAATGTTTCCATTAGTATATGTTGAAAAAAATTTATAAATGAGGTGTAAAATCCAACTTCTTAGAACTTTGATTATGAAAAATGATGAAATTTAATTGTTGATGGGATATTTGCTATTTTCAATGTAACATGAGCAATAAAAAAATGCATAAAAAATATTAAAATTTACAAACCGAAAATCTGAAAATATAAATAAAGAGAGAATGAGAAAGAGAGAGAGAGAGAAATAAATAAATAAATAGATAAATAAATAAATAAATAAATAAATAAAGGAGTTGTTTTGGGAGATTTGAATTTGAGTTTTGGAGGGAACTTTTGGGCGGAAAAATATGTTTTGTGGGGTTAGATCTGGACCATTGATTTCATCCCTATTAAATGAGAGCCACTTGATGCTTTCTTTGTGTTTTATTATATATATATATGTATATATATATATATATTAAAAAACCTCGAGCGGGAAATGATTTCCGGTCTGATTGGTTTTTTATAAAAAAAATTAACAGACCCGGTCGATTTTTAAATATTAAAAATAAAATCAAACGGACGGAAAATTATTTCCAGTTCATTGATTTTTTTATTAAAAAAAAATTAGAGAGACGAGAAATCATACATTGTCTGTTCAATTTCTAATTTTTTCTAAAACAATTGGGACGATACATCATATTTCGTCTGCCGATTTTAAATTATGAAAACCCAAAATTTGGGTTAGAACGATTGCATCTCAAACCCAAATTTTCCTTTCTTAGAGCATCCACAGTCATTTTTCTCATATGTTAAAAAATGGCAGCTACAGTAATAGCAAATAAACCAGTTTGCTGCAGTAGTCGTTTGCTATATGTTTCTCATTTTTTAGAAAATAAGCGAGCGACGGTATATGTTATACCGTCTCATCGTTTAAAAATAAATTTAAAAAAGTTAATTACTTATTAACTATTAAACTATATTAATTAAATAAATTAAATAATATAATAATAACTAAATACTATTAAAAACTAACTAAACCTATTTAAATCTACCTAACCTACCCGCTAAACCTATTAAAGTATATTAACTATAGATTTGGTCAGCCGGTATAACATATACCGGCCGGTATATGTCATACCGTCTGACCTTTTTTAATTTTTTTATTTTTTTATTTTTTAGAATAAATCTGACCGTTGGATTGGAAAAAAATTTTAAAAAAAATAATATACGTGGGCCGGTATAACATATACCGGACGGTATATGTTATACCGTCCGACCCACTTTTAAAAAAAAAAATTAATGAGACGGTATAACATATACCGGACGGTATATGTTTTACCGTCTTTCAAAATTTGAGAATCGCTATTCTGTTTCTCATATATGAGAAACGAATATAGCAGATTTGCTAAAAAATGGCAAAATAGAAAACCACTGCAGCGATCGATTTGATATAAAATGGCAATTTGTCAAATATAAGAAACCACTGTGGATGCTCTTATATGCCAAATACCCAAAAATTGAGATTGAACGACCACAGATGCTCTCAACAGCCACAAAATACAAGTCAACATCATTTGTTTTCTCTTCAGGTTTTTTTCACGGGACTTAAGTTCACTACCTACCTCTATATTATTAATACTAGTGTTGCCATGTGCCAATTGCACAGCCTAAAATAGTTTTGAGGGACTCGTAAAATTATATAGAACTCCCAAAAATATGAGAGAATTGGGAGAAACTTATAAATATTATTCATACCGTAATAACTGAAATATTCATTATCATCCTCATATAAGCAGATGGTTTAGAGAATCATTGCAAAATCATAGTGTTATACAATTGAATATTACTAAAGCTGTTGGGGGGGAGGGAGTTAGAGGGTGTGGGGGTTGGGCAGTTGGGGACGCGAGCGGGGTGATATTGGGAAAGTGAGAGAGAAGAGACTCTGTTTGAGGGATTGAGTTTTTTATTTTGTTTTGGTTTTTAGTAAAATCGTGCATAGCACACGCGTTAGTTAAATAGGAATCCCTACTTTTTCTCTCATTTCTCTATTTCCAAATAGAGAAAAGAGAGAGGGGGTAGACTTTCTCTCCTATTAGTATATGATATAGATATAATGTCGGAGAAATCTATTCCCAACTCGTAGTACAAATAGCGTAAGTGCACCACAAGCAATAGAAACTCTCAAGAAATAGATGAACAAAGAACAAGCCACCACAATATATGGATCTCACAGGAACACAACCAATATGCAGAGATAACCAATACTTTTTATTCCCAAAGAAATACAAAGATTATAAGAAAGATTACAACTCTCAATCTCTCTCTCATACATTTGAAACACTCGGCACAATCTCTCTTGAAGTTGAATAATGATCACGACATAGAATATCTAAACCCTAGAGTTTACGACCATATATATAGCCCCCAAACAAACCATAAAAGATAAACACAAATATAGCAAATTGGACATTTCTCTCATAAGCCCAAAAGAAACAATCAGCGTCGGTGTCGGTCGACCGCACCCTAAGCCGGTCGACCGCATCGTGCGGAATCAATCCAGAGGGCTGACCGATCGACCGCACCCTTAGTGTCGGTCGACCGTCCCCTCCTCTGTTGGACGCCTGCACTCGAAGAACCCCCAGTCGACTGGGTCGGTCGACCGCACCCCTAGCCGGTCGACCGCAACCCTCCAGACTTCTCTTCTTCTACTTACTGCTTGTCTTCCCTTGCTTCTTTGTCCCCTCCTCTTCTTCTCCAACTTCAAGTATCCTGTGCCTACGTGTATTTGAAGCCACAATTCCTAACATATAATTGTCACAAGTATATTTGGACAACTTATAAAAAAAACTCTTCTTCGGTTCACTGACTTTTCCTGAAAGAATAAAATAGTAAATTATATTACATTTGAATGTCTTGTTTTTAGAAATACGTTTTACTGAAAACAAAATAGATAAGATCTCTAAGTTACAAATTACAAATTGATCTTAATTTTTACTCAAATTCAAATTATAACATATTTAAAAATTAATTAAGATTTCACAAAGGGAAAAGTATCAAATGGTTCAGATTATAATTACATATTTTTATTTTCATTAAATGTTCACTATGCCAAGGAATGAGTTAGTTCATGATTTTGATCTTGATTTTCAATATTCAAATCTCTCTTACTTTCATCACATCTTCACTACAGTGTAGTCCTTACAATTTCAGTTTGTTTTAAAAGAAAATCATCACAATCTAGAGCTAGCTTACCCTACCGGACTTAAACCAAAACAAAAGAGACAGTTAGCCTACCTGGCTACTTCTCAAGAGATTCTGAACCCACACTGGTTAGCTCTCAAATCATAAATAAAATTGCCGATCACTAGGGTCTCGCCTAGCCTTTAGATTCCAACAACTATCTCTTTCTAAAGATCAACAATATTTCATATTTAATCTCAAAATAATATTTCAATTCATTTATTCATAACTCTTTCTCAAGGAGAAACATTTCCTTTATAAACTCATAACTTGAAAAAAATTCAATTCAACTCTTTTATCAATTTAATCCCTTATACCATTATATGCAATATCAAATAATCTCAATCAAGTATTAATGATCATGAAATCTCAATAAGAAGAGAATCTAATTGCAATCCAAATATTCATCTCTCTTTAATTATACAAGAATCACAATTTTCAAAAAAATCACTTCTGATTCTTCTAATTGATAAACTCGAGTTCTTTAATGTAAAATCCTCTTTTAATCTCACAAAATATATCCAAATATTGTAGAATTAATTTTGTAAAGTCTAAACAAATTTAGAAAATTAAATAGGACTTTTCCCAATTTTTTAATTTCATTTAAAAACTCAAAAATGCCAAAAACACAAAAGAATTAAAAATTGGCAAAAGTCGGATTCGAACCCATCAAACCGCCCCCGCCAAACCTACTACAATAACCACACTACAGTGCACCCAAAGACCAGGATGCCTACAGTGTCTAATTGTTCTATATGGAAGTTAAATTATACTAATGTTTTCGCTCTCGAGTTTTGAGTAAAAATCATATTTCAGAAAAATAAAGTCTCTGGCGAGACTCGAACCCAAGACCAATAGCTCTGCCGAGCTACAGTAACATGCCTAAAACACACCCACTAACTAGTAAATCCAAAGTGGCTAATCGAGATGAATATAGTCACATATCTTTTTTTTTGTATATCATACTGTATTTAGTTTTCCTTTACAAAATTCGATTCTTCAATCGATTTGTGCTTCTACAAAATATAAATAATTTTTTAGAATATGTTTCTTTAAAAAACAATATCGTACATGTGTTAAAATTCATAAGTTTCTTATTTTTCGCAATATAATAAAATCTTTCCTTTGAAATTGCATCAAAGAACACATATAATCAATTTTCTAAAATAAAAGGTTGTCTTTCATCAAAAATTCCTTTATAAAATTTCTATACTCATAAAATAAATATTAGTGAGATTAAATCCACACTTCTTTACCACATTGGCATCAAAAGTTATTTTTCATACATATTGCATTATTTGGGACTACTATTATTCTAACATGCATCAAATCTCATTCCAACAATTTTATAAATAATACATCACTTTTCACTTCTTAATTTAACAAGAATTTTAATCGTTTATACGAACCAAACCATCAAATTAACACATCATGACACAAAATAATTAAGATTAAGTAATCTACAACTAACATGCCAATCAAAATTTAATAATTAAATTCTACATCACTAGCATAAATTTTACTCCTAAATTAGAAAGGATTTTAGAATCACCCACCCAAATTGTGATGTACTCAAATAAACTCGTAGAATGAGAGGCTCCTAGTAGCAAAACTCCGCTTTGCCTCCTCGAATTCCGCGCACAAGGAGAACTCCCCATTTTCGGCCAAAGAAACAGCAAGCACTCCTTCTTTCCGGTATAGACAAACAATGAATGCAATCTTATTCATTATATATATATATATATATATATATATATATATATATATATATATATATATATATATGAGATGGTGAGATGGGTGAGATGAAAATGTATTTTGTGAGATGAGCGATTTGAATCATCCAAATCTCGATCACACCGTTCAGATCATTCTACATATCATGTAGATGGTGTGTACAAAATTTCAAGCGATTTGGTGACCTCTAGCCTGTGCATCAATGCATTCAAATAAATGCATATATATATGTATTTCGCATCATCTTCATGATGTGTTGAATGCTTTGATGCAAAGGCTATAGGTCTCCAAATGGCTTAAAATTTTATACACACCATCTAGATGACATGTAGAATGATGTGAACGGTGTGATCAAGATTTGGATGATTCAAATCGCCCATCTCACAAAAAAACACTCCATCTCACCATCTCATAATAGCATTACTATATATATATATATATATATATATATATATACATATATATATATATACATATATATATATATATATATATACATATATATATATATACACACTCACCTAGATATGGTATGCGTGAATATAAGTGAGTAGGGGTGGAGTGGCATAGGGGAATGCTGGAGGTGACTTTCGGATGAGACAGAGAAAGGAATGAAGGAGGAGAAAGTGAAGGGTATAAGTGCATATATATATATATGCCCACATTGTATGGTGGATTTTTAGGTGGAGAAGCAAAACGACATGGAAGGGGTGGTTTGCTAGATGGTTTGGTTGAATGATGTTTCGGAAATGGGTAGAGAGGAGAAGGAGGATGAATGAGGAGGATGTGTATTAGGGATTATTATATAGGAGATTATAGGAGTGGTTATTAAAACCACCTCCCCACATAAACCACTAACTCCACTCTCTAAAATTCAAAAAAAAATTTTTCCCTCCTCTCCAAAAAGGCAGCCGACCACTCTCTTTCAACCTAAAACACGTGCACGTGCTTGCACGAGCACGCACTTTATTCATGCACATATATATTTATTTAAAAATATATGTGTATAATATATTGTAAATGTTTAGGTAAAAATTAGTTTAATTAAAAATTATAGATTTTCATGCACAAATAAAATAAATGCACACATATTTCAAAATTTATTTTAAAAAGATAATGCAATTAATACGTGCAATGCAAACACGTGCATCGCACGTAAAATATCAAAAATGTGAAATCGACTTTATCAACGGGAACAATATTAAAATATATTCGAAAACAACATAAAAAATATATTTATTAATTTTACATATCCCACGACGTAACCGTCACGTACATAGAAAAACACGTGCATTACACGTACAAAATTATTTTAATCAAAATAGGAGAAAGATGGATTTCCGTTTATAAAAATGAATTTGAATATATAAAATAAATAATTGAAACACAGAAATGTCATACGTAACAGTGAAAAAATACGTAATCGGTACGAGCATCGATAACACGTAAAAAGTACGTAAAAATACAGAGATTGAAATTTAATATTTGAGTTGACTCAAATAAGATTTTAAGAATACGGGAAATGCATACATAGTCAGAGTCCAAAATACGAAGTAAAAACACGTTACAAATATTACCAGTAACGGTACAAAATATACGTGCGTAACACACGATGGCAAAATTATCATTTCAAATTTTGTGGGGTGTTACAATGTGTGTGTGTGTGTGTGTGTGTGTGTGTGTGTGTGTGTGTTGGGGGGGTTGTTGTTGTTGTTAATGATAACCATATATGATGCTTTCTATTTAGCTGTGGACATTTATTCAGTATCAGTTTTATTGGGAGATAGAACTACTGGAACTGAGTGGTCATTCACATCTTTATATGCTCATTTTGAGAAGAAAGATAGAGATCTGTGTTAGCATGACATTGTCCAAAGAAGAGCCCTTCTATGCCCTAACTGGACATGTGGAGATTTTAATGTCACTCTATCTAATTAGAAGAGAAACAAGGGAAAGAGTTACCTCAGAGACATGAAGGTGTTTACTAATATTATAAATAATCTCAACCTTAATGATATGCCCATTTCTGAAAGGAAGTTTACTTGGTCCAACCTAAGAAGCAACCCTTTCATGGTTAGGCTGGACCGGTTCCTTATTACATAAGAAAGGGACTCTACCTTTTCTAGCAATATCCAATCATCTCTGCCCAAAAAATGTTTTGGATCACTGCCCTATAGTGCTTGACACCCAGGCCATCTCTCCCAAGATGAATTACTTCAAATTTGAGAAGTCTTCGTTGTCAGACCCCAAGTTCTCTAGCTTGGTAAAGGAATGATGGAAATTCTTTAAATGTATAGGCTCACCAGTTGACATATTTGGTTGCAACTCTCCCTCCTGAAGAGACGACTTAGAGAATGGAGTTATAAATCATTTGGAAGCATCAAGATCAAGGAGAGGTCCCTGCTTGACATAATTCATGAGTTAGATACTGCTCAAGATTCTAGAGATATCACCACAGCATAAAGGGAAGAAAGAATCACTCTTACACAGGTTTCTGAGCAGGTAGTCTATGCTGATACCACATATTGGAGAAAAAGATTAAGGGTGACTTGCCTGAAAGCAAAGGATGTCAATTCCAAGTTCTTCCACTATATTGCAAATGACAAAACTATATCCATTTCATACTGAAGATGATCAGATTATCACTGAACAGAAGAATATCAAGCAATAATTTGAGAAGCATTTTTAGTCAATTCAATGGCACATCAGTTTACCCTTTTAATGTTGACTGACAAAGTTTATATCTTTATCATCCAGGCCTGACTCTACTAGATAATCCTTTCACCCTAGATGAAATCAAGCAGGCAATATTCTCCATGAGTGGTGACAAGGCTCTTGGACTAGATGGCTTCTCAATGAGTTTCTTCCAATTCTTCTAGGAGGTAATCCAAATTGATATTCTGAATATGTCTAATGCTTTATATGAAGGTAATGGTGACATCTCCAGGCCCAACTACTCAGATATCATCCTAATCCCTAAGTGTAATGGTGCTAACAAAATCCATGAATTCAAGGCTATCAGTGTCTTAAATTGTTCTTTCAAGATATTCACTAAAGTGCTGGACAACTGTCCCTTATTAATAGGCTTAGTGCCATCCTCTCAAAGTGCCTCTAAAGGGTAAGCCCACTCTTGATTGCTTTCTAATTGCTCATGAACTCATCAACTTATGTTCTAAGAAGAAAAAGGATGTCATGATGCTCAAGATTGACTTCAGAAAAGCTTTTGACTCAATACATTTGTAACACCCCGTACTTAAGCGGGTATATATATAATATTATTTATAGGAATATATATAATAATATATATATAAATAATAAAAATAGATGAGATGGTTGGTTGGTTGTGCCCTATAGAAGGATCCTATGGGCTTAGAATCATAGGAATTGATGATGGAGCCTATAGTATGGTCTATGGAGCTATGCATGCATTAAATGGATGAATGGAAAAAATGAGAAGAGTGCATGCATGCCATGGTGTGATGACATGGCTTGCTTGGGTTGATAAATCCCATATCGGAAATGAATAGGTGTGTGTGTGAGTATATATTAGGAGTCATATGATAAAGGTTCACCTATAGGGTTAACCCACCTTTTGATGGTGCCTGTGGTGGGCATGACTAGAGTTTTGTGTCTGTTCTTTCGCGTGCGCGCACGTGTAGCTATGTGCATAACTGAGCCGGGCTCGGGGCGTTACAAATGGTTTCAGAGCCAAATTTCGACACCGAGTGTGTGCAAGATGTGCGCCTGAGAAGGAGCAAGGTTGGGACAGGTTGCCCGGGTAGGGGACTATACAACTAACAGAATCAGGGTAATCCTCTCCACATCGGTTAGAAAGGGATCCTGGATCAAGTTGCAAGTCCCGGGCTCAGCAAGGACGCTGAGTTCTTAAGGAGGGGTGTGTGTAACACCACGTACTTAAGCGGGTATAATATTATATATAGGAATATATATAATAATAATATATATATATATATATATATATATATATATATATATATATATATATATATATATATATATATATATATATATATATATATAAAATAGATGAGATGGTTGGTTGGTTGTGGCATATCGAAGGATCCTATGGGCTTAGAATCATAGGAATTGATGATGGAGCCTATAGGATGGTCTATAGAGCTATGCATGCATTAAATGGATGAATGGAGAAAATGAGAAGAGTGCATGCATGCCATGGTGTGATGACGTGGCTTGCTTGGGTTGATAAATCCCATATCAGAAATGAATAGGTGTGTATGTGAGTACATATTAGGAGCCATATGATAAAGGTTCACCTATAGGGTTAACCCACCTTTTGATGGTACCTGTGGCGGGCGTGGCTAGAGTTTTGTATCTGTTCTTTCGCGTGCGCGCATGTGTATCCGCGTGCGCAGCTGAGCCGGGCTCGGGGCGTTACAATATTGGAGCTTCATTGAGGACATGCTAGCAACAAGAGGTTTTTACCCAAAATGATGCCATTGGATTCATATGATTCTGCATTCACCTAAATTTTCCATCATTCTTAATGGGGTGAGAGGAGATACCATCCACTACAAAAGAGGCCTCAAAGAAGGTGATCAACTCTCCCCTATGTTATTCATTCTAGTGATGGATGCTTTACCACAAATGCTTAAACTTGGAAGAGAAAATCTTCACCCATCTTGATATTGCTGACCATCTCTGTGCATTAGAAGTGTTACAGTTCAGAGATGATACCCTACTTTTTTGTAAAGGTGAAGAATAAGAGGTTATTCATCTAAAGTTTCTTCTCCACTTACTTGCCATTGTATCAGGTCTAGACATCAACTTTTTCAAGTCTTCACTGGTATATTTTGGAAGATCCTAGGCTAAGCAGGCTTTATTCTCTCAGATACTAGAGTGTTAGGAAGAAAATTTGCTTATTAAGTACTTAGGGATGCCTCTATCTAGAGGGAAACCTAAGAAAAGAGATTGACTACTAGTCATTGCTAAGATTGAGTGAAGACTCACTTCTAGGAAGGGTAGGTTTCTATCTAAAGGGGGAATACTGGTGTTAATTAATAGAGTGATTTCGGCCTTTGTCAATGTACTTTGCCTCCTCCAAGTTAGAAACTTGGGTAATCAAGAGCATTGATCAAATCAGAAGTAGATTTTACTGGTTTGAATCAAATGATGATTGCAGGGGCAAAGCAAACATCCAATGGAAAAGGGCATGCCAACCCAAATCTAGGGGGGGTAGGGACCTTATATCTATCCACAATCAACCAAGCTCTGCTTATGAAATTGTGGTGGAAATTAGTCTCTAATCCACTCCGTTTACTATCTGAAACACTCATGTCCTTCTACTTCTGTAACGCCCCGAATACCAAAATACGGTAATTCGTAGCTCAACATGATCTACACTTCACTTCGTACAATTTTACAAGGAACTTTGAAACTTTTATTACATCAAATTCTTTTACAACAACAATGCAACGGAAAATAAATGAATTACAACATGAGTTAGCTATACAATTTAAACATCAACAACTTAAAGTGGGAAATAGTCTTTAGCATTCAATCATCTTTATGTCTCCTTGCAAAGCAATGCCTGCATTTGAAATTGTGGGCACGTCAGTTGCTTACGACCGACACACTATTATACACGTCCATCCTCGCTATGCTTAAAATATAACGGGTCACTTATTTTAACAACCACAAGCTTGAATGTAAACAAAGAGTGAAAAGTAACTATCCTAATCATGTTAGTGTATGCAAATGCCTTAATGCCTAATGCAGATGTTTACGCTAAAATGACACCAATGCATACTTGTTCGGATTCCATGCATCCCATACTATACAGGTCCGAGGGCAAGCACCTATGTACTCCACATTAAAGGGTTGAATCCCTCGCCATGAATTTATACTATGGTGAATAAGGTAAGGTTTAGATGTTCTGGGAGTATTAAGCTCACGCCCCGATAATTCCGGAAATGAATCCCTCACCACCGATGAGTTGGGGACACACCCAATCACACCTCAATAATTCTGGGGAAACCATCTCACACCGCAAGCTATGGCGCTTCCATAGTCCTAAAACACCCAATAGGCGTCACCTTGATCCCGATAATTCCGAAGATGAATCCCACACCGCCGATGAGCTAGGGACACTCCCAATCACACTTTGATAATTTTGGAAAAACCATCTTACACCGCAGACCAATTGAGGCCCTCATACCCATGTTTGCCCATACTTCATCACATCTCCCCTTAGTGCCTGTCCTTAAGCTTTTTTTTGTTTTAGAAGAATCATCACCACCTAGAGCTAGCATACCGTACCGAACTTAAATCAACATAAGAGACAGTAAGCCCAACCTGGGTACTTCTCAAGAGATGCTCAACCCACACTGGTTAGCTCTCAAATACGCATAAATCATAAATGTCGGTTTATAAGGGTCTTGCCTAGCCTCTAGATTCCAACAACCATCTCGTGTTCCAAAATTATGGGTACTCATACCCTCCAATAATCATGAATTAAATTTTCTTTATTCACATCTTCAACTTTATTTATTCACATCTTAATCAATTTATCTTATTCTTGCATTTATCATTCATGAAGAACAAACTCAATTTTATCCATTTCCACAAAGCTATTTTTCTTTCATGTTCATCTAACTTCCAACACAAAATTATTAATGAATTAAATATCAACTCTTGAGATTCATCATTAGAGATTTATTATTCAAAAACTTATCCTTTTATTTTTTACCACAAATCAATTCTTATCCCTTTAACCATACACATTGTATATTGAAACATATCTATCACGAAAATATAACTCCTAATCTCCAAAAATATATTTTAATCAGTGGGAAATATTTATATTATCCCCATAATATTTTTATAATTTTTATATATTTTTTCTGGATTTTAAAACTCCAAGAATGATCAAAGAACATAAAATAAAATCAAAACAAATTGAGGCCCTCATACCCATGTTTGCCCATACTTCATCACGTCTCCCCTTAGTGCCTGTCCTTAAGCTTTTCTGTTTGTTTTAGAACAATCATCACCACCTAGAGCTAGCTTATCCTACCGGACTTAAATCAACATAAGAGACAGTCAGCCCAACCTGGGTACTTCTCAAGAGATGCTCAACCCACACTGGTTAGCTCTCAAATTCACATTAATCATAAATGCCGGTTTCTAAGGGTCTCGCTTAGCCTCTAGATTCCAACAACCATCTCGTGTTCCAAAATCATGGGTACTCATACCCTCCAATAATCATGAATTAAATTTCCTTTATTCACATCTTTAACTTTATTTATTCACATCTTAATCAATTTATCTTATTCTTGTATTTATCATTCATGAAGAACAAACTCAATTTTATCCATTTCCACAAAGCTATTTTTCTTTCATGTTCATCTAACTTCCAACACAAAATTATTAATGAATTAAATATCAAATCTTGAGATTCATCATTAGAGATTTATTATTCAAAAACTTATCCTTTTATTTTTTTACCACAAATCAATTCTTATCCCCTTAACCATACACATTGTATATTGAAACATATCTATCACGAAAATATAACTCTTAATCTCCAAAAATATATTTTAATCAGTGGGAAATATTTATATTATCCCCATAATATTTTTATAATTTTTATATATTTTTTCTGGATTTTAAAACTCCAAAAATGATCAAAGAACATAAAATAAAATCAAAACAAATTGAGGCCCTCATACCCATATTTGCTCATACTTCATCACGTCTCCCCTTAGTGCCTGTCCTTAAGCTTTTCTGTTTGTTTTAGAACAATCACCACCACCTAGAGCTAGCTTATCCTACCGGACTTAAATCAACATAAGAGACAGTCAGCCAAACCTGACTACTTCTCAAGAGATGCTCAACCCACACTGGTTAGCTCTCAAATTCACATTAATCATAAATGCCCGTTTCTAAGGGTCTCGCTTAGCCTCTAGATTCTAACAACCATCTCGGGTTCCAAAATCATGGGTACTCATACCCTTCAATAATCATGAATTAAATTTTCTTTATTCACATCTTCTACCCTATTTGTTCACATCATAATCAATTCAGCTTATTCTTGCATTAATCATTCATAAAGAACAAACTCAATTTTATCCATTTCCACAAAGCTATTTTTCTTTTATGTTCATCTAACTTCCAATACAAAATTATTAATGAATTAAATATCAACTCTTAAGATTCATCATTAGAGATTTATTATTCAAAAAACTCATCACTTTTCTTTTTTACCACAAATCAATTCTTATTCCCTTAACCATACACATTGTATATTGAAACATATCTATCACGAAAATATAACGCTTAATCTCCAAAAATATATTTTAATCAGTGGGAAATATTTATATTATCCCCATAATTTTTAAATAATTTTTATATATTTTTTCTGGATTTTAAAACTCCAAAAATGATCAAAGAACATAAAATAAAATCAAAACAAATTGAGGCCCTCATACCCATGTTTGCTTATACTTCATCACGTCTCCCCTTAGTGCCTGTCCTTAAGCTTTTCTGTTTGTTTTAGAACAATCACCACTACCTAGAGCTAGCTTATCCTACCGGACTTAAATCAACATAAGAGACAGTCAGCCAAACCTGGCTACTTCTCAAGAGATGCTCAACCCACACTGGTTAGCTCTCAAATTCACATTAATCATAAATGCCGGTTTCTAAGGGTCTCGCTTAGCCTCTAGATTCTAACAACCATCTCGTGTTCCAAAATCATGGGTACTCATACCCTTCAATAATCATAAATTAAATTTTCTTTATTCACATCTTCTACTCTATTTGTTCACATCATAATCAATTCAGCTTATTCTTGCATTAATCATTCATAAAGAACAAACTCAATTTTATCCATTTCCACAAAGCTATTTTTCTTTTATGTTCATCTAACTTCCAACACAAAATTATTAATGAATAAAATATCAACTCTTAAGATTCATCATTAGAGATTTATTATTCAAAAAACTCATCACTTTTCTTTTTTACCACAAATCAATTCTTATTCCCTTAACCATACACATTGTATATTGAAACATATCTATCACGAAAATATAACGCTTAATCTCCAAAAATATATTTTAATCAGTGGGAAATATTTATATTATCCCCATAATTTTTAAATAATTTTTATATATTTTTTCTGGATTTTAAAACTCCAAAAATGATCAAAGAACATAAAATAAAATCAAAACAAAGCTAGAGGCTCGAACCCGAGACCACACCCCCGCCCAAATGAGCCACATGGCAGGCTTAGGCGCACCACATGCACTAACCACTTTGGACATGTGCCTAACTGATATATAAAGGGTTATATACTTTAAATACCCGCATTCTGTTTATTTTCCTTATCTTATTTTTCAACCATTTTGTTTCCCATTTTTCTTCCCCAAATGAATATTATAAAAATACATTCATAAGCTCCAGAATTCTTCTCTTACTGGTTTAATTATTTTTTTGAGGAATTTATACCCATTATACACATATTCATTTTCTGAAGTGTATATACATGAAATTGATTTAGAACCACTATTTGTTTCCTTCAAAAAATAATAATATAGCACTTGTATTTATATACTAACCAAATATTAATGATTTTACTGATTTTATTATTTTTAATGGGAATTTGCTCTCTTTTTCCCAAAATAGTCATTTTTCCCTTATAGGAGAAATTAATACAAATGCAACTATACCAACTGTATCTTTATGCATGTTAATAAAATTCTTCTTCTTTCAACCATATCCCTATTTATTTCCCCGATTTGTTTCTAATTTCTCTTCACAAATGACCACATTTCACATGTATATTTTTGTCTAATTTTGAACAAGACAACAATCATGCAACAAAAGAAACTCATTTTTTTGCAATTGTGCCTAGCACTTATAAACATGCATTAAATTCATCCCTTCCTCCATTCTATTATTTCATTCTAATCATATACTTAAATTTAGCACACAAAGCAACTCATGATAGCAAATTTCATAATATCAACATGCATCAAAATTAATAAGAATCATTAAAACTAGACTAAAATTGACCATACAACACCTAATCATGATTTCTAAACTAATTAGAAAACAAGTAAGACACCCACCTCTTTTTGGTGAACAAATGAAAAAAAAATCTCCTAAGGGAAAGCTAGCTCCACTCCAATGGCTTAACACTCCTCCTCCTAGCAAAAGAAATCTCCAAGCCTCCAAGAATGCACCCCGAAATTCTTTAGCTCTCTTTCTTTTTCTCTCACTTAATTTTCTTTAGTTTTGGTGCAAATGACATACAATAGGGGGGAGGGGGTTTATTGTAACGCCCCGAATCCCAAATACACTGAATTCGAGATGTTCTACAGGATCTTTTCGCTTCCTTTAGTACATTTTTACAAGGAAATTTAAACTTTTCACTTTACATCAGAGTTTACATCAATATTACACTTTTCATTTGCACAGCAGAAGTAAAATTTACAACAATTAAATAAATATACAACAACATGGTATAATCTTTAAGCATCCATTCCTCTTTAATCTTTAACATGTCATTTACCTGCATATAAGACTGTGGGTACGTCAGTTTATTCAACCGACGATCATTATACACGGCCATCCTCTCTATGCCGGAAATAGTATAACTTAATTTTCCATATTTAGCAAACACAAACTTGTCACATTACAACTAAAGGGACTACCCTATTGATGTCGTGTTGTGTTTGTGCACTTAGTCCTTAATGCAATTATTTATGTTACATGACACTAATGCACACTTGTTCGGATTCTATGCATCCCATACTACATAGGTCCGAGGGCAAGCCCTTAATCGTTCTTCATCTTTATAGGGTTCAATCCCTCGTTATGAATTAATTTACTACTGTAATTACGGTAAGTATCCTAGATGTTTTCGGACCTACGAACTCATGTCTAGGCACTCTGGTGGGAATCCCATCGCTGACATGACTCATCATGCAGACATTCTGTGGTAATTCAGCTCTCACCATAGACATGACACCACCCGTAGTCTTCAAACATCCCACGAGCGTCGCCACCGGGACGGTACTCTGGAGCAGCATCCTCACCCAGACTCATCATGGGAATTCCTGGAATACGCTCTCGCCGCTATCCAATGGCCCTCATACTCAATGTTTTTCTCTTACTTTCATCACACCTTCACTATGTACTAGTCCTTAGTTTTATTAGAATCATGATCAAAAATCAAAGCTCTAGAGTTAGCATCTCCACTAAACCGGACATATTCATTTATTCAAACATGACCAACCTTGGTCTTTCTTTTCAATTTTTATTTCATTCATTTCCAAATGCCGAGGGAGACTTAGCTACTCTTTCATTTCAATTCCAATTCACAATTACTAAAATAATTTGAGCACTTCCAGCTCATGAGTTCATTTTTCATAATCACCATAGATTTTCTTTTTCATGTTCATAGTTCCACAATTATATAACTTTCATAAATTCAAATAAATGATTCACTCCATATTAATTCATGCAAAGACAAATAGAGTTTACTGTCACGACCAATATTCAACATAAAATTCACAATCTTTATTATAAAACAATTCATAAAATTTCTGAGATGTCAAAAGTACTCTGAACAGTCGACTTAGAACTCATCCAGTCGACTTGTTCAGTCAAACAAAATCCTTCAGTAAACTGCTCGGAAGAGTCGACTGCTGCACATGGCCAGTCGGCTGTTCTGCAGCGTTCAATATCAAAATATTATTTACAGGGCAGTCAACTGTCATTCAACCCAGTCGGCTGTTCTGCATAGATCAATCATGTAATTTCCACATTGAAATTCACATCACTAACGAATATTCACATTTCATATTTTTTCACACTATCCTCAAATGAGAAATTCACATCCATCACACAATAAAATTTCTTTCTTTACTATATTAATCTTCTAATCCTTCATTTCAAATTCTTTGTGCAAGATATAATTTCACAAAAATATAACTATAAAACCATAGTTCTATTTACACATTTTATTCTCAAACCATGTTTTATTTCATACAAACAGTTCCCAAATTATTTTTCATAAGTCCTTCATATTTTGAGAAGAATAGAACATTCAAGTTTATGAAAATTCATCAGTACCAGTCGGCTTATTACTGTAATAAGTCGACCATCCAGAGGGAAAAACATCCATGATTTTAAGAAAATAAGTTAAGTAATAAGTTGACTTATCACAAGTTGACTTACCAGATCATAAGTTGACTTATAAAAACATAAGTCGACTTAAAGGAGAACATAAGTCGACTTAAAAGGTCCTAAGTCGACTTACCCGAGAGTTCTTTTTCGACAATTCTCAACAATTAATGCCACTAATCTCTTTATTAGCAAACTACACATTAATTCTCTGTTTTTTTTTACCCTTTTATCAAACATTCTAATCTATATCTTAATTCATTTATTTCAATATAACACAAAGATCCATTTAATCCCACGAAGTAGCATTGCCAATCTACTAACTTTGTGTATATAATTTGTGATGTAGAATAATGAGACTTTCTTTAACAATCCATGGTTATAATTAATCCATACAAACTTAGATTTTTACTAATCAAACCACATACAATTGCACACCCACATTCCAATCAATTCATAGGTCAATTTTTCCAATTAAAAGTGTACTCTTATTAATATTTTTCATGCTTCATTTATTCAATTTAATCTAGCATGTATTCCTAATTAGAAATATAGAAAATTTACCCAGCTTGTATGGAGAGAAAAACTCAATTAGTAACGAAAGTCCTTTGCAACGAGATGCACCTCCTCCTAGATGATGCGCGCACAAGCTCCACAAGCACCAACCCGAGCTCCTCCTTGAATAGCCGGCCTTCCTCTCCTTGATGGAATGCAAGCACAATCCCACTCACAACTCAATCTTTTTAACTCACAAACTACTACTAGATAATGCTATTAGACTATAAGTTTGGAAGAGAATATTAAGCACAAAATAACTAGCCGGGGGGGGGGGGGGGGGTATTTATACTAAAAATCACATAGAATGGACGGCTAGGATCAATTAGTTGGTTGTAGGATAGAGGGCTAGGATGAGAGTAGGAGTTGCAATAACTACCCACATCTAAATAACCACCACCATGATCATCATTACAAATTTGAATTCCCTCCAAAAAGATCACAACCGGCCTAGGGAAAGAATGCATTTTGCACGTGTACGTGTAGTGCACGTGCATGCAACTAGAACCAAAATTGTACATTAAATTTTTGTATAAAATAAAATAATCTTTTAAATTGTATACTACATGACAAGTTGTGTAAAAATATAGTCCATGGGCTTTAGTTTATGGGCCAAAATAGTCATTTTAAAATAAAATAAATAAAATACATTTTGGGCTTTAAGAAAAAGGCTTTTTAGTCTAATTAAAATAAGGCTTTTGTATAAAGTAATTAAAAACACAAATTGAAATATCTTTACTCATCTTGATAAAAATATTAACCAAAAATATTGCACGTGCACATTACGTGCAAAATAAATAATTTTTCATTAATTGAAAAATCAGGGTATTACATTTATATAGGAAATTTGTGTGGATGGTGTAACCCCAATTTTCCATTTTTTATATTTTTGGATGTATTTTTCTTTTATTCGTCTTGTATCTCTTTTGAACCGTATATTTGATCTCCTTTATCTATATATTCATCTATTTTTATTTTCGTCTTTTATTCGATCTTCTTGATTTAATTGTTCATGTCCTATTTTATCTGTTTATTTTGTTCCATCTTTTTTTTGGATCACCCTATAATTCTTTGTGGATCTTCTAAATTAATCCTATTCAATCCTAATTTTTTTTTAAAAACCCTATTGGATCCCATCAAATTTAACCCATTAACCCATTTAATCCGTAACCCGTCACCCCTTCTAAACCCTAATATCTGTATGCATATATATATATATATATATATATATATACACCCTGAGTTTACCCTGTTCATACCTCAACCCTAGCCGCTCTAACCTTCCCTTCCTGTCACCTCCCGATCTCCCCTAACCTATCTCCTTGCCGCCCTGTGCTCAACCCCTAATTTTTGTGGATTTAATTGATGACTTTTACAAACTATTCTATATTTGGAAACAACTATTATACTTGCAGAATTTTCATATTATTCAATAACGAACCTTAATTTCAACCTGATTCTATTTGCTATTTATAAAAACTTTGTGAATATGAAATGTAGCCTACTGTATCTTTTTTATCACCCTTTTGACGATCTGGATTTCAATTTATATTTTGTAATCTATTGCTGTTTTGGTACTGCTGTGTTTATGATTTCAGATTTACAAACTTGTTGTATTCTATTATTTTCTGATTTTATTTGACTACTTTATCTATGTTGGAAAATTATGAAACATTATTTTTTGTTACTAAACACACTAGAGAATACCCCAGATTTTTCTTGGATTTAATCAGTTATTTTTTATGCCATTTTCCTGTTTATGAATACAAACTTCTGATTTCTGGCTGAACACGTTTTCTGAATACAATTCTGTTTTGAGTCATATTTTTGTGAAATACCATACGACTTATATATATTTACTGGATTCGGCCGAGAGTCTATTTTCCAGATTTTTTGATGGATCCAGATTTGCAGATTTTTAGCAATAGGAATTCCAGATTTAGTACAGTACTGTCTTGCTATCTTAAACTAGAATTTTCGTTGTTCTATCATTTTATGAGTTGTCTTTCATCTGTGCATGTATAACTTTCCATCTGAAAATGTTACCTGTTTATACCATGTTATTCTTGCTCTGTTTTGTGACACATACATACCTGTCTGATAATAATAACAAAATAACCAAGCAGGGATTAAGGGAAAGATCTAGTAGTGGATAATATAGAAATGTGTACATGGAAGGGAGCCCGTATTTTCCACATGATTATCTGTTATCTGTTACGTGTTCATGACTACATGATACACGATTCTGTTATGTGATTACCTGACTGCATACTTCCCTATAGGAAGGTGTACTCAGAAGAGAACCCGTAGGTTCTATATGTCTGTCTGTATCTGCTATCTGTCTGTCTGATACCTGAGTACACGGCACTGTACAGTCCACTATGAAATCTAAACATAATTTGTTTGGATGTAGCAACCATGTGGTAAAAGTTGGAATGCATGAAGTGCTACCAAGATAGAAATAAAAATACAAGACCTGTAATAACATGACATCTGTTATCTGTTACTTGTACCTGTTATCTGACATCTGTTATCTGTTACCTGTACCTTTTATATGACATATGTTATCTGTTTACCTGAATCTGTTATCTGACATCTGTTACCTGTATATCTGTCTGCATACCATCTGACACTTAACATCTATTACATATCACCTGTACCTGTTAGCATACCATGTTAGATTCTGTTTTCTGATTCATATTAGATATTCTGTTTTGCTCTGTCATATCTATTTTATGCTATGTTTGTTTCTACTGTTATTCTATATTTGTTTATTTTTTCCGTACTTGTGCTTGCACTACAAGCAACTCGTAACTTGGATTGACGAGAGTTTTGTTTTCTTTTGCCTTTTCCTGCAATTTATTAAATTGCAGATCATGGAGATCAGCTGTCCGATGGAGTAGGTGATCTGAGATTTTAGATGCTGGGGTTTTTGCTATTATTATTTCCTGTTGCTTATTTGAATAATTGTATCTGTTACTTGGATTATTTTGTATTGGGCAATGTGACTCGGAATTATTGACTCGTTCAGATCTGGTTTATTTGAGATTATTAAAATTTGTTTCAAGTAAATTCTGTTGGTATATTGTTTTGTTTATGCATGCATGGATGACTTCTCTTGCTTCCTAGTCTGATTATTCCAGTAAAATGTTATAAAGATCCTGACTACTTATGGATGATAAAAATCATTTACTGGACTTGGTCACGTATCCGTATTCCGTATTTTTTTTTTGGGAAGCAGGGCGCGACAAGGTTTTTAGTGGTATCAGAGCCCAGGTTTGGCTAATATATTAGTTTGACTAATATATTAGACAAGCTTGGCTCGATCTAGGATCGACACAACAGTACACAGACCTTGCATACATGAATGAATTATAATCAACTTTGATCTGGATACTGATTGTTTTTTATCTTGTGCAGACCATGGCTTGCTGAGGTTCTACTTCTCGTCCCCAGGAAGATAAGCCAGAGCTTGAGGCATTACCAATGTGTTGGAACGGTTGATCAATATGCAGCAAAACCACAATGACCTTGTGATGGCTGCTTTGGAAGCTGCTCGGGTTCTGCCTCCCGCTGTGCCTATGCAGGCAGCTCTCCCTCCTCGTCCGGGTACAGTCACAGATTTCATGAGGCTGCATCCTGATAGATTCTCCGGTACTGAGATGCCTTTGGAGGCCGAACAGTGGTTGATCCGGACTGAGCAGTTGCTGTTGGCAGCAAGAGTTGCCGATGCTGATAGAGTGGATGTGGTAGCCAAGTCCGAAAGGCTCAAACGACCGATTACTTGGGCCACGTTCACAAGGAGCTTCTTGGAGAAGTTCTTCTCTAGCAGCACTCGAGTTGAAATGGAGCAACAGTTCCTGGCCCTAAAACAGGTTGGTCGTATTCTATTTTGGAATTTTGTTACATATTATCCATGCAATGTTGTAACATGAGACTTTCTTGAAACAGGGCTCCAGGTCTGTAAATGAGTATGCAGCGGAATTTACCAAACTTAGCCGCTTCACAGCCGTTCTTGCTGCTTTGCAGCCGTTCTTGTGGCGAACGAAGAGGACAGGACTTGTAGATTCACACTGGGACTTGAGCAAGAGATTCGGGTACAGCTCGTCTCCTTTCGCTTGCGTAATTATGGTGAGGCTCTTGAGGCAGTTCCGGCTCAGGAGCAGGCTCGTGGCAGGTTGACTCCTCCCCAGTGGACTGTTTCGCACTCTGTGGCTGCTAGGCTTTCTAGTGGGCCGATTCGGAGGCCTGTCCCAGCCCATCTTGTCTGGGCAGCTCCTTACTCTTCTGCTGTTTCCCGGGGTGCTAGTTTCTGCGACTTCCGCCAGTTGGCTGGGCATGATCGCAGGAATTGCTGGCGCACCAACCGCCGATGCTTCAGATGTGGCACTGCAGACCATTCTGTGCAGGATTGCCCACAGCAGCAGCAGATGGCTCTTCTAGCCGGGGGTACAGCTTAGCAGGTAGCCCCAGCTCGTGGGCTAGTCAGACCACCACTTCTCCCGCAGCGCCAGATTGTCAGTCAGAGGATCGCTGCCCCCAGGAGAGGTCAGGCTTTCAACCTGACTGCTGCAGATGCTAATTCAGTAGAGGGTGTTGTTGTAGGTATATTTTGCTTTTTTTTGCTTGTTGTTTTGTTGTTTCTCTTTTGCTTCTTTTCATTTGTCTTGCATTATTCTTTCATATTATCTCTACGCATTGTGTTTTCCTCACCCTTGATCATCAATTCAATTCCTCATGCTTTTGATTCTATCTTAGGTGTTGTCCTTGTTTGCTCTTTTCTTTCTCATGTTCTTTTTGATTTCGGGACAACCCATTCCTTCGTATCTTCTCGCTTTGTGGCTCGCTATCGGTTAGAGTGCAGCATTATGTCGGAGGCTTGGAATATTGTGATAGGTGGCGGTGTTGTCATTTATTCCCAGGAGTGTAGACAGAGTCCCGTGGTTATTGGCGGCGCAGATTTCAAGGCTGACCTGATTGTAATTGGGAATTCAGGATTCGATGTTATTCTCGGTATGGATTGGTTAGGTGAATCCCACGCCATTATTTATTGCCGTGTCAAAAGTTGTATTCTGAATCCCAGGTCGCGCAGAGTTTGAGTTCCATGCCGGGGAGATGCACATTGGCCGTGCTGAGACTGCAGTTGATCAGGAGGTTTATGCAATGAAATTGCATTCAGGCTGTGAGGCTGCACCTCTAGTAGTGTGGGATTTTCTAGATGTTTTTCTAGAGGAGTTGCCTGGCATACCCCCTGATAGGGATGTGGAGTTCGGTATTGAAGTTCAGCCTTGTACGACACCAATATTGAAGAGTCCCTACAGGATGGCACCGGTTGAGTTAGCAGTGCTTAAGGTGCAGATTCAGGAGTTACTCGATTTAGGGTTTATCAGACCCAGTGTTTCACCTTGGGGTGTTCCAGTCCTTTTTGTCAACAAAAAGGATGGTAGTCGTCGACTGTGCGTTAATTATCGGGAACCGAACAGTGTTACTGTGAAGAACCGTTATTCGCTGTCCAGGATCGATGACTTATTTGATCAGATGGGTGGAGCAGCTATTTTCTCAAAGTTGGATCTTCGTTCCGGATATCATCAGGTCAAAGTGAAGGCGACTGATGTACAAAAGACTGCATTCAGGGCCAGATATGGGCACTATGAGTATCTTGTGATGCCGTTCAGGGTCACGAACGCACCTGCTTTATTCATGAGTCAATTGAACAGGTTCTTTTCCCAATTCCTGGATAGACTTGGGGTGGTATTCATTGATGACAATCTGGTGTATTCTCGGAATCGGAAGGATCATGTTGAGCATCTTAGGTTGGTTCTGCAGACCTTGAGAGAGAATCAGCTCTATGGGAAACTCAGTAAGTGTGAGTTTTGGCTCGACAGAGTTACCTTCTTGGGGCACATTATCTCAGGCGATGGTATTGCAGTGGATTCGTCCAAGGTTGAGGCTATGAAGGATTGGCCAGTTCCCAAGTTAGTTTCAGAGGTGAGGAGTTTCCCTGGTCTAGTTGGATATTATCGAAAATTTGTCCAAGATTTTTCAAAGATAGCAAGACCATTGACTAAGCAGACTGGGAAGGATCATAAGTTTTGTTGGTACGAGGCTTGCAGTGAGGCTTTTGCTGAGTTGAAGAGCAAGTTGATGTCAGCGCCAATGTTAACTATTCCAGATGGTTCAGGCAGATTTGTAGTTCACTGTGATGCTTCGGGCAAGGGTCTTGGAGCAGCTCTGAGGCAGAAGGGCCGAGTCATTGCTTATGCAAGATTTAGTTGAGGCCACATGAGAAAAACTATCCGACTCATAACTTGGAGTTAGCAGCAGTGAACTTCGCTTTGAAGCTGTAGAGACATTATTTCCCTGGGGACCGAGTGGAGATCTTTACAGACCACAAAAGTCTCAAGTACGTCTTCACCCAGAAGGATTTGAACATGAGGCAAAGGCGTTGGTTGGAACTTATGGCCGATTATGACATCAGTTTGCAAAACCATCATGGTAGAGTGAACTTGGAGCTAGATGCTTTGAGCAGGAGACCGACAGCTATGTTCCTGACTTAGCAGAGAGATTTGGTTGAGCAGATGCGGAGGTTGGAGTTGGATGTGTTGTTGCCGAGTTCTGATTGGAGTTGTTTGGTGCTTCAGCTTCAGTCATCTCTTATTGATCAGATCAAAGAGGCTCAGGATGGTCATGAGTAGTTGCAGGGTTTCAAGCAGAGGTTGAGTCTGGTTCCAGAATGGATATGGTTATTCACGCCGATGGATCACTTCGTTTTGGGTCCAGGTTGTGTGTCCCGAAGGGTGAAGTTCGTTAGAGGTTGCTTGAGGAAGCCCACCAGTCATCGTATTCTATTCATCCTGGAGGTACTAAGATGTATCGGGACTTGAAGTTTCATTTTTGGTGGCACGGTATGAAGAGGGATGTGGCTTGGTTTGTATCTCAGTGTTTGATCTGCCAGCAGCTGAAGGCAGAGCATCAGAGAACCGCCAGACTTCTTCAACCGCTTTCCATTCCGGAGTGGAAGTAGGAACATATCACTATGAATTTTGTGATCGCTTTGCCTAGGAGTCCTAAGGGTCATAATGCCATTTGGGTGATTGTTGATCGATTGACGAAGACTGCTCACTTTATTCCCTTCCGGGTCGGACAGTCTACTGAGAGCCTAGCTGAGAAGTACATGCAAGAGATCGTCAGACTTCATGGGGTTCCAGTTAGTATTGTATCCAACAGGGATACGAGATTCAGATCTCAGTTCTGGGAGAGTCTTCAGAGTAGTTTGGGGAGTAAATTGCAGTACAGTACAAGTTTTCATCCCCAGACTGATGGAAAGTAAAAGAGGACCATCCAGACTCTAGAGGACATGTTGAGGTCCTATATGCTACAGTTCGGTGGATCATGGGAGGACTATTTGCATCTCGTACAGTTCTCGTACAATAACAACTTTTAGGCCAGTCTTAAAGCTGCACCATTCAAGGCACTGTATGGACGGAAGTGCAGATCACTAGTGTGCTGGTATGACATTGGTGAGAGGAAGTTTTTGGGTCCAGAGTTGATCACCAGGACAGTTGATGCGGTGACTCAGATCAGAAATCACTTTCAGGTAGCTCAGGACAGGCAGAGGCGATGGGATGATGTCCATCAGAGAGCTTTGGAGTTTGAGGTTGGTGATCATGTTTTCCTAAAGGTATCGCCTTGGCGAGGTATCATTCGGTTTGTTGGTGGGGGCAAGCTCAGCCCAAGGTTTATTGGACCGTTCAACATTGTGGAACGAGTAGACAAGGTGGCCTATCGTCTTGCGTTGCCGCCCGCTTTATTAGGAGTGCACGATGTTTTCCATGTCTCACAACTCAGAAGATATATCCGAGATAAGAGCCAAGAGATCGATTCTTCTGAGTTGACCATTCGACCGAATTTGACTTGTGAAATTTCGGCAATTGCTAATTTGGAACGGCGGGAGAAAGTGCTTAAGAACAAGGTTATCAAGCTGGCTCGAGTTTCTTGGAATCCTCACTTGCCGAGTGAGTCGACTTGGGAGTTGGAGGAGGAGATTCAGAAGAAGTTTCCTCATCTGTATGTGCAGTTTTGTTTTGTTCTTTCTTTTCCGGGTTACCCTATGTACTTCTTGTTTGAATTTCGATGATGGAATTCTTCTTGTTAGGTGGATAGGATTTGTAACCCATATTTTCCATTTTCTGTATTTTTGGATGTATTTTTCTTTTATTCGTCTTGTATCTGTTTTGAACCATATATTTGATCTCCTTTATCTATATATTCATGTATTGTTGATTTTTGTCTTTTATTCGATCTTCTTGATTTAATTGTTCATGTCCTATTTTATCTGTTTATTTTGTTCCATCTCTTTTTTTTGGATCACCCTATAATTCTTTGTGGATCTTCTAAATTAATCTTATTCAATCCTAAATTTTTTTAAAACCCTATTGGATCCCATCTAATTTTACCCATTAACCCATTTAATCCCTAACCCATCACCCCTTTTAAACCCTAACCCATCACCCCTTTTAAACCCTAATATCTGTATGCATATATATATATATATACACCCTGAGTTTACCCTGTTCATCCCTCAACCTTAGCTGCTCTAACCTTCCCCTCCTGTCACCTCCCGATCTCCCCTATCCCATCTCCTTTCCGCCCTATGCTTAACCCCGACCACTCGGCATTTCCCCTGTGCGCCTCCAGCAGCCCCGGCACACCCTCCTTGCCTCGCGACAACATCCCAATCCTCTTCCTCCCTATCACGATTTCCCTCGGCACCGCCCTACACCACAGCACACCGACATCTCTGTGTGCTCCTCCGACGACGACTGACAGTAGCCCTCCTCCCGTCTCCTTTCCCGATGTCGACTAGCAGTAGCATCACAGTCTCCCTGGGATGTTCCTTCCCGAAGTCAACAGTTGACGCACTCCGGTCAGCAGCCAGCACCGCCGGTCCCCTCCGCTGCCTTCCTTGTGTGCGGGTGTCGGTTTGTGTGTGAGTGAGTGTGATCTCGAGATTTTGTTCGTGGTTCGTGTGTTTCACTCGTTGTTCGTTGAGTTCGTTGCCCGGTAATCCGTTCCCGTTATTCTTGCTCTTTGCACCGTTTCCGTTGGACTATATGGCAAGTAACTTGTATTCTTTTTGTTGTGTAATACAAGTACTAAATACCGCTTGTAGTGCAGTTGTGTTCTAGAGACAATTCTTGTGCAAAATCCCTGTTATATCTTGTCTCTATGTGTTGATTTGTCAGTAGCCATCTCTAGGTACACACGACATGAAGTTTAACTTAGATCTAATTTATCCCTGTTGCATATTTGTATGTTGGTTGTGAACCCTAATATGATGTGAGAATCTTGCATGCTTGACGTGTTACTGGTAGTATATCCTGTGCAAATCTGTTAAATACCCTATACCATGTTGTTTGGACATCTAGTCTGTAACGCCCTGAATTCCAAATAAGACCGAATTCGAGATTTCACAGGATCTTTACTTCACTTCGTACAATTTTACAGGGAAATTAAAACTTTTTCAACAACATCAGAGTTCTTTACATTTCGTTTACACAGCGGAAGAATAAAAGAAATACAACAATGAAATAATATACAAGTTGTACAACTTTAATAATGTAAGTTATCAACTGCATCATAACATCTTTACTTCTTCATGGAAAAGTCCATTACCTATATAGTAAGCTGTGCGCACGTCAGTCACTTACAACTGACGAAAATGTTATACTCGGCAATTCGCTCTATGCCGTACATATAACGATCTCAACACTTTAACAAACCACAAAAATTGAATGAACAATAAAGTGTTAAATTGCGATTACGCTAAACATGTAAGTGTATGCGATGCCTTAATGCCTAATGCACACATTTTTATACTAGGATGATACTAATGCACACTTGTTCGGATTCTATGCATCCCATACTACATAGGTCCGAGGGCAAGTGCCTACGTACTCCACAATAATGGGTTCGATCCCTCGCCATGACAACTACCCAGTAATAAGACAAGGTTTAGATCATTCCACGAATTTGAATCCTAGCCTCGGAGTCCACTGCTGACTGTTATAACAGATCCCACTTCGTGCGAATCATCCCGCAAGTGCCCCTCTAGCCCCGGTATACGTATATACATTGGAGTATGACAAACTATCCGCTCGACTACTCAAGATCCCGGAGTCCACCGCTGACCCGTCCTCATAGTCCCGGATTTAAAAATAAAAGCCCGTCTCCCACAGAGCAACCACAGTCACGGAGATCCACCGCCGACTGGGTCTATAGCCACGGAGATCCACCGCCAACTATGTAGAGGCAACCCACTTACGTTTGCCCAGGTTTACTATATCTTCACTTATGTGCCTAATTATTTAAATCAAGACATGAATAAATTTCCAAGCCTAGAATTAGTTTTACCTCCTACCGGACTTAATCAACAAAATACGGGATAGTTCCATGACCATATCTCAAAATATATCTCAACTCTTTTCAATTCAATAGTGCCGGTGCCCGATGTCCCACTAACTCTAAATCACAAAATTTTTCATGTACATGAAACCATGGGTACACATACCCTTCTATAAACATGTCTTAAACTTAGATATTCATATCTTCAATCTTATTCACAACTTAATCAATGTCTCATCTTAATATCAATCATGATTCACTTATTCATTTACAACTCAAAATAGAACAACAATTCCTTTCATGAACAGAATATTCATCACTATAAATTTCATTAGCAATTTAAGCAATTCATATCTCAATTCACATCAAACATTTTTTTTACTCAACATAAGTGTGTGTTTATAACAAGAGAATTTCATGATTTGTTACATATAAGAATCATATACTGGAGTCAAAACTCATTTACTATCTCAAATTCCCATTTTACTTTCGCAAAGTATACAAGGAAATTGTATATCTATCTTTAATAATTTCTATCTTATTTTACACGAATAATAGAATCTTATTCACAACCTTTTCCACATATTGCCATCAAGTATTTTTTTTACTCAACATAAATGTTTAATCTCACTAAGAGAAATCAATCCTCATATCAAGAATTCACTTTTCTTCGAAAAATATAAGTCATTCATACTCTTTGTCACGCCCCGCTTCCAAAAAGCACAGAATACGAGTGCATGACAAAGCCCAACAAATGATTTTCATCATTCATGAGCTATAGGATCGACTCAGCATCATAACAAGAATATAACAAAATGTACACAACCACGCATGCATGAATAATTTATTAAGCAACAGAAAATAATTGAAACAAATAATAATATCTCAAATAGTTTTCAACTCTGGATCAAAAGATAAAACTCGAGAACATAAATCCGTTACAAGTTTTTAAGTAGCACGAAATAAATAACTCAGGAAAACAAAATATCTAATCAAGTCCTTGCTCCAAGCGAAGCCTAGAATGTCTGCTCACCAATTCCAGCAGGCAACACGTCTCCAAAGTATGTATATATAAATATAGAAAGGGAAAAAAAGAGAAAACAAGATAAACGCCCTCAGTGCAAGTTAGGGCCGCAAATAGTAAAACAAGTACAAGAAATATGGAACAAGATTTAGAATCAAGAATGTAATAGGGATGCAACAAGTAGTGGGGATTCAAGAAACTAGCTAGCAAGAAAGACAACTCAAGTGACAAGATTGGGTAACAAATACTAGTAGTAGAACAAGTGGCTAGTGAACATGTAACGGAGTCAAACATCAAGTAACAAGTATCACATACAAGTGTCGAGTAATAAGTAACAAGTAACAAGTACCAAGTCTAATGTGTCAAGTTGTCAAGTACAAGTATCAAGTAGCAAGTGTCAAGTATTATGCTCAAGTATCACGTCTCATGTATCATGTCATCAAGTAACAAGTCTCAAGTAGGGTATCAAGTGTGTACAAGTGACAAGTTATTCTTAAGTCTAATGTTTAATTCTAACTAGGTAGCACTTCATGCATCCATACTTTTAGTACATGGTTGCTATATACAAACAGTTTCGTTTAGACCTAGTGGTGGATTTTATAGGGCGGTGTACTCAGGTATCAAGTATCAAGCAAGCACGGTTCATGAATACGAAAATAAAGCAACAAGTTCACGAAGCAAGTCGTGAATACTAAAAAGTTCAAGAACCACACAGTGGGTTCATGAAACAACAAGTTCATGAGCCAAGTAATGGCTTCATGAATACATCAAGGTGCAACAAGTTCATGAACCGAGTACTGGAAAACACGGGTCCCCTTCCGAGTACACTTACCTATATTGTCCACTGCTTTGGTCTTTTCCTTAAACCCCGGCTTATTATTTAATATTATCATTAAGCAAGTATGAAAGTGTGCAAAACAAGTCATGCTAACATAATCAAGAACATGGGACAAGTCTAGGCTAGGTAGGATACATGTTCGAGGGTCAAAACAAATCAAAATATCAAGAACAACAAGAATTCCAAATCTGGACAACATGACGTTGCTGTACCAAAACTGCGATTCCCGTTGCTACAAGATAGAAAATGTGAATCCGTCAGAAGGTTTAGAAACTAGATTCCTGTCCGGTTCTAATGCATATAATTCAGGTACATGAAAGTTGTGGTAACATGAGTCAAAACAACAAACTATACATCATTTGTGTTCAGCTAGAATTTGTAAACTGAGTTTATACATGTGAAACAGGATTGAAACATCATTAATTAATTCTGAGAAAATTAGAGAATGTTCTCTAGGGTGTCCAGTAATAGCATACAAATTTTCAAGTCATTTACTTACTGGTAGCATGGTTAAAATAATTGTAAACTAAAGAGGTGCAACAGTTTTTGTGAATCTGCGACTACCGACACAGCAGCAGTAAAACTGCGATATATCCTAGACCTTAACTCGGTATTCAAAAATTCTGGATGTTATTGACAACTAGGCACTTAGAGCTACATTTCATATTCAGGACTCAAGTTCAGATTTTGGTTTTATTGGGGTCAAAACAGCTAGTAAAGACAAGAACAGCAGCAAGTGTGAATTTCTTTCATATACAAGTTGCATGATAAATGACTATTATGAGTCTAGATTAGTGTGTGATACAAATACGGATACATTGGGGATCAAATCAGCAAGTCACATGTATTTCTCAACTCTAAATAATGTAAGGTCAACAAAATACATCATACAACACACGTCTACAAGTCAAGGGGTTCATGTTCAAGTAATTAGGAGATAAAAAGGGTCCAACTAGTTTTGTAAATATATCAACAAAGGGTTGTGACTCTTAAGATTATGGAATCGATGAGGAATAATTTAAGATCAACAAACGACGAGACAAGGAGGAGTCACAACTACGACCTATTTGCAGTATTTTCAATTAAACGCTTGTACTAGAACAATAATTTGTACAAGAAGAATACATGCCTTGATTGGATGAGGGCGTAGATCGACGATCGAGATCGGATCAGTGCGGATCTTGATGAGATGATCAAGATCAAGACGATCAATGGCTGAGAAGCGATCTGATGGTGATGATCAGATCTGGAGGAGATCGTATGGCCCAGATTGATTTGATCAATCTCCCCCTTTTCCCTCCTTCTCAGCGACAGATAGGGAGAGAGAGAGAGAGCTGTGGTGGCGGCGCGTGACTGCGACACCTACGAAGAGATGGTGACGACTGTGATGATGGCGACGCTGCGGTCGGGAAGCGACAGTGGCGGCGATGGGAACGATGAGGCGCTCTGTTTTCGGTTCGAAAGCAGGGGAGCAAAGAACGGCGGGAGTTCGGGGCTTCGACGAGGTGACGGAGGGGATGAAGACGAGGAGGTTCTGTAGTGAAGATGATGATGAGGGCAATGCGGCGAAGGGGGTTTCGGTGGTGACGAAACTAATGGATTTTGGAGTAAGGTGAGGCGAGGTTGATGGGTTTCGATGGCAGAGCGAGGTGAGGAAGACGAAGGGGTTGCGACTGTGATGGGGGTGATGAGATAGTGGGTCGAGGCGATGGCGGAGGCTAGGGCGACGTGCACAGGGATCGGGGCTTGGATGGAGGTCGAAAGGTCGGGCGGTAAGAGAAGATGGTGATTGAACAGTGGGGTAAAATGGAGTTGGTAGCTGGATTAGTTGGGTTTGCACAGTAATTAGGTTCAGGGTTAGGGTAAACTAGGTTTAGGTTTATATAGGAGGGTTTTGGGTTATTGGGTTATTGGGTTATTGGTTAACGGGTTTGGGTAGGATCCAAAAGAAGATTGAGTCCAAATTCAATATAATTAGGGAAAAAGAAATAGATGAGGTGTATCAGTCCATTCTTCATGAAGAACGACAAATCAGAGCAGATACGAACAATGAAATGGAAATAAATATTGGCACAAAAATTGAGTTGAAACAAATGAAATAATTTTATTAGAACTGGTTCAAAATACAGATCTCAAATTGATGGACAGAGTATAAGAAATGGGAATACAGTAGAAAAATACAAATATAGGGAACAGGAGTTACACTCTTTAATAATAAATCTCTAATCAAAACTTACTTTGTATCTCAATTTTTCCTTTTTAATTTCTCGATTATACATGAAAAATTCTGAAACTAATTTTAGTAAATTTCATTTAATTTTATAGAAATTCTAGAATTTCCCCCCAAATTTTAACTTGCTTTAGAACTCATTTAAACAATTAGAACACTAAAAAAATAATGTGCAACCAAGGGGTTTCGAACCCGTGAGCACACAGATAGCGCCCAACACCACCTCCGAAAGCCACTAAGTCCATATGGACTTGGTGTTCAGGTTCTTCATTAAAAACACTTTATTCCTATTCTTGGGTGTTGAATGAATTTAAAATAAAACAACAAAATACTTTTGGGCCAACAGGAATCGAACCCAGGTCGATGGGGAGACAGCGCAACGCCAACCATATGGCCAGTTGCGCCCAACGACATTACGTCCCCTCATAGACTTTTGTTCGAACTCACTGTTATCCCCTTTATTTTCATAAAAACTTGATTCTTCATTTAATCTCTTCTTTTGTCAAACTGAAATTTGTTCATATAAACTGAGTTTATTTTCTAATGGTATCCCATAGATTCATCATTTATAATTTTAGAAAATAAAACTAACTTTCAAATTATCTCTTCTCCTTAACAACATGAATTTGCATTTATTCATTTTAAATCAAAAGTAACACATTATATCTTTTATAAACAAACAGTGAGTTCAATAGCATCAATTTTATTTTACAAAATTCATTTGCTTATCAAAAGGAAATTTTCTAACAAATGTTCATATAATCAACAATTCCTTCATTCATGTATACTAGTGCATGGCAAAAAAATAAATTCTTTTCTCATTAACAACTACATGATGAAAATAAACATAACATGATTCAATACTATAACAAACAATAGTATAGATTACTTTATCACATCAAACTTTCTATACTACTCATTCATTATTATTAGCATGCTTTGTTTTGTAATTAGAAAGCATGAGAACACCCACCTCTTATGAAGATGCAAATAAAGAAGGAGAGGTTACTTCTAGCTCCTAGCTCCAACCAAGCAATCCTAGCTCCACCTTCTCTAGCAAGAACTCCAAGCAAAATGTACTCTCTTTCTCTCTTTCTCTTGTTTAGTTTACTTTTTGGTGTGTGAAATGAGAAGAGAAGGGGTGTTATTTATTGGACAAGTTAAAGGCCAAAGTGCAAAATTATTCACCTAATAACTCTCTCCTTAATTACCCACTCAACCTTTCACATTTCTAACTCCTAAAACTCCCAACTCTTCATTTGTCCACCATTTCAAAACCCAAACTCCCAATCTCTTCAGATCCTAACCGACCTCACTCTCTCTCTCTACATCACTACCGTGAACAGCAGGTTTGTCCTCTTCTCAAATTTGATACCGGGTGGGCCCCTCCTTTGGATGACCGCCATATCATAGCACAACAGCAACTTTTCATGATGTTTATTCTCAATGTGGGCCCCCACCCCCATTCACAATACATTTATTCATTTCACAAAATTTATCAAACCAGCCAACTTAATATCAAACTATACATTATATATATATATATATATATATATATATATATATATATATATATATATATATATACAGTATGTAAGTAAAAATAGTTTACTAAAAATCTAGAATGTATCATGCACAAATAAAATAAATACACACACTCCAAAAATTTATTTTGAAAATGGATACGGTCAAATATGCGCACCGAAACACGTGCATCGCCCGTAAAATATCAAAAAATGAAATTCGAAATTATCAATAGAAGAATGTTAAAGATAATAAAAATGTAATATAAGATAAATAAATTTTTTATATTCCACGACGTGATTGCTACGTACGTAGAAAACACGTGCATTATACGTATAATAATATTTTAGTCAAAACAAGGGAAATGAATTTCCGTTTTATAAAATGGATTTGAATTCATAAAAATGAATAATTTTAAACATATAGAAAATATTGCAAGTAGTGGTGAAAACACATAATCGATACGTGCATCAAAAACACGTAAAGAGCACGTAAAATGCAGAGATTGAAATTTAATATTTTTGTTGAATCAAAATAGAGGAAAATCAACACAGAAAATGCATAAATAGTCGGTAATAAAAAAAATGGTGCAAATATGTTACAAAATACACGTGCGTAACACACAAGGGCAAAATTGTCATTTCCAATTTTGCGTGGTGTTACATAGTATACCCTATTTCATGTTTGGTTATGATTTGGATGTATTTCATATGACCTAGTTGATTTTATGCACGAAGAATAATTCTATCCTTGTTGTTGCCCCGTTTTTGTTCAGTATTTTAGACCCTATTAAGGCCAGTATATAAAAATTATTTGTGAATATGAATTATGGAGCATTCTGTCTACTTTCCAGAATTTCTGACAGATCTCAGTTTTGATTTATGAGTTGCAAGTTATTGCTGTTTTACTACAGATGTGTTTAAAATTCCAGATTTTGTTCTATATGAATTCTGTATGACTATTTATTTTTCTACGGATGTTAAAAATAATATTTTGTTCTATATGAGTTCTGTATGACATTTATTTTTCTACGGATGTTAAAGATAATATTTTGATACAATATTTTACTGAGTACAACTAGAACTGATTGGGATTAACCCCTAATTTTTGTGGATTTAATTGATGACTTTTACAAACTATTCTATATTTGCAAACAACTACTTTACTTGCAGAATTTTCATACTGTTCAGTAAAGAACCTTAATTTCAACATGATTCTATCTGCTGTTTATAAAAACTTTGTGAATATGAAATGTAGCCTACTGTATCTATTTTATCACCCTTTTGATGGATCTGGATTTTGATTTATATTTTGTAATCTATTCCTGTTTTGGTACTGCTGTGTTTATGATTTCAGATTTACAAACTTGTTGTAATTTGTTGTTTTCTGATTTTATTTGACTACTCTATTTATGTTGGAAAATTAAGAAACTTTCATTTCTGTTACTAAACATATTAGGGAATACCCCAGATTTTTCTTGGATTTAATCAGTAAGTTTTTATGCCGTTTTCCTATTTATGAATACAAACTTCTGATTTCTGGCTGAACACGTTTTCTGGATACAATTCTTTTTTGAGTCATGTTTTTTGTGAAATACCATATGACTTATATATATTTGTTGGATTCGGCTGAGAGTCTATTTTCCAGATTTTTGACGGATCCAGATTTGTACATTTGTAGCAATGGAAATTCCATATTTAGTGCAATACTGTCTTGCTGTCCTGAACTAGAATTTTTGTTGTTCTATCCTTTTATGAGTTGTCTTTCATCTGTGCATGTATAACTTTTAATCTGAACTTGTTACCTGTTTATACTGTTATTCTTGCCTGTTTTGTACACATACATGCATGTCTGATAATAATAACAAAATAACCAAGCCGGGGTTAAGGGAAAGATCTATTAGTGGATAATTTAGAAATGTGTACTTAGAAGGGGGCCCGTGTTTTCCACACGATTATCTGTTATCTATTACATGTTCATGACTACATGATACATGATTCTATTATCTGATTTCCTGACTGCATACTTTCCTATAGGAAGGTGTACTCAGAAGAGAACCTGTAGGTTCTATCTGTCTGTCTGTATCTGCTATCTGTCGGTCTGATACCTGAGTACACGGTCCTGTACAGTCCACTACGAAATCTAAACTTAATTTATTTGAATGTAGCAACCATGTGGTAAAAGTTGGGACACATGAAATGCTACCTAGATAGAAATAAATACAAGACCTGTAATAACATGACATCTGTTATCTGTTACCTGTACCTGTTATCTGACATCTGTTATCTGTTACCTGTACCTGTTATATGACATTTGTTATCTGTTTACTTGTATCTGTTATCTGACATCTGTTACCTGTATATCTGTTTGCATACTATCTGACACTTGACATCTGTTATATATCACCTGTACCTGTTAGCATACCATGTTACTTGATTCTGTTTTCTTATTCATGTTAGACATTTTGTTTTGCTCTGTCATATCTATTCCATGCTATGTTTGTTTCTACTGTTATTCTATATTTGTTTATTTTTTCTGTACTTGTGCCTGCACTACAAACGGCCCGTAACTTGCATTGACGGGAGTTTTGTTTTCGTTTTCATCTTCGTGCAATTTATTAAATTGCAGATCATGGAGATCAGCTGTCCGATGGAGTAGGTGATCTAAGATTTTAGATGCTGGACTTTTTGCTATTATTATTTCATGTTGCTTATTTGAATAATTGTATCTGTTACTTGGATTATTTTGTATTGGGCAATATGACCCGGAATTATTGACTCGTTCAGATCTGGTTTATTTAAGATTATTAAAATTTGTTTCAAGTAAATTCTGTTGGTATATTGATTTATTTATGCATGCGTGGTTGACTTCTCTTGCTTCCTACTCTGATTATTCCGGTGAAATGTTGTAAAGATCCTGACAGCTTATGAATGATGTAAATCATTCGCTGGACTTAGTCACATATCCGTATTCCGTATTTCCTTTTTGGGAAGTGGGCGTGACAGATAGTATTAACCCCACTACCCAAATAACCACCCATGATCACACCCCACTCTCTCCTCTCAAATTAGCTGGCCTTGACTTGTTTGTGCATGCACAAATTCACGTGCACATGTAGTGCACATGCACACTCTCATTCATTTTATATTTTGTTAATTTTTGTAGCTACTAGTTTGTTACAAGACAAGTGTAAAAGTGTGCACAATTTAAATGTAGGTTCTCTTAGTGGGTTTCTCATTGTGGGCTTGGTTTATTTATTTATTTTATTTATTTCAATGGGCTTAGAGTCATCTATTAGGTCTACGTGTTCTAATTAAGATAAAATAAATAAATAAAAGACAACTAAATGAGATAAAATAAATAAAAGGGGACATATGACATATGCATACTTAGAAAAAAATTTAAAATGAAAAATGAGATGAAATTGCACGTGCGTTGCATGTGCAAGAATAAAAAAATTGTATTTTTATTTTAAAAATTAATACGAGATGTTACAACACTCCATCCTTAGAATAGTTTCGTCCTTGGAACTACACTTATGAGTGAGAAGAAAGAAGAAAATTTTACAAATTTTAATTGAAAAGCTCAGGGTGATCTCTCATCATCATCTCCTCTAATTTCGAAGTGGCCTCCTCAACTAGTTGGTTCCTCTAGATAACTTTGACGTTAGGTATAGTCTTATTTCTCAAAGTCTTTCTCCCGACGATCCACAATCTCCACTGGATGCTCAGTGTAGCTCAAATCCAAATGCAGACTTTCTGGCACTTCGGGCAAATGATGACTCGGATATGGAATATAGCCTCGTAACATAGACACATGGAAGACGTTGTGTACTTGGGCCAACTCTTCCGGTAGTTCTAACCGATAAGCTATCTTCCTAATTCTCTTCAATATCTTATAAGGGCCTATGTACCTTGGGGCTAACTTCCCTCCTCTTCCAAACCGAATCACTCCCTTGGTGGGAGACACCTTCACAAAGACAAAATCACCTTCCTCAAACTCGAGTCTCTCCTCCGGTTGATAGCATAACTTTTCTGCCTGCTTTGCACATCAACTAACATCTTCCTGATCAACTCGATCATTTCTGAGGTCTGTTGCACAATCTGCGGCCCATACATCTGCCGTTCCCCCACTTCATACCAACACACCGGTGTTCTGCACTTCCTTGCATACAGAGCCTCATATGGTGCCATACCGATACTTGCCTCAAAAATGTTGTTGTAGGAAATTCCACTAGAGCCAAATGCCTGTCCCAACTGCCGCCGAAGTCCAACACAAAACGCGGTATCATATTCTCCAGTACCCGGTTGAATCTCTCAGTCTGCTCATCAGTCTGAGGATGGAAGGCAGTACTGAAATCAGTCTTCGTCCCCAAAGCTGCCTGAAGACTTTTTCAGAAATGCGAAGTGAAATGTGCATCTCGGTCGGATACAATTGACAAAGGAACTTTATGTAGCCTCACGATCTCCCCGACATACAACTCGGTTAACTTCTCCATAGACCAAGTAAGCTTCATCGCCAAAAAGTGAGCCGATTTGGTGAGTCGGTCCACTATCACCCAAATTGCATCGTTGCCTTTGGAACTCCTGGGCAAACCTGTGTTGAAGTCCATGCTGATACTATGCCACTTCCACTTCGGAATGGGCAATGGCTGCAACAAACCTCCAGGTTTCTGATTTTCGGCTTTGACCTGCTGACAGACTGCACATTTGGCGACGAACTCAGCCACATCCCACTTCATCCCTGGCCACTAGAAGCACTGCTTGATGTCCTGTACATCTTGGTACTTCCTGGATGTACGGATAATAAAGTAGCATGTGCTTCTTGTAGAATACTCTCCTTCAATTCTGCCTGATTTGGCACACACAACCGCTCTCCAAACCATAATACTTCATCTTTCACCTGAAATTCTGTTAACTTATCGATGCCAACCTGCTCTCTCATCTCCTGAATCTCTGGATCGATCTTCTGACTGTCAATAATTCTTTTCCTTAGTGTGGGTTGAATTCTTAACTAGGCTAAGAACACCCCTAATCCTTGCAGCACCACCTCAATTTCAGCTCGATCAAGTTCTTCTGCCAACTTCTTCTGAGTTATGATCAAACGAGCCAAACTACTCTTCAGGCTGAGCACATCTACCACCACATTGGCCTTGCCCGGATGATACTTTATTTCGGGTCGGATATCCTCCAACACTTCCAACCATCTCCGCTGCCTCAGATTCAAGTCCTTTTGCTGGTAGATGTACTTCAGGCTCTTATGATCCGTGTACATGTTAACTTTTTCCTCGTACACGTAGTGCCTCCACTGCTTTAGTGCAAAGATGATCACCGCCAACTCCAGATCATGGGTCGGGTAATTCTTCTTATGCGATCTCAGCTGTCTAGATGCATAAGCTAATACCTTTCCCTCCTGCATTAGCACACAGGCCCAATTCACGATGGGAATTATCGCTGTAGACATCATAGTCAACTCCTGCTCTTGGCAAAGCCAGAATTGGAGCGGTAGTCAACCTCTCCTTCAACTCTTGAAAGCTAGCCATGCACTGTTCCGACCATTTGAAACTCACGTTCTTCCTTGTAAGCCCCGTGAGTGGCACAACTATCTGGGCATAGCCCTGAATGAAGCTTCTGTAGTAGCCTGTTAAACCTAGGAAGCTTCTGATTTCTTTCACTGTAGTCGGTCTTGGCCAATCTCTTACTGCTTCAATTTTTTGTAGGTCAGTAGTCACTCCCTCCTTAGAAAGGATGTGACCCAGGAAGGCGACTTCGGTTTTTCAGAAGTCACACTTTGACAACTTGGCATACAGCTTCTGCTCTTGCAACTTCTGCAGTACCTCTGCTAGGTGCCCAACATGCTCTTCTTCTATTTTGGAGTAGACCAGTATGTCTTCGATGAACACAATGACGAATGAATCGATGAATGGCCGCAAGACCCTGTTCATCATGTCCTTGAAAATAGCAGGTGCGTTGGTTACTCCAAACGGCATGACTAGGAACTCGTAGTGACCATGTCGAGTTCTAAATGCCGTCTTGTGCACATATTCTTCCTTCACTCGGAACTGGTGATAACCCGACCGTAGGTCTATAGATCATCGATTCGGGGAATCAGATACTTGTTCTGCACTGTCACCTTGTTCAATTCTCTGTAATTGGTGCACATCCCTATCGATCCATCTTTCTTCTTTACTAAAATAACTGGGGCTCCCCAAGGTGACGCACTTGGCCTGATGAATCCTTTGCCCAACAACTCTTCAATTTTCTTCTTGATCTCATCTTGTTCTACCGGCGCCATTCTGTACGGTGCCTCAGAAATGGATGCACTCCCTAGCTAAATGGAGATGCTGAACTCTACATCCTGCTGAGGTGAAAGCCCGGTTAGATCTTCTAGAAACACTGTTGGATAATCCCGAACAACGGGAATCTGCTTCACTTCTTTAGGAACCTTCTGCTTAGTCAGTGCTCTTCCCTTGAAATGTAACCGTTGGTCCTCCTGGTGCCTTTACCACAACCTCTTTACTCTTGCACTCAATAGTGGCACTGTAGATTGACATCCAGCCTATGCCAATGATGATGTCGACCCCCAAAACTGCCAACTCAATGATGTCGATGCCAAAGATTCTGCCTCCAATCTAAAGATCATACCCTTCATAATATCGGTCGGTAGTCAACGTTTCTCCTGACGAGGTAGCTACAGATAGAACTTTGCTAGGAAATTTTTTCGGTTCGACTCCCAATCATTTTGCAAATGAGGGTGACACAAATGTGTGTGATGATCCGGTATCAAATAAAACTGATGCTCTTATTCCATTTATTTGAATTTCTTCTGTTACATAAAGATTACTCTCATTACATAACACTTTATTACATAAAATGGAATAATAACAGAGGACCCTAGTCAATTTCTCCCATACTCATGATGACGTTGTCTGCATCATCTGCATCGACTTTGGTCAGAGCGAATATTCACCCCTGCCGGTATGGCTTCTGTCCTTGCTCCGTCCGTTTCTGTCCTTTCTGCTGAAGTTGTGGACAAAAAGGTCTGGTGTTTCCTTCCTTCCCACAGTTGAAGCAGGTTAGGGGGTTCTGAGGCTTGGTGCATGCGAACCTGAAATGACTAGCTTCCCTACAATTGTCATAGGTTACACTCAGAACCCTGTTGCTTGGCCTCCCCATCATTGGAACGGCATTTGCCCCAGTTGGTCGGAACTTCTACACTGGGGGCTGTCCCTTGAAACTGTTGGACGGTGCGGGCCTCTTGCCTGTGTTCCAGTTGTTCCTCTTGACCTATGCTGCCTGGTACTAATTCATATTGGCTTCAGTAGTTGCAGCTCTCTGGAGCAACTTCTCAAACCTTCGGATACTTAGGGGGTATCATTCGGGTCCTCAAGCATGGCCTCAAACCCTATATGACCTTCCTTGCTTTCTTGGCTTCATCAAGAACCATTTCCAGTGCATACCTAGAGAGTTGATTGAATTTTGTTTCATACTCTCGTACTATCATGCCTCCATGTTGCAAGCCCAAGAACTCCATGGCTTTCTTCTCCTGAACATCTATGGGGAAGTAGTGGCTTTGGAATTCTCCCAGGAACTCCTCCCAGGTGATCTGTACATTGCCCAAGGTCTTCTTTAGTGATTGCCACCAAACTCCTGCATCTTTCTCCAGCTGGATGGTGGCCAGTTTCACCTTACTCGCCTCGGGAGTTTCCAGAACTTCAAAGACAGCCTCAATCTGCCTAATCCAGTTGTCTGCAGCGTCTGGATTGGCCTGACCCTCGAACACAGGCAGCTTCATCCTTTTGAACGACTCCACTAGTTAGATTGCTTCAGGGACCTGTACTACTGGTCCCGACTTAGTGTTCCCTGGCGACATTAGCGACGAAAGCATTCAAGGTTTGGTACACTCAAGCTAGTTCAGTTTCCAGGTCGAGTCCATTGTTCTCACCACTGTGCCCTTCGCCGTTTCGGTTCCTTCGTCCAGCAATTTCTGGGTCATAAAACTTGTCATTAATCACCATAAATAGCTCAACTTACATTCTTTCAACAAAATTTTATTCATTCCAAAGTTAAACTTTTAACAATCGGAAAGAAAACTTGCTCTTACATCCATTACATCACTTTAACATAAAGATATCCTAGATCCTATGATTTCTCTTGGTTTCTCTGAGCTCTCCCTGTAGTTCCTGGATCTCTTTCTTCATATCCTCGAACTTCTGGTGACACTCCTGCTTGTCCCAACGAGTTATGTGGTCCAGTTTGGCGAAGTGTCGGGCATTCACGTGTCGGAGCTTCTCGAGTTCCCATACTTGGTAACTCAGTTCTTGAATGCGCTCCCTATCTTCTGCCCGCTATGCTTCTAAGTGGTTTACTCTCCACTTCTGGGCATCCAACTCCCTCCGAAGAGAAGCTACAACACCACCTTGGCCATCTTGAATAGGTTCTTCACCTGAGGATTCTTTTGGGGAATCGGGTGGAGGTGGAGTAATCTCCCTGGATTCAGGTGGTTCTTCTTCTATTTCTTCTGGGTCCTCTTCTTCCTCTATGGGTTCTTCCTCTTCTTCTATGAAAGGAACGAACCATTCAACCTCATCTTCGGGGTCATGATGATTAGCCATCTTATAGGAAAAATAAGGAGAAATATCAGCGTATAGAGAAACACAAATGTAAACTACTTAAATTTAAATCTCTGTAAGCTGAACTTACACTCTAATGTCCACCATAATGTGCCGTCCTTGTAATTTTGTACTACTCATTGAAGCGTGGCTCTGATAACACTCTGTAACGCCTCGAATACCAAAATACGATAATTCGTAGCTCAACAGGATCTACACTTCACTTCGTACAATTTTACAAGGAATTTTGAAACTTTTATTACATCAAATTCTTTTACAACAACAACGCAGCGGAAAATAAATGAATTACAACATGATTTAACTGTACAATTTAAACATCAACAACTTAAAGCAGAAAACAGTCTTTAGCATTCATTCATCTTTATGTCTCCTTGCAAAGCAATGCGTGCATTTAAAACCGTAGGAACGTCCGTTTCTAACAACCGACGCAATATTATACACGGCCATCCTCGCGATGCCGAAAATATAACGACTCACTTATTTTAACGAACACAAGCTTAAATGTAAACAAAGAGTGAAAAGTGACTATCCTAATCATGTCAGTGTATGCAAATGCCTTAATGCCTAATGTAGATGTTTACTCTAAAATGACACTAATGTATACTTGTTCGGATTCTATGCATCCCATACTACATAGGTCCGAGGGCAAGCACCTACGTACTCCACATTAAAGGGTTGAATCCCTCATCATGAATTTCTACAACGGTGACTAAGGTAAGGTTTAGATGTTCTGGGAGTATTAAGCCCACGCCCCGATAGTTTCGGAGATGAATCCCACACCGCCGATGAGTTGGGGACACTCCCAATCGCTCCTCGACAATTCCGGGGAAACCATCTCACACTGCAAATTTGCATTATTTTAACAGCCACAAGCTTGAATGTAAACAAAGAGTGAAAAGTGACTATCCTAATCATGTCAGTATATGTAAATGCCTTAATGCCTAATGCAGATATTTACGCTAAAATAATACCAATGCATACTTGTTTGGATTCTATGCATCACATACTACATAGGTCCGAGGGCAAGCACCTACATACTCCACATTAAAGGGTTGAATCCCTCGACATGAATTTCTACTACGGTGACTAAGGTAAGGTTTAGATGTTCTGGGAGTATTAAGCCCACACCCCGATAATTTCGGAGATGAATCCCACATCGCCGGTGAGTTGGGGACACTTGCAATCACACCTCGATAATTCTGGGAAAACCATCTCACACCGCAACCTATGACGCTTCCATAGTCCTAAAACACCCCATAGGCGTCGCCTCGATTCCGATAATTCCGAAGATGAATCCCACATCGTCGATGAGCTAGGGGACACTCCCAATTACACCTCGATAATTCTGGGGAAACCATTTTACACCACAGACTAACTGAGGCCCTTATACCCATGTTTCCCCATACTTCGTCACGTCTCCTCTTAGTGCCTGTCCTTAACCTTTTTTTTTGTTTTAAAAGAACCATCACCACCTAGAGCTAGCTTACCCTACCGGACTTAAATCAACATAAGAGACAGTCAGCCCAACCTCACTACTTTTCAAGAGATGCTCAACCAATACTGGTTAGCTCTCAAATTCGCATTATTGTTAAATGCCGGTTTCTAAGGGTTTCGCCTAGCCTCTAGATTCCAACAACCATCTCATGTTCCAAAATCATGGGTACTCATACCCTTCAATAATCATGAATTAAATTTTCTTTATTCACATCTTCAACTCTATTTATTCACATCTGAATCAATTCATCTTATTCTTGTATTTATCATTCATGAAGAACAAACTCAATTTTATCCATTTCCACAAAGCTATTTTTCTTTCATGTTCATCTAACTTCCAACACAAAATTATTAATGAATTAAATATCAACTCTTGAGATTCATCATTAGAGATTTATTATTCAAAAAATTCATCACTTTTCTTTTTTACCACAAATCAATTCGTATCCCCTTAACCATACACAGTGTATATTGAAACATATCTATCACAAAAATATAACTCTTAATCTCCAAAAATATATTTTAATCAGTGGGAAATATTTATATTATCCCTATAATATTTTTATAACTTTTATATATTTTTTCTGGATTTTAAAACTCCAAAAATGATAAAAGAACATAAAATAAAATCAAAACAAAGCTAGAGGCTCGAATCCGAGACCTCACCGCCGCCCAACACAAAATTATGTTCATCTAACTTCCAATACAAAATTATTAATAAATTAAATATCAACTCTTTAGATTCATCATTAGAGATTTATTATTCAAAAAACTCTCACTTTTCTGTTTTACCACAAATCAATTTTTATCCCCTTAACCATACACATTGTTTTGATTTTATTTTATGTTCTTTTATCATTTTTGGAGTTTTAAAATCCAGAAAGAATATAAAAAAATTATAAAAATATTATGGGGATAATATAAATATTTTCTCAGCCCAACCTCACTACTTTTCAAGAGATGCTCAACCCATACTGGTTAGCTGTCAAATTCTCATTAATCATAAATGCCGGTTTCTAAGAGTCTCACCTACCCTTTAGATTCCAACAACCATCTCATGTTCCATAATTATGGGTACCCATACCCTTCAATAATCATGAATTAAATTTCTTTTATTCACATCTTCAACTCTATTTATTCACATCTGAATCAATTCATCATATTCTTGCATTTATCATTCATGAAGAACAAACTCAATTTTATCCATTTCCACAAAGCTATTTTTCTTTCATGTTCATCTAACTTCCAACACAAAATTATTAATGAATTAAATTTCAACTCTTGAGATTCATCATTAGAGATTTATTATTAAAAAAACTCATCACTTTTCTTTTTTTACCACAAATCAATTCTTATATCCTTAACCATACACATTGTATATTGAAACATATTTATCACGGAAATGTAACTCTTATTCTCCAAAAATATATTTTAATTAGTTGGAAATATTTATATTATCCCCATAATATTTTATAATTTTTATATATATTTTCTGGATTTTAAAACTCCAAAAATGATAAAAGAACATAAAATAAAATCAAAACAAAGCTAGAGGCTCAAACCCGAGACCTCACCCCCGCCCAACTAAAAAATTATGTTCATTTAACTTCCAATACAAAATTATTAATGAATTAAATATCAACTTTTGAGATTCATCATTAGAGATTTATTATTCAAAAAACTCATCACTTTTCCTTTTTACCACAAATCAATTCTTATCCCCTTAACCATACACATTCTATATTGAAACATATCTATCACGAAAATATAACTCTTAATCTCCAAAAAATATATTTTAATCAGTCTAAAATATTTATATTATCCCCATAACATTTTTATAATTTTGTTATATTTTTTCTGCATTTTAAAACTCCAAATGATAAAAGAACATAAAATAAAATCAAAACAAAGCTAGAGGCTTGAACCCGAGACCTCACCCCCGCCCAAATGCACCACGTGACAGCCTTAGGCGCGCCACATGCACTAACCACTTTGGACAAGTGCCTAATATATAAAGGGTTATATACTTTAAATACCCGCCCTCCGTTTATTTCTCTTTTCTTATTTTTCAAGTAATTCTTCTTCCCCAAATTAATATTATCAAAATACATTCCTAAGCTCCAGAATTTTTCACGTACTGGTTTAATTATTTTTTTGAGGAATTTATACCTATTATACACATATTCATCTTCTAAAGTGTATATACATGAAATTGATTTAGAACCACTATTTGTTTCCTTCAAAAAATAATAATATAACATTTGTATTTATACACTATCCAAATATTAATGATTTTACTGGTTTTATTCTTTTTAATGGGAATTTGCTCTCTTTTTCCCAAAATAGTCATTTTTTCTTATAGGAGAAATTAATACAAATGCAACTATGCCAATTGTATCTTTATGCATGTTCATGAAATTCTTCATCTTTCAACCATATCCTTTTTTATTTCTCCAATTTGTTTCTAATTTCTCTTCACAAATTACCACATTTCATATATTTATTTTTGTCTAATTTTGTACAAGACAACAATCATGCAACAAAAGAAACTCATTTTTTTTGCAATTGTACCTAGCACTTATTAAAAATGCATTAAATTCATCCCTTCATTCTATTATTTCATTCAAATCATATACTTAAATTTAGCACATAAAGCAACTCATGATAGAAAATTTCATCATATCAACATGCATCAAAATTAATAAGAATCATTAAAACTAGACTAAAATTTACCATACAACACATAATCATAATTTCTAAACTAATTAGAAAACAAGCAAGACACCCACCTCTTTTTTATACACAAATGAAAAAAAATATCCTAAGGGAAAGCTAGCTCCACTCCAATGGCTTAGCACGCCTCCTCATAGCAAAAAAAAAATCTCCAAGCCTCCAAGAATGCAACTCGAAATTCTCTAGCTCTCTTTCTTTCCCTCTCTCTTAATTTTCTTTAGTTTTGGTACAAATGACATATAATAGGAAGGGGGGGGGGGGGGGGGTATATAGGAAATTTGTGTGGCTAGGATTAACCCCATTACCCAAATAACCACCCATGATCACACCCCACTTTCTCCACTCTCCCACTCCTCTCAAATTGGCCGGCCTTGACTTATTTGTGCATGCACAAATGCACGTGCACGTGTAGTGCATATGCACACTCTCATTCATTTTATATTTTGTTAATTTGTGTAGGTACTAGTTTGTTACAAGACAAGTGTAAAAGTGTGCACAATTTAAATGTAGGTTCTCTTAGTGGGCTTCTCATCGTGGGCTTGGTTTATTTATTTATTTTATTTATTTCAATGGGTTTAGAGTCATCTATTAGGCCTATGGGTTATAATTAAGAAAAGACAACTAAATGAGATAAAATTAATAAATGGGACTTATGCATACTTAGAAAAAAGTTTAGAATGAAAAACGAGATGAAATTGCACGTGCGTTGCACGAGCAAAAATATTAAAAAAATGCATTTTATTTAAAAAAATTAATACGGGATGTTACAACGTCAATGTTAATCTATGCTCTTATCACCTGCCTACCTCAGCTTTTACCTTTTGGGAGGGAATCTTCCACCTCAAGTAGCAATTTTTCTCAAATAGCACTTGGCACATAGGAGATGGCTCTTCTATTCTATTTTGGAAATCTAACTGGATATCTGGTATGAGCATTCAACAAAATTTTCCTAAACTGGTAGCTGCAGCTTGGGATATCCAGGATACTCTGTTATCACAAGGTTACTGGGAAGGAGACACTTGGACATGGAGGCCTAGACTTAGAAGGGCATTGGTAGGAGAGATAACTTAAGAAAGAAATATGCTATAACTATCTATTTCCAACACATCTCCAACTGCAGGATGACACAACTAGATGGAAGCACATTGGTACAAGGGTATTTACTGTGAAGTCTGCCTACTTCTTTATCAATAGAGGGGTTGTATCCCTATATGCTGCAGCTGCGTCGAAGAACTTTGCACCCCTCAAATGCAAGATTTTCATTTGGCTCCTAGGTTGGAACAAACTTCACTATAAAGCAAATTTGAGGAATAAAGTATGGCTAGAAGATGAAACATGCACAACTGTGCATGTCCAACTGAAACTAGCTTTCATATTTTCTTTGAATGTCATATAGCCAAAGAAGTATGGTCCTATTTTTGCAATATTCTACACGTCACCTCATTACCTAACTCACTCCATACATTCTTCACTTCTTGGTGTTTTTCTCCCACTAAGCCTCAGCTAGGAAATGCATGTTCAACCAGCAGAAAGAAAGTAAAACTGATGGAATCAATTGAAGACTAAGGAGCTCAGAGAAGAAAAACCTGCTAGAACCACTGCTGCTAATCTTGTAGAAGTCAGTGAGGGAGATCCTGGGAATTTCATCTTCCCCTGAAACTGCAAGCTACTTTTCGACATTG